>JBAJMU010000009.1:1075083-1218680 GCA_037952995.1 Hyposoter didymator
TTTTTTTTTTTTTTTTTTTTACTAAATCCCAATCGTTATGCCCTGTAAACTCTAGTCTGTCTTGTCAATACAGTCTCTTTTTGTAGGTAACATTCAGCAAATAAACATTTGTGAAGTGATTCTCATGTGTGTCTCTCTCGATAATATCGTTTGTAACAAAGATTTGAAAACTAATTATGAATCCTTATAATACATCACATATGACGATTAATTAAAAGGAAAGAAAAATAAAATACACTTTACACTCGTCTTCATCTCAGTGATTCGAGAAAAGAAAACAATTTGTTCGAAATTCTGTGATAATTCGCGAGACGAAGACTGATGATTATTAAAACTGAGAAAAAGGTAAACAACACTAAATGTCACAAACGTATTTCTAGAGGAAAACGGTCTCTCGAAAATCGTGATAATTCAAAAGCTTATCAACGTAATTCACCTACTTTCATATCATTCGCAATAACTATACTATTTATTCAAATTCTGAGACAGTCAGCTGATGATGAGAATATTATAAATAATATATATTACGATCTCCAAATTATAAATGACAATATAAATTTATCGAGCGACCGAATTTACGAGAAAATTGTTAATCATTGAACTCTCAAATTAATAATCGCGATTATCCATCCGTTTTGTGTGTATCGTGTAACGTGACAAATATAATATTGTTTGGGGGAAATAAAAAACACTCCGTTGCCAGCTGAGTAACCTGAACACGATAGTTTGCATTTTCAGCTTTAATTCTCTTCGGAAAGCAACACATCGACGGTGAGTAAGAGGTTTTTCTGTTGTTCAAGAAAAATGAATGCTACGTTTACGTGATTCATAAGGCGGTGCTGCCTCTCGCGGCCGCCAGATCAACCGGCGGAGAATTGAGTAGTAACACGTGCGTTCCCCGAAGCGCCCATAACCTATAAAGTCGTAGAATTCGTCGATTTATTTGGACCTTGAAATAATTATCAATTTGGTTTGAAAAGTGTAATTAAATCCAAAATGAAAGTGAAAACGTTGCGTAAGAATCCGTTCAATCGTCCGAAGCCGGTGGCGGCAGAAGAGATCGAAGTGAAGGATGAAGAAGGCAACGATGAGCCTGAAATTGTCGAAGAACCGAAGGACGGAAAAAAGAAAGTGCGTTATCCATCGGACACTAATTTCAATCATATAAAATGTAAAGCCGTGAGACACTTGAAAGCTCAAAAGTTAAAGAGAGAGAAAAACAAAGCTAAGAAAGAAGCTCGAAAAGAGCGGATTAAAGAAGGTGGACCGAAACAAGTTCCTCACACGATCGAGAGTCTACGAGAAAAGGACGAAACTACGATCCAAGGAGACTTGGACGCTGAGGAAAACGCAGAGGTCAAACTTGAACTTGACAACGATGAATTCGCTGCTTATTTCAGACACGATTACGAACCCAAAGTTCTCATCACTTACTCCGACAATCCTGTCAAAAAAACGAGAATATTCGGACGAGAACTCACAAGAATTATTCCAAATTCTATTTCGCATCGTAATCGATCCGGCGTTAAAAAAATGGTCAAATCTGCCATAGCCAGAGGATTCACCGATTTGATTATCGTCAATGAAAATCAATCGCAGCCCAGTATCCTTTTATTTATAAAATAAACGTTTGATGTCAAACGAATCAATATTTTCAATGCCGTTGCAACAGTGGAAATTCCACTTTTGTTATATTTCGTTTTTTAGTCATCCAAATAAATTCCTGAACAAAGATTAACAGATGGTTTGCTCGTTGTCCACTTGCCAGACGGCCCTACCGCTCAGTTCAAACTGAGCAATGTAAAAATTACTCCCGAACTTAGACGCAGCCACAAGGAGATAACGGAGCATCGTCCCGAAGTAATTTTGAACAATTTTACTACCCGACTGGGACACTCGGTGGGTAGGATGTTGGGTGCGCTGTTTCACTATGAACCAGAGTTCAAAGGAAGGAGAGCAGTGACTTTTCACAATCAGCGAGATTACATTTTCTTCAGACATCACAGGTAAATATTCGACGATCCAAAAGTCGTGAAGAAATATTGAAATTTCACAATGGAAGATGGAATTTTTTTTTAGATACGAATTCAATCTCAAAACTGGAAAACCGAGACTGCGGGAACTGGGGCCAAGGTTCACCCTAAAATTGCGCTCATTGCAACACGGTACTTTCGATAGTAAACACGGAGAATACGAGTGGATAATTCAGGGACGTCGTCACGCCATGGAAACGAGCAGAAGGAAATTTTTCCTTTAATTATTTTGTGAAATTTATGGAGAAGAGACGAGATACGGAAATACAAAGAATTTTTATTACAAAAGTACACAATTCTTGAGTATTGAAACAACGTTTATTTTGTCGCGATATCGAGAGTTGTTTTTTCAGTCTTTCGATTCTTCCGGCTTTGCCATGTTTTTAACAGAAGATTGATCCGTTTTTCTCGTTTTGAATTGTTCGTACGTCAGATTCGTACGTTTCAGAACGTAAGCCGCAGCGTTCAAGCCTCCCATGTTGACGCCCAACATTTTTGTCGTCCGAAACAAATCTCGCGCTGCTTGAAGAGCCTGGAAATCATATTTTCGTTTTACTTTTCAATTATTGTTTTTTTTTTGTCGCAATGTTTTACTCACCACACTGATACTCCGTCGATCATAAGTGAGAAGGACTAATCGTCCGTACTTGAGCCTCACAACTCGCGCCAATTCCATTAAAGACTTTTTGTAAAGGACTCTATTGTCAGACATCTTTCCGCTCCTTTTGCCAAACGGCTGTAAATAAATCAATGGGAGTTATCAATGTTTTTCGTTGTTTTTACTCAGCCAGCTTCTGCATATCATACGTTTTGAAAATACCAGAAAATTCTAAGTGAAACAGACCATATCTGTGACGAATACGTCGATGTGAGAATCTTTGAATGGCAATTTCGTAACGCTCCATTTCAGCAGATCCATTTTGTGCATTCCGGGCAATGCCTCGATATTCATTCTCGTTCTTTCAACAGCTTTGTCGTGATTATCTCCGCCGAGGACGTAAGTGTCAGGAAAAGTCAAAGCCGCCTATGAAAATTCGTTAGAACGTTCGAATTGCTTTTCTGACAGTGGAAATAAAAAGTAATTGAAAAAAAGTGCAGCTGCTTTTACTTCGATAGGAATCGAGCCTCCACCGCACATCGGATCGATTATAATATCCCCTGCTTTTGGGTCAGCAAGCTTTATAAGATTGTAGCAAACTGTAGCCCTCAGAGTTGTTGGTCCAAAATAAGTTATGTTTCGACGATGCTTGGATTCGTGAGTAACTCGTAAACTGAGCACCATTTCGTCTGAAAGTCGAATTACAATAAAAATGAACGGAAATGGATGCAATTTCCAATCGATCAATTAATTCGTGAGATCTTGTGTGAAATAAATTGATAAACAACGACAGCAATTATCGGAGTCGAATTTTCATTCTACACACGAACCTTGTGCAACTTTGCAGATGATTTCTAAATAAAACTTTGTCAAATCAACGATCCAATGATATTTGTCTTGGAGTTCGCCGCCGACTGCATTCGCGACTTGGCTCGATTCGAAAGCATGTTTTCCGGTTCTTTCGCAGGTGATTCTGAAAGACAGAACACTGTGATCCTTGGCCAGAGACGGAACGCAGCCTCGCTTACGTCCCTTACTGGAAACGGAATCCTGTTCCAGACTCTCTTCTGCTACTTGGAAACTATCGACTGCCGATTGCCATTCTTGGGCTGTAGGATAAATTTTTCCTGCGAAGAATGTCGCTTTTTTCCAAGCGTCTAAATATTTATTCAAATCCATTTCATTTGTAACTGTCGATCTGATCAGTGCCAGATCACCTTCTTTGTCATCTTCGCTGAACGGAAATTTACGTACATCGGCAACGATAAAAATATTGTCGATCGAACGCATTTCCTGCACCTGGGCAACGAAAAAATCGAGTTTGTAATGATCGATATAATTTAATGATTCTTTTTGTTTATTCACTCGAAGATAATTTACTTTGTCAAATTCATCGATTGTCACGTTGAAATAAATACTGCCACGTTCCTTGACGACACGTATCCCAGAATCGAACCTTTGTTTACATTCATCGACAGCCTGCCATTCTAATCCTGCGTGTATATAGCAGAAAGATTCAAAATGTAATTGAGAAAAGTGAGGTTATGTTTCGCGGGCAAGTGTATATGCGAGATGAACATTTCGATTGTTTATTACCGGTGTCGACTGTCGCTCCGATCGTGACAATATTAGTGTCACCTTTCGAGATTTCGAAGAGTTTTTGAAGCTCTGATTGTTTTTCTTCTGTCATTTTCTCACACTGATTAACCTAACAAACTACGAGAGCGACAAAAAACTAACAAACGTTTGATCAGCTGATCGACGATTACGCGTCGTATGTGAGCCAGTAGTAGGGAAACGTCACAAATATACGTGTCAAGTGCCACGTTTGCATTCGTTGTGTACGAAAAAAATGAGGCAAATGGTTGTTTTTTTTTTCAGAGGTAAAAATAATTTATATTTACATATTCATGGTTTTTTCGCGATATTTCTCAAACATGAAAAATACAATACAATATGGCGAATTGGTCACTTGAATTTCAGAATAATCCATAAAACAAAGAAAACACCTATGGAAAATAAAAAGAGATAAAGAATGTAATAGTTGTGACCGGCCTTTGCCATCCGAAGAACTCTCGCCACCGAAGACGTGAGAGATCCACTCGTTTTTTCGAAATCTTCGTCCTGAAAAAATTATTGAATTTTCTCAATTGTTGCAACAGGGAGAAAATTAACATATTGATACGAAAAAACTCGTACCATGTCGTTTAACATTTTATGCTGATATTTGACTTCCGTTCCGATGTCAATGGAGAGAGACTTGAGAGCGTGAATCTTGCCCTGAAGCTCCTCTGCCATTCTTTCATTTTCCTCTTCCAAAGCATCGCCCGAAGTACTGGGCACTGGCTCATAACTGTAACCAGCTGGAAGAAAAAAGCAATTCTTGTTCTCGTAAAACTTGGCACTTGGATATCTGGACATTTTCTTGCAAACCTCACCCCGCTCACCCGAATGCGAACGCCTCATCGTGTTCCTTGATTTTCCTCGTCTTGCTATGCTTATTTATTTCTCGATATACGGGAATGTTACAATTTCATTGTACGAAAGATTCTCAACTTTTACTCCACTGGAATTTTTCTAATTGCTGCTCAACCGCGAAATGATGTTCCATTTAACAGCTGTGTAGTGTGATGCAGAGGAATCGTATACTCGTCAAGTACACAAAACCATCATGACGATTTCGACACTCACTTTCACGAACGCTATGATTATCGTGATGGGATGGGAAAGCTAAGAAAATTATTTTGGCGTTTGTAGGTTAGAAATTTTTCTTGTCACAATGTCACGGTTTTATAAACTCCCGGGTTGGTGCGAAACTGTCAGATTATTCTGAATTTATCGATAGTTGCGATAACGGCCACTAGAGGCATAAGAGGTCAACGCGTTTCTCGAGAAAAATGGCGAAAAATATATTTATTCCGCAAATACCGACAGTTAGTAACGGGTCGTACGGCCGGGTTATGGGATAAAAATTTTCAATGCGCGCGCAACTCCGACCGTTTGAAATTCAAACAGGTAGCAGAAGCGGATTGAGCGTCAAGCGAGCCTGTGGCGGGCAAACTTTACTCCGAAAGTCCAAAAGAACCTGCTCGATATCTTTAATTGTACAAACTATCGAATATTCCGCCATGGCTGATAACGACTACGAAGAAATAAGAAGGCAGAATATCGCGAAGCGGAAAGCGGAGGTAAATTATAAAATAATAATGGGAACCTAACCTTAACAACCGCATGAAACAAAGAAGGTGGCATTGTTGAAAACTGATCCGTCATACTTTATTAAAGTTTGCAGAATTTTTTAAAGAGTTAAAAGCCGAAACGGAGGTGTTTAAAAAAGAGAATCCGCGAAAAGAGAAAGTTTACGAGTGTTCGAGCGACGAGAATGCAGAAAATAAACCACCGGCGAGAAAGCGTCGTAAGCGAGAGTGGAGATCATCGATGAGGATTTCGCCGAAAACACACATGACGAGAAGCAGATCGAGGAGGGTGAGTGAAAACAGTTTTATGCCGAATACCACCATCGACGAGACATCCAACGACAACGACAGCATCGACGTTGAACTCGAAAGAAGGCTCGTGCCCAAAGGTCGATCCCTCAAGGTCATATTCCCATGGGCAAAAACCTTTGAAAGGGAGATGGAAATAACGAGAATGGATATATGGGACGTGGACAAAGAATTGGCAGAAAACGAGGATGACGACGATTACGATTCGGGTCTAGAACGCGAAAGATCAAAGACACGAACTTACAAAGTCTCCAAATCGACTTACGATCCAAACACCATTCCGCCGATTGACGAAATCACTGACAACATGTTGGCGAACGTGGCGGACAAAAGCTCTGGCAAAACTTATTGCAAGTACAAAGGTACAAGCTGTCATCAATGCAGACAAAAAACACTCGACACAAAGACAGTTTGCCGTTCCGGAGAATGCATCGGCGTTCGAGGTCAATTCTGCGGACCCTGCTTACGAGGCAGATACGGCGAAGATGCCGTCACCGTCCTCAAAGATCCGGTGAGCAATCTCCCGTGCCAAGGCTCCACGAGCAAAAAACATTTATAAACTCCCACCGGCTGAGAACGTCAAGAAACGAAAAAAAAAAAACACACGTTTTTTAATCATTTTTCAGAAATGGGCTTGTCCACCTTGTCGCGGATTGTGTAACTGCAGCATCTGCAGAACGAGAAATGGTCAAAGACCGACAGGAATCTTAGCGCCGGTAGCTCAAGAAGAAGGATTTTCTTCGGTGATGGATTATTTGCAGGCGACTAGCGGCGACGAGGAGAAATTGTCAGGATCTTCAGATTGAAATCTCACGGCATGAAAGGATCTTGACAAAATCAGTATTCGACGTAATGATGCATTCCCTTTACACCTTTTAATATTATTTCATTTTTATGCTCGAGCCTCATGCTTTTCCGACCATACATCAGAATTTTTTACGATTTATTGACAGGTTCGCTTTTTTGAATGACAGTGCCAATTATCGTTTTTGTTTTACAAAAATTTTACAATAGCTGCAGAAATTGCAACTCGTCGCGGCTGGAATTAAATTATTTACAATTTTTAATATCGTCAACGAGAAATTCAATTATTTCGCAGAGACCTTTCGCCGTCACTTTACTCGTGTACACATGACGATCCGGCACGTGCACGAACAATGTACTTTTCGAATTTTTGCAGAGCGATTGATAATAAATGTACTCGCAGAGATAACGACCAGCGTCAGAGGAAACGCTAGCCTTGCACGAATCTTCGCTCGCTATTTTATCGTTTATCCTACGACATAGTTCGTCAACGTCTATGCAAGTCTCCAAAAAATGTGGTGCACTTTTCGTGCATACATCCGTAGCACAGCGTCCGTTCACGTCTGCACGGTGATAACCGAAACCGTGAGCTTTACGCTCGATCGTTAGACACTGAGCTTTGTGCGATACGCCCACGTGCAATACAATCTGAAACCATGAAAAATAATAGATTTTTTTGTTGTTGAAACGATCAATTGGCATTCCGAAGTAACAAAAATCGGAGTATCCATTTTCTGAGATTAGCAAAAAATCATTTCCACTGATTGTAATAATTCGAAAAATT
The DNA here is from genome assembly GCA_037952995.1 of Hyposoter didymator. Lineage (NCBI taxonomy): Eukaryota > Metazoa > Arthropoda > Insecta > Hymenoptera > Ichneumonidae > Hyposoter > Hyposoter didymator. Next base: position 1,082,809 of record JBAJMU010000009.1, read on the forward strand.
TGACCGAGAATTAGTCAATTTTGTGAAACACATTGAATTTTTTTGGAGCAGTTTTTTGCGTTTCCATAATTTCTTCTTTCTCTTTAATCAAATTTTCCATCGACACAGACCAATGGATACTTTTTTGAAATATACAGTCAATCGTGGGCAGAACGACCCATAGCGCTGACACATATGGATATAGATATTGAGTCTGCTTGCCTGTGGATCGTGTTCCTCCCACAGTTGCGGCACACGTTGCAGCACGTGATCATAAACAACAGGAAGATTTTCAATGACCAATTTGACGTTGCGGCGTTCGTGCAAATCTTGGCGCATTTCGTAAAGTTCCTTGACAGCTTCCCAGCTTGCATTGACCGTGTGATTCTGGAAGGGTCCGAAGCCCGTTACTAAAACGGTTACTTCCGAATTCATTGTAAATTTCTTGAACAAAATCCGCGCACGATAAACGGTGAGTATGCGTGCGCAGTTCCCGCCGGCCGACTGAACGGTCTGGATCTTCGTCAGACTGCGCCACCGTACGCGTCGTTCGCCTCGGCGGGGAGTACGGATTAATTGGACCAGCGATCTCAGAGAACCGCGTGGAAAGTCTTAACGGGCGCAATTCCAAAAACTCTAGCCCCGAGAAACGATACTTTTGGGGAAAGGCGAAAAAAACATTTAATTGGAACACTCAAAAGTGTGTGAACTTCAGCGACTGCTCCTCGCAGTGTTTTCGAGATTTTTTAAATTGCAAACAATAGTTTAGTACGAAAATATTGATTTTTTAAATTGAAAATATTCTCGAATGCTCGACTCCGAAGTTGTTCAACGGCTTAGAATGTAGTCCGCGTAATTATAGTCTGAAACAAAAAACCAAAAATGTCTGAATTCCCATGAATTGCTTCCCCTGAAAAGTTTCCATTTTGTCAACAAAAATGTCAGCATTGATTTGAATTTTAATTATACTCGAAACATTTGTACGTTGAAAAAGGTAATTATATTAAGAAAATTCGGAAATTCCTTAGTTTTTGTGTGTTCAGACAAAATTAACATGTGCCACATTTCCGCCGATGAATCGTAAGGCATAAAAAAATCTGAGAACGGCAAGAATGACTCTTCTCAAAACAGTTGAATCGATGTTTTGTTGAAAAAGAAATAAAAAATATTCGGGAAAAATGTTTGCGTGGGTTAAATGATGAGAATGCTGATTTTTTATTGGGCCGAAATCGGGCACTAGTCATAGGACAGTGCGCGTGGTATATAATACGCATATACATACCTAAAATACACGCATTAAAATAATCTACCTAGCCTACAAGTATCGATTTGTATTTATATGAATTTTAGTCAAATTTTCCTTTTCGAATAATGTCTACGGTGACTAAAGACTAATTTGGAAGCTGATGGAAATGGAGGATCGTGCCAAGTCGATATTTCATCGCTTTGGACACAAAACATTCGCCATCTCCAAGGAGACTATCGATTTCAGATGTGTCTTGGTACGATTCTTCTGTTTGTATACTCGGTTATGCGTATCTATATGTGCGCGTCGCGAAGCATAAATTAAAACTTAATTCTCGACGTTTCGAGGATCGTCACTATCCCTACTTTTCTCCCTTTTTCTCACGCACGCATACCCACACACTCACACACACATTCATAGACTCGAATCTTGTTTAAACAATTCGAATGGCGTTCGAATGCTTTTTACGTGATATAAAAAAATATTGAAAAAAATTTGACGTCGTCTATACACTCAATAAATCGCCGTCATGCGAATGGTTATACTGAAAAACTTGTCACAATCCGACCCTTAAGACTAAATTCGCTACGTTTGCTCGCTTAACATTTTTCATCTTATCTTGCTCGCTACTTTTCCTTCGTCTATATTTTATCTTCAGTATTCGCTAGCGCTGAACTCGATCATTTTTCTTTTCCCTTCGTCAGAACAGCGTGAAAATTATATCGATACATTATTCAGACGTTACAACTACTTATACGTAGAATTATTAAACTTTGCAGACGTTTTTCTGTGTCTGCAGCAAGAAGACAAAAAAAAATCGTGTTTTGTCATACACCCGTCAATTCCTTCAGGCCTACGGTGCCATTGTTTGAGCAAGATAATTAATAAATAATCGTATCTCGTGCGAGGTCCACGATCTCAACGTAACTCATTCCTTCATATTAGTCACATTCAAATTAATCTTACACATGAGCTTGTACAGTAGATAAATCAAACAAAAAAACAATTAAAATTACTCAGCCGCACTTTACAAAATTGAATATAAAAAATTGTGGATTTTATGCTCAGTTACTATCTTTTTTCTGCTTCATTCGATCTTTACACTTTTTTTATACTAACAGTACATGCTATGAGAAAAGCTTCGTATCGCGATTGGAGAGATTTTATTTTCTATTCCTTCTGAGCATTGAACGATGTTTTCGTTGATTGGCAAATTAATTATTCTGTGTCACTGAATGTCTCGGAAGGAGATCACTAGAGCTGGATGAATGCGAAGTTTCTTGTTTCTTTTTATGAGTCGATTCTTGAGCTTCGGAAAATATAATCGTTCGACAACAAAACTGACTCAATCGATGTTGAATGGAAAAAATCGAGTTTGTCGATCTCTTTCTAAAAATGTGATGTATTTCCCGACGACTAGAAACTGTCTCATCGATGGTGTGTGTGTGTGTGTGTTTTCGGGGATCCATTCCCTCTTACGTAAAACAGAATGAAAACTGAATAATGACGTTTTGAGCCGGTCTATCGTGTGTCTTTTTTGATCGATTAATTGGAGGGCATTTTCATTCCTAGCGAACTATTATCTATCGTCAAGTTAATTAAGTATACGTGTGTAACAATCAATTGTACGAGAGTCCATTGAAGATCCAAGATTCATTTTAATGTGTCGTGAACAGTTCTTCGGTCTTATTATTGAAAATCAAGGACCTTTCGCTGCCTATTATCACGCTTTATGAAAGAGTATGCAATTGGGACGATGACAAGGTGCAGGACGAATGTGAAAAATACAAACTATAAATCATTTTGCTTCGATGTTTATCAAAGTTGATGCTCGCGTTGTCTCGTGTCAAAACTAAATTAGAAAACAAATTGAACGACACCACGTTGGTGGGAACGGCACAAGGAGATTGTTTGATAAAATCACAGTGAAAAGGGGGCAGACAAATACCGAAGAAAACACTCGTTTAGTTATGGGCGATTCTTAGTTGAAACATTTGTTTCCTCCTCGGAATTCTTTTACGCGCTCGATCCTAATGATATTTTTCTTTCTCATAATTATTGTTTGACGATGCTCTCCGAAAATTACCACGTGGACTTGGTTTTTCTCGTATTTATCGGACCCCAAAATCCCGCGGATAATTCTCAACGTCGTCATCTCGCAAACGATGCATTTTTTGTAAAAAAATGGACGAGTTAACGAAGGGGCACGAAACAATATTCAATGAGACTAAAGTTCAAGTTTTTTCCAAATCGCGGGAATGAAACGTCAAATAAATGATTGGGGAGTGTCGGACAAACGATAATTAAAGAAAAATCTTTACTTTTTCCAGCTCGTTCTCGAGATTCTTCGAATCGTCTTGACAAATTTGCGTTTCTTTTTCTTTCCGCACAAAACAAAGATTTATGGTGAACGCGTCGTAAAGAAACGACGTAATACTTAGAGGACTGTCGTACTCGAAGCGAAGGAGCCGATGCCGAGAAAAATGACTAAAAAAAATCAAAGTTAAAAAGATGAAAGAAAACTGAGCAAAAAATGGAGAGACTCTCGGTACGAGTTTCAGCCACGCGAGGTACTTGAGTGTAAATATTTTCAGTCATCGGAAAAGCACAAAAAATGTGTTGAAACACTCGTACGCTCATTAATTCATGCAAACGTAACGCACCCACAAATCACACACGAAAAAAAAAACGAATAACGAGCGATGCATAAGAAACTTCACAAAATAAAAGTTTTGGAAGAATTGACTCTTATATGTACATAATCGTCGGTACGCTATACAATTCACTTTACTGCTCACGTTGTATCATTGTTATTATTATTAGTATTAACGTTATTATTACTATTTGCATTAATCTTGAGTGAATTCAACAGCAGACGTTTCAAGTGCCTTGTCATTTGAATTGGCTCCGGCATCTCCGGCGATTCGTTTGCGTTTTCCATCAATTTTTTCGCTCGCTCTTATCGAATTTGTTTAATTCACAAATTACAGTCCCTTTTTCATTGATTTTCAAAATTCTTCAGTAACGAGAGATATAACGCGAGCAACCGAGGCGAGGCAGCTCCATTTAAAGTACAAGGAGTTAAAAAATAAAAATGGGAAAACGTAGAAAGAATAATTGAACCGGGTCGTTTCGGGACTGGCGTTTGTTGTAAAAAAAATACATCAAGGTACACAGGGTAATCGTTGCTTGAACGGATGGCAAGTTTAGTCAGACAGGGTTTCCGTGGAATCGAGAGATACAAAATAAACTATTGGAGAAAGTGAGAAAGCTTGAAAATAATAATCTTAGGAACTACGAGACTGTATCGCGCTCAATAAGAGCGATACGTTTGTTTGTGAAATTGAGATCCTTAATCGACATTGTGCCTTTTTATTATTATGTACAAAACGTTATTTCTTCAGCTCCTTTCGTCGTTTTTTTTCCCTTTCTCTCTTTCTCGGCCGCGGGTCGCTCAGACATACCGAAGGTTGGAAAGCTCTTGGCTGCGGCTCTTCCGAACGCGGAAACATCGCGTTTTAGTTTTCATTATTTGCTAGCAGTGGATTTTCTCTCGTTTGATATTTTCTGTTTTGAGTTTTTTAGCCGATAAATAAAAATGGTTGAGCGTCAAAAAATGAGTAAATTAAACGCATCGGCGACCAAATACGGTCGACTCGGCAGCTTTATTTCGAAAAGCGCGGACTATCCAAAAATATGATGTATCTGCTGATCGACCGTAAACACTAGCCGAACAAACTGAATTCCGTTTGTCGAGACGTAAGAAGAATTATCCTGATGTTGTTTCGTTAGTAAAATACGATTTATCTCTACAGCGGGGATGAACCTCGGAGAAAATAAATGTTTGTTCATCCTCGTCAACTCCCGAAGCGCTCCAGAAATCGATTTTTTCGTCATTCTCGATCCAACGCATCTCGAAATATCGTCGACGGTAAAAGTTCGTAAAAATATGCGGAAAGCCGATACTCCGAGGGAAAAAATACGGAGATGAGAGAATTAAAAAAGAAAAAATGCATCTTAGTGCCAAGTCAATTTTCATCCGGCAAGTCTGTACGAATTACGCGATCAAAGTAGAAAAATAAAAGGTTCGAATTGTTGAGATTGTACGAGAAATAGTGCCAAAGGGCCTTGTGGATCGTGGCGTGAAAAATAATTAAAAAGAAAAATGAGGAAAACGCCAAGGGGCTGGAACAGTATTGTCGTCTTAAAAAATATATATCCGATCCCTAGGACTGTCATTCGATTCAAAGTCCGGCAGAATGTATTTTCGTTGGAAAGCTTTTCGGAGCGAATTCGAGGAGTGGCCGTTGGATCAACGGCTACGATGATAAAACGGCTCGAAGTCGCCTCCAGCGTGCTTCCCAAGTCGCGTTGAAACGACCTTGATTCCAATTATCCGTGGCGTGACCGAACATACGAACGATATTCGAATCCTCGAGAATTTTCGTCGCTGCTGCATTTTGATCGTTGAAATTTGCAGCATGGAGGATTCTCACGGCCGAGGATAAGCGTAATTTACACTGGGGCGAGCTGAAGACTAATCTTCGACCGCTGGCTTGACGATTATTTCCGTTTGCATTGTTCGGAATTCCGTTACAAAAGCTCGTTTGACGTTGATGATGAATATTACGATTATCGGTGGCTTGCAATTGCTTTGTCTTGCGGTAATAATCGTTCTTGAATGATTTCAGCATGGATCATTGTCGATACGTCTGCGGTGATATGCCGTTTCCTGGTGTGACGTAATCACCGATCATCAAGCTTGGATTGACCGGATAATGTGAAGTGTTGCCGAGTACCAGCGATTGCTGGAAAGTAACACCAAGCTGTAGCCGCGAAAAACACGCAGGCAGTCGAAAAAAAAGGTTTTAGTATCCGTTTGTCTTTGCACCGAGCCCCAACACGTCACGAAGTGCTTTTTATTTTCAATTCTTTGAGGTTTTACTATTTTTGCCATTTTCTATATTTTGCTGGCGAGCTTCAGCCCTGAGGATTTCTTCACCACCGTACATATTATTTTACTCTTTCCCTCTCTTCCGCTTCCTTTCTCCGCCTCTGTTTCCCTCAGCCTCTCATTCTCTCTAATTCGAAAATTCACGCTTTCTATTCCCTCTCAATTTTTGTGTGTGTGTGTTTTTTTTTTCTTTTCTTCCCCAGAAGTAATCCGCAACGGCAAGAAGCTCACCATACCTTCTGATGAATTATACATTTATACTTACAGTGGCGGGTGACGTAAACATGTTTGGCGTAATACCACCACCGATCAATTGCGCGGCTTGTGTACTGGTTGCTGTTCCTCCGACTCTTCCACGACCGGTACTCGAGATCGAACCCGGATGAATATTCGGCTGACCCCCTGCCACACAAGCAAACCAAACTCATAAGCTTTCCAAGCGATATTTCAACGATTTACAAAGGAAAAGAGAGAAAGAGAGAGAGAGAGAGAGAGAGAGAGAGCGGCCGAAGCTCGACAAAGTGAAAAGACACAAAATTATATTCTTGATCGTCTTTTTTCAATTGGAGCCAAAAAATGAAGAAAATTTGTCGTAAACCAAAGTCGAAAAAAGGTGGATAAAAATATGAACGAAAGGAAAACGAGAGGGTGTTTAATTTCCAAACGATAAATGGAAGGCGAGGATTAAGTAATCAACAGTTTCGTAGTTGTGCTTTTTATTTTTGTTCTTCATCTTCAATATGCCGTTTATTGACAGGGATGCGGTCTTACAAATTTACAAAAAAACACACTGTTAACAGAAGGGATTTGCAAACAATTACAAATTATTTCTCAACATTACACACCGTAGCGCAAATTAATGAGGCGGAATAAAAAGGTATTATGCGTTGATGAGACCGGCGAAACGAAAGAAAAGGTAACTGCTCGTGTTGTTTGAATTTATTGAAAAATAAACGAGTCGAGTAGGAACGAGAGAAACTGGGAGTGACGGTTGTTTCGCAGCAGATATTCCTCCGACTGTTTTAAAAGAGCAACACTGTTTCGTAGGATTGGAAATGTATATTTACACCGCGTCACTCTCGATTTCTTAGCCTGGACCGATACAAAAATTCGCGTTAGCTTCATCGGATTACACAGTAAATACGGGGGCACAAAGGACCTAAGGATTTTCTAAAAAGAGTTCAATTCCTCTTAGGTATTCGTCACTTCGACCAACACCTTCATCGAGACGTTTTATTTCCTTTTTCTTCTTTTCTAATCTAGGAAGATTACATTTTCAATGTCAAGCCGAGCGACAATCGATTTCCAAGCTGACAAATATCGACTACGGAAAAACGTGAGAAGCAGAAATTTCGGGCAAATACTTTTCGAATACAGACACAATCTCTGTTTAGAAACAAAATTAAGTAACAAAATAAAAATCAAGTTTCTTTATAAGATTTCCTTCGTCACGGCGTTTGGAGAAAAAACTTTGAAAATTGTCGGTGTCGACGATTCGAGACTCGTTTTGTTTTGGAGTTAAAAATGCTTCGATGGCCGAGAAATAAAAAAGCAGATATCTCTCGAGATTTCGTCGTACAGTTGGAAAATAGTCGGAATATTTGAGTTACCCTCCGATTCAGGAATTTAAAAGTCAAGAAAATAAAGTGTATGGAAATGCAGGTTCGTGGGTTAACCGAATTTTGTACCAACGTTTTTAATACTGTAGCTCTTTCGGAAAAAAAATCAATCGTTTGTTTGTTTCTTCGTTCGCTACCTTTTGTGCTCCCCTGTACAAGCGATAGATCCCTCGGTTATATGCACGGGGATTTAAAACTGGTATTTGCTTTGTTTTGTCTTTATACGGAGTACTGGTATAGCGAGGGATCGAAGCAAACCTTACCTATTGATAGTAAATTACTGGGATTGACCGAACCAGCCGTATCCATGGAAACCTCACCGAGGCCGTTAACCGACATTCCGTTTACCATGTTAACGGCTTGGCGCGCACCTTGAGCATCCAATGTCGTCCAATACGACTCGCTCGGCGATGTACTATTCAAACCCGGTGGCGGAGGCGCCACCGCACCCGTGTACCTGAAGTACGGATTTTTCAGGTCCAGGGTATTGCTGCTGCTAACCAAATTCGTTCCCTCCAACTTGAGGTCTATTGTCACGTCGTACGATTGTCTGAAACCAATTCGTGCCACTCATTTTTCAAATCATTTTCCTAAAATAACACTTTCGAACAAAAATATCAAATTTTTTCACACCGAAATAAAAAAATGAGGAAAATTTTGAAAAACAAAGAGAAATCGATCGTTTTGCGGCCGAGAATTTTAAAGAAATTAAATTTTATTAGATATTAAATTTCTCATTCGAAAATTTCCGGGGAAAAAAAAGTTTTGTAAAAATTAATCGTGTCCTCTTGAGTCCTCGATAAATTAGCGAATTAATTTGCAGAAATTATTTGCGTATTTATCAGGAGAACACGCGAAGGATGGAAAAAGATTGAAAAAAAAAAAACGGAAATCGGGTTTTATGTGTCGAGAACGAGTTGGCAGTGTAATTTTAGAGTTTACCACTGAACGAAGAATGTCACGGGCGTCTTACCTTTTATTGGCCACGAGAATGACTTTGCCAGACAAGAGTTGGCCACTCTTGCAAAAAAGGGGAGTCTCGAGAAGGCATCGAACCTGATACCAATGAGTCAGAGGCTCCGTGGGCGCTGTGCTCAGCCAAACTTGTTGGGTCGAGCCGATGAAAGCAACGTCGAACCAAAATGCAAGACCGTGGCACGTGCCACTCTCAAGAATGTGAAAATCGACGTCTATATCTGGAGGGGAAAGGAAAACCGTTCGAAAGACGGCAATTGGTGATTAGCGAGTCGGTAAAAAAAAATTCTTTTTGCGAGTTTGTGTAAAAATTGAGTAAAAATGTTTTTTTTTCCGAAAGTAGAGAGAAAATTTGTACCTATTTTGTGTAAATCAGTCTCCTCGGCGGTTTGGAAGTCGACGACGTGCCTTACGGATTTCGCCATGCATATGCGGATGTCAAAAGTGTCTACAATTGGTTGTCTGAAATATTCTTTTATCGCGTTGCTTCGCAATGCCGACAAATCGACGCCATGAAAGCACGTTTGGTACCAAAAATTCGCTTTGTTGAACTGCTCCATATAAAGATTTTCGTCTGAGAATGGAGCTATGTGAAGATCGCCTCGGGAAGGAAACATTCTGCCACCTTGAACGCAAAAACGAGAAGATTTTTCAATAAATTTTGTTTGTCAATGAAAAATGAGGAAAAAACTTAGTAAGATTAATCGAAAACATTCGTGCAAGTTTTGGAAAACTCACCTGGAACCAGCCACTTTTTGGCGTGAAGATAAGTCTCGAGCATTCTTTCGTTGTAGAGCATGTAACCCATGGGTTCGCTAACGATGCAATCAACGCGTTCAGGCAGTTCGATTTCTTCGATTTTGCCCGCAATGACAACGATTTTGTCGGACAAATTGTTAGCGGCGACCAAGTTTTCCGCGTGGTTCGCCATGTTGCTAGCCTCAACCGCATAAACTTTTTTCGCTCCTGCTTGAACGACGAAAAAGGACAATATTCCGGAACCGGCGCCTACGTCGAGCACTACTTTGTCCTTGAAATCCGATAAATTTCCAAGGATCGCCCGCTGATAAGTGCTCGTCCTAATGTAATCCTGCATCATGTTTTGTTGCTGTGATAAATAGCCGTAAAATTGGAAATACTGCATCGCCGATAACTCCTCCGTTCGCTCGTTAAACGCTGACAATCCTTTGCCATTCTTGAGCTTCAGTATATGCGAATGGAAGTTCCGGAAATCTGCGTGAAAAAATTCAACCTTCGTTACTCATATCCTCGAAAAATATTTATCATTTCTATCGTGATTTTTGTTTTGTTTATTCATTCATTTTATTTATTTATTCAATTAACCCTGAGCCCGCACGATATTGCGAGCTTGAGCAGTAAATTTTGCATTTTTCTGGATTTCATGCTATAAAAATTAGACTTTTGCTCTGTGGAGCTGAAAAATCTTTTTAAAATCGCCCGCGAGCAAGCTAATTTGAATGATCCAAACACGAGAAAAACGTAAAATTAGTTCGCATCGTTGAAATGCAACGAAAACGCATTATTTTTTAAAGCAGAGAGCAAAATTTTCATACAATATTTGTCAAAAATATTAGGGCAGACTTCTTTGCCATTCGAAAATCGAATTTCCTTTAAAAAAATGGGAAAACGTTCATTAATTATCGAAATAATGATTAAAAGGTAAATTATTTTCCAACGATGAAAACTCGAGTATCGTAAAACTTGTAGTTTTGATGAAATATTTTATATTTCATATTTTTCAGCAATAAAACGAATTTTTTAATTTGCAATAAACGGATAAAGTAAAAATTGTCGACGAAAATGCCGAGTATCAGCGAGTATGGATTAAGATTTTTACCTGATTCATTGGTAAAGGTAATAAGTATACTGTCACCGTCTAAAGTAAAGACATAACTTCGTGACGCGACTCGCGAACATTCTGTGGTATGCGTCACGGGAAATTCCAGCAGCGGCGTTTGCTCCTTCTCCGTCGATTCGCCTGAAGAAAAAGGATAAAATGGATTAAATTTCAAAGTCCTGTCGTTATTTTTTTGCGGAAGGTTAAATAGCAAATTATTGACGTCGAATTCTGCGGTAATGGAGTTTTTGTCTGGCTTGGGAAAAAAAATTGTATGCAAAAAGCAAAAGTAAGAATGTGAAGCGTATCCAAGAATTTGCCTGACAAACATTTTTTTATGAAAACGTGAATTTCTTGTGCAATTTGCATTGAGAATTTTTGTATAAATATTTATGAACTGTCTGGATGAACAGGACGAGATTATGAGCAAACTTGGAAAAATGGAAAAAAAAAGAAAGAAAAAGGGTGGGAAAAGAAAATTGTGGGCGAAAATCGTTTGTTGCATTGTGTTCCTCGTGTTTCTACGGAAGCGTCCACGTTGTGAAAAAAATGGGAATTGCGCGAAAAGCGTCGATTTGCCAGTGAAAATGAATGGAATCGCTCTGAGAATAATTATTACGGTGAGAAAAAAGGAGGAGGGGGTTGGGAACTCGATTCGGTGGACGATATGGTTGAAAAAAGGAAAAAAAGTAAGCATCGTATTGTCAGAGTGAAAATGACAAAGGGTAAAAGGTTTCGGTGGGTTCGCGAGCGTCCATGGAATTGTGGTTAGGGCTCGCGTCTAGATGTGGCGGTTTCTTCCCCTCCCCCGAAAATAGTGTGGTAGCGGGCGTAGATATTGATCGTTAATAGGTTGAATTAATTGAAAAAAATGTAATGTTGATAATACCCGACAAGAGTTCGATGCTGAGGCCCTGAGGATCGTAATTAACATTGAGATTGACCGGCTTGTTGTACTTTGGCGTTGACTGTCCATTGTTTGACAAAGTCGACACTGTCACCGCGCGAAACGCCTTCGCCATTTTTATATTAAACACGCCGCGTGCGTTTTTGTGCGCTCCGGTTTCTTACGCGATAAACAACAAAAAAACACACAGACATATACGCGCACACACCACTTTAAAAAACTGGACGCGGGGCCCGTTGTTTTTATTCTTTTTTTTTCTTTGATTTATTGTGTTTCGCTCGGTGGGATTCTTTCTTGTGTTTGCCGCTTGGTGTCCCGGGACGAGAAAGACGCGAGCGAGATTCGACCCCCAGACACACGATTATGACCCTCGTGACGATTGTTTTTCTTCCTTCCCCCACACCGGCAAACAAAAACCGCGAGAAATAGAAAAAATGTTATTCCTTCACTCCTTCCCCAACGTAATATACGCCAACTTCCGAAATATTCCTCGGGAGGTTACAATACGTAGAAATAGTCGTGTTTATTCGGAATAGCGTGATTCCAATTTCGGAGTTTCTGACCACCGACTAACCACCCCCGGCGCGAATTTACACACGCGCACGTTTCACAGTCTGAGCGCGATCTCTCTCCAATTCTCCCCTCTCGTTTCCCTCCCCACCTCTCTCATTCGTTCCCTTCTGCACCGAAAACTCGCTATTCGTTATTCCCTTCTCCGCGACGACCACGAGAGATTCGCTCCACTCTCGCATCGACAACTCCCAATTGACAATTTGCCTTTTTGTCCCACACGTTTTACCCCGCGGGACAGATTTATCATTATTTTCCCTCTATTCCATCTTAATTAATAATTTTCAAATTAATGCGCCCCAGTCGCTCCAGTCCATTCGAGCCATTCGCACCCCGTTTATTTATGCCCATACAACAACGAAAAATGTCCTTTTTGTTCCTATTGGATGCCCAGTACATCGCTGTAAAATGAAATAATAAGAAATTCGTCCAGCTTTTTGTAGTACGCAAAAACGTGGAATGGAAGGTCCTCGGTCATTACCACCGCGTACACCACAAAGGAAACATTTTCATTGGCTCAAAATTGATGGAGGGGGGCTACCCGATCTGTCTCAATTTTATACGCTGCTCGCATCGTCAAAAAGTTCATCTCAGTTTCAAATATAACGGAAACATTCACAAATCTCGTAAGTCATCGGTATCATTGGCTGTAGATACTTTTGTATTCCCGACTATTCACCAATCCCCGCATTTCGCGGGTGCGATACTTGCCAAATCCTCGAAGCTACTTGCGAGCAAGTGTTTTTTCTTATTTACATTTTTCGACCGCTCGTTCGGAACTTTGGAAATGAATAGATTTTACGGGAGCGCTCTACAAAAGAACGCGAAATATAAAACGCTTCGTTTTGAATCCTTTACGAATTTCCTGACAAATTAATCCAAGTTTATTCGAATCAATAAATATTTTGGAGTAAATATTCAACTGCCAAAGAGCGTACTGTTCCCACGGCAGAGAAATTTACTATTGAAGCTGTTGACAGACGCCTTAGGTCACTGTGCATTTGAAAACATCGAATAAAAAAAAGTGGTATCAATTTTGCTGATTGTTGGTAAAGTGTGAAGTTATTTATGTCGCCAAACCGTCGAAAGATGGCTCTGGAATCACGTTCTACGGCGACAGCCGGCCGATCCAAGATGGCGTCTCTCCAACTCGAGTACAGTTGGCAAAAGTGTACGTACACGATATCCAAGTGACGTGTCTCGATCTTGGCTGTGCGAAACAACGATAATTAGAAAAAAACCGCCTGGGCGGTGATAAATGTTTAATCTTTACGGTTTTTCCGGCTAAAAATAAAGGAACACGATGTTGACCAAGTTTGAGACGAAATCAGCGAGGGTCAAGGGACTTTCATTCCATCCTAAACGTCCATGGGTACTTGCCAGGTATGTAACCCCCAACAATCAAACGCATTGTTTAAAATGAGACTTATTAACCTGCTGTCGCTTTGACATCTGCGAAATTCATCTCGATTGATCCTCGTCACGTGAAAATTATTACCTTTTTCCTACAATCCAGTCTATTCCCGGGGTTCGGAGTATTTTTCGATCGTTGACACAACAACCGAGTTTTTTCTACTCTCGAATAATTCAGCTGTCATATTATCGTGAAAAATAATACGAAGCTCCATTCCTAAAATTCTTTCTCGTGCCAAAATCCACTGTAAACCTTTTGTACATTTTCAAACTGGTTTAACGAATTATTCATGCTTTCCCTTGTGTTTACAAAATTCTCCCACATTCTTCGTGTTATCTATGCAATTTGGTGCATAAATCCCAAAATTGCAACAAAAAATAAAAAAAACAAGAAAAAAAACAACATTTGTTTACTTATTTTTTAGAAAAACAAATTTTTCTTGTACAAAATTTATTTATTATGACACACAACGATACACACAAACCAAATAAGATTCTTTCTCATTTCTACAAAAATATCACAATATTTAGTCACATAATTTCTAGCCATCTAGTAAATTCATTAATTTGTCACAGTTGTGGGATTTCCTTTTCCTCTTCGGCGTTCAGAAGGTGAATAACATCTTGAACTTCTTGCGGCAGTGCTTCTTCCTCTGACATAGGTTTTGTTTCGGTGTTTGTCATTTTGCTTGCTGCCGGAATGGATTCTTTAGTGGCAGCAATTTCGATCGATTGTTGTGGCTCTGAATCGTCGAATTTAGTAGGGACTTCTGTCGAAGTTGGATCTTGAGAATCGGTGGATTTGAGCTGCAAAATTCTCGATTGTAAAACTCCCTCACCGGAAACATCATCCTGCGAACTGGCAGAGTTCGATGTTGCAGTTTGTGGTTCGGGGTTTGGAGATTTTGTTGCAATTTCCTTGGCAGGAGTATCCAGCGGAATTGCAGATTTGATTGGTGTGTTTTGGTTTTCGGAGCTTGGGGACTTTGTAGTAACTTCCAAGGGAATCGTCTGGTCTGGAAGCGGAGATTTGGCGTCCATGATTTTTGGTTCGGAGTCTGTGGATGTTCTTCTCACTTGCTCCATCGTCGCTGGGGCCTCCATTTTCTTTTGTGCGTTGTCCGATTCTGGTTTCTGGTGTTCTACGTTGTCGCAATCGGCAAAAACGTTGTGGATGACGGGTCTTTGAAGGAGCAGAGGTTTCCTGGTGTACGGTGCAAAGGGATGGAGCGGCAATTGTCTATGATAATATTGTAGGACCGGTTCGTAATTATCGGCGTAGATCGGGGGGAAAGCATCCCTGGGGACGGCTTGAGGATTGTTGTAAAAGTTGAAAGGATAAGCTTGGGCGTGTGCGAAAGGTTGAGATGGAGCAAAGGGATGAGGAGGCGTGTACAGCTGCGGTTGGGCGTAGATTTGGGGATAACGGAAAGGCTCGTAGTTTGGGAAAAAGGGTTGCGAAGGAAACTGTCTTTGGGGAGGTTTATAAAAGTATTGCTGGGGTTGTGGTATTCCGAATTGAAGATACGGAATGGGAATCGTCGCCCAGCATCCACTCGTTGCTACGAGAATCTAAAAAAAATCGTTTCCGAATGATAAAAATTGAGCCAAAATTTTGTTTGTTTTGAGGACGATCGTTTCTTGAATTTTTTTGTACTTACGATCAACGAAATAGTTGTCGACCTCATGGTGTTTGTTTACTTGAATGTATAATCCAAATGAAGGACCATCTACAACTGCCTGCTCATGGTTTATCCTCCTTATCTATATACACCCGTCCGAAGATCCTAAACGCCTGGAGCCCCACCAATTTTGACAAAAACGCTAACTGACCCGATTTTTTTCCTCGTGGAATAGCCTCGGGCCATTCCTGTTTACACAACCACATGTCGCTCAACCCGTTATTTCTTTGGTGAAAGAGTTATCTCACGGGCGTGGGCTATCGAAATAACTGGTTCTTAACCATTAACGGTAATCTGTTTTTCACACGGGGTCAATACTCTCCACAATGACAAATGTGCGAAATTGATTTTTTTAACATATTCCTGGAAATTGAAACACCAAATCCCCTCATTCCATTCGGACATTTCTTTAACAGTGTCTTCACATTTATTGCTTCTATGGCACAAACATAATGATTTTTTTTATCGTTTATCGAAAAATAAAACATTTTCGTGAATTGATGGAATAAAATTGACGTGGTAGATTGAAAATTCACAAATTTATGCTCCAATTATATTTTCAAGTCTATTCGTCAAAATTTTACGAAATTCGAGGAGTGCCTTTTTGCATAATCGACTCAGTATGCTTTGCAAAGTCCCAACGATTGTAATAGAAATTCCATTATCGTTGGAACCATGAAATAATATTAAATAATAATAAAAATACGAATTAATCGTCGTTACGATTGTAATAGATATTTCACTGTGGTCGGAGCCATAAAAAAATATTAAATCATCATAAAAATATAAATTTTGTATTTTTTAACAATTTGAAGGAATATCGATGCGTTGGAGTGTTGGAAATACGATGATAATTGTTCGTAACGTTTATTACAGTTTACACAATGGAGTCATCCAGCTCTGGGACTACCGGATGTGTACGCTGTTGGATAAATTTGACGAGCACGATGGACCAGTGCGTGGGATATGTTTCCACAACCAGCAGCCACTGTTCGTCTCAGGCGGTGACGATTACAAGATAAAAGTTTGGAATTACAAGCAGCGAAGATGTATATTCACGCTTCTGGGTCACTTGGATTACATTCGAACGACGGTATTCCATCACGAGTATCCGTGGATACTGAGTGCATCGGACGACCAAACGATAAGGATTTGGAACTGGCAGAGTCGAACATGCATTTGCGTGTTGACCGGTCACAATCATTACGTAATGTGTGCCCAATTCCATCCATCGGAAGACATGATCGTGTCGGCATCGCTCGACCAAACGGTACGAGTTTGGGACATTTCCGGATTGAGAAAGAAAAACGTTGCTCCTGGGCCAGGAGGCCTGGAGAATCATTTGAAAAATCCTGGGGCAACGGATCTCTTCGGACAGGCTGACGCGGTCGTGAGGCACGTTTTGGAAGGTCACGACCGTGGTGTCAACTGGGCATGTTTCAACCCGACCATGCCATTGATCGTTTCCGGTGCCGATGATCGGCAAATTAAAATGTGGAGAATGAACGATCTCAAAGCTTGGGAAGTCGACACTTGTCGTGGCCATTACAACAACGTTTCCTGCGTCCTTTTCCATCCTCGACAGGATCTCATACTTTCCAATTCCGAGGACAGAAGCATTCGCGTTTGGGACATGGCCAAACGCACCTGTCTCAATACTTTCCGAAGAGAACACGAAAGATTTTGGGTTTTGGCCGCTCATCCCACTCTCAATCTTTTCGCAGCTGGACATGACTCCGGAATGATTATTTTCAAACTCGAGAGAGAACGTCCCGCTTACGCTGTCCACGGTAATCTCTTGTATTACGTGAAAGACAGATCCTTGCGGAAATTGGACTTTACGACCTCGATGGATACGACCGTAATGCAAATTCGCGGCGGTGGAAAAACCCCCGCGTACAGCATGTCCTACAATCAGGCGGAAAATGCTGTTCTCATCAGCACGAGATCCGCTGCTAATATCGAAAACAGCACTTACGATCTTTACATGATCCCTCGCGATGGTGACTCCACCACTGATCCCGAAACCAAGAGAGGCTCCGGAGTTACTGCCATTTGGGTCGCTAGAAATCGTTTCGCCGTTCTGGACCGAGCTTATTGTGTAAGAAACTCAATCATTCACATTTCTCCTTATGCTACAAACTTCTGTCAATATTTAAGTCTACAAATCATTACGAGGCTCCGAACGCATCCTCGCGACCTTGAAAATGAGCTTTTGCCTGATTTTTTTCGGTTTTTACTCTGCGAATGAGTTTTTCGTCAAATAGATGTCCATGAAATCATATTTCTCGGAAATTATTCACTTCCTTATGAAAAAAATGCTCGGAATGTCCGAGTAGAATATTTTCCGATGGAATTGATTTTTTATTGTTTTACAATCGCAATCGATGCGTGAATGAATTATTTTCGAAAGCAGCCATCAAAATTTTGTGAGTTTCCGCGAAAAACTTTTTTTTTTCCATAAGTTGTAAAAAGGAAAATGAATTTTGTTTTACAGTTGGTTATAAAAAATCTGAAGAACGAAGTGACGAAAAAGGTTCAGATCCCGAACTGTGACGAGATATTTTACGCAGGAACCGGAATGCTTCTGCTGCGAGACAGCGATCAGGTGATACTTTTCGACGTGCAACAAAAGCGAACGCTGGCGGAAGTGAAAATCTCGAAATGTCGTTACGTCGTTTGGTCGAGCGATATGTCGCACGTGGCTCTTCTGGGTAAACACGTTGTTAACATTTGCAATCGTAAGCTCGAGTCCTTGTGCACGATTTGCGAAAATACGAGAGTGAAATCTGGGGCTTGGGACGATTCCGGAGTGTTTATTTACACGACGAGCAATCACATTAAATACGCGATTACCACCGGAGATCATGGCATCATCAGGACCCTCGATCTTCCGATTTACGTTACGAGAGTCAAGGGCAATCACGTTTATTGTTTGGATCGCGAGCCCAGATCGAGAATCCTCGAAATCGATCCTACCGAATACAAATTCAAGCTCGCGCTCATTAACCGCAAGTACGAAGAAGTTTTGCACATGGTTCGCACCGCTAATTTGGTCGGACAATCCATCATCGCTTATTTACAACAAAAAGGATATCCCGAGGTTGCGTTGCATTTTGTAAAGGATGAAAAAACCAGATTCGGGCTTGCTCTCGAATGCGGCAACATCGAGGTCGCTCTCGAAGCTGCCAAGACTCTGGACCAAAAATCCTGCTGGGAAAATCTCGCACAAGCTGCTCTCCTCCAGGGCAATCATCAAGTCGTAGAAATGTGCTATCAGCGTACTAAGAACTTTGAAAAACTCGCATTTTTGTATCTCATCACCGGTAACCTTGACAAACTCAAGAAAATGACTAAAATTGCTGAAATTCGAAAAGATGTCTCTGGACAATATCAGGGAAGTCTGCTTCTCGGAGATATTTACGAACGAGCTAAAATCCTCCGGGTAAATATTTCATTTCATCAAATTTATTCAACTTTAATTTTATATTTTTTATTTGATTTAAAAAATGTTTTATAAATAATTTACATTTAACAAAATTTGCTAAATTAGCTGATTAGCATTTGACTGATTGACCTCAGACTCGCAGAATGAAGTTGAACATTTTATTTAGAAAAAGATTTTTTTTTTTCCTTTATTTCTCAACATTTTTGTTCCATCGAATTTTCATGAGGAAATTCGGGAAAAACGAGAAGAAAAATGTATTATTTTCGAAAAATTGCGTGTAGATTGAAAAGTAAAAAAAAATGTCAATTTTTTGCAGACTTCCGGCCAGAATTCACTGGCGTACGTAACAGAAAAAATCCATGGGATCGCGACCGAGGACGACGATTCGCAGATCGAAACGATGAAAGAGGAGTTGGGAGATTTGGAGCAAGGAGCGTTGTATTTGCGGCCCCCGGTTCCGGTCCAGCAGGCCGAGAACAATTGGCCTCTGTTGACAGTGTCGAAGGGTTTCTTCGAGGGAGCAATGATGTCTCGAGGAAAGAGTCAAGTGGCAGCTGCTCTGGCGATCGAGGAAGATTCGACGCCGGTGGAGGGCTGGGGCGCGGACGACGAGCTTGGAATCGAGGACGAGGATGGCGTAGAAGGTGGAGAAGCAGGAGGCGAGGGCGAGGATGGTGCGGGCTGGGAAGTCGAAGACGTCGACCTTCCGCCCGAACTTGAAACTTCGGTGCCAACAGCCGAGGACGGTTATTATTCGGCGCCAACGAAAGGCGTGCCAACGTCGCAGCACTGGGTCAACAACTCGCAGCTCGCGGTCGACCACATACTCGCAGGATCCTTCGAATCCGCTTTCCGTCTGCTAAACGATCAAGTCGGCGTCACAGAGTTCGAAGTTTATCAAGCACATTTTTTGAACACTTTCTCACGCGCTCGTACGAGCTACGCTTCGCTTCCGAGTATTCCATCGCTGTACGCTTATCCCCAGAGAAATTGGAAAGACGCGACTCCGAAAACTGGGCTGCCAGCGGTGGGCCTGCATCTCGCGGAACTGGTGCAAAGATTACAAGTTTGTTATCAATTAACAACCGGAGGAAAATTCATCGAAGCGATTGAAAAACTGCAAGCGATTCTTCTGAGCGTTCCCCTCTTGGTCGTCGACACCAGACAGGACATTGCCGAAGCTCAACAACTCATAGAAATCTGTCGGGAATACATTTTGGGCTTGAAAATGGAAACCGAGCGGAAAAACTCACCCAAAGGCACTCTCGCCGAACAAAAACGCGTCTGCGAAATGGCCGCTTACTTCACACATTGCAATCTACAACCCGTTCATCAAATATTGACTCTTCGCACTGCTGTTAATATGTTCTTCAAACTCAAAAATTACAAAACTACCGCTTCGTTTGCCAGAAAACTCCTGGAACTTGGACCTCGTGCGGAAATCGCTCAACAAGTCCGCAAAATCTTACAAGTACGTCCTCCGTTTACAAACTCTTTGCAAAATTATGCAAAAACATTTTTTTTTCAATTTTTTGTGTGTTTTTTTGTCAGTTAATTATTCATATTTTACGGCCTTAAATTTTCTTTTTGACGAAAACGAAAATTTAATACCGAAACATTCGTTGCCATTGAATGCGTCGCCAAAAAAAATTTTGGGGTCAAAATGACCCAGTGTGTACTCCAATGATTAACTTTCGAATTATTTGATCAAAAAAAATCGTTGGGGCAGTAAAAATTTTTGTGGTTATTCAAATTCTAATATTTTTACATATTTTGCTACTTTTTTCGTTTTTCACGGTCTTTGCAGTCGCACGACAGGCGTATTTTTAAAAATGCGATAAAATTTTGTTTCAGGCATGCGATAAGAATCTCGTAGACGAGCATCAATTGGCTTATGACGAGCACAATCCTTTCTCGCTGTGCGCTGCCACCTACACGCCGATTTATCGTGGAAAGCCGGAAATCAAGTGTCCGTTGTGCGGTGCGAGTTATCACCCTCAGTACAAAGATTCAGTATGCAAAGTATGCGAAGTTTCGCAGGTTGGCAAAGAGTGCATTGGACTGAGGATAAGTTCCTTGCAATTCCGATAAATTCCACAATCCTCCAAGATTATAAATAAATATTAATGATTATTACTGCGATAAGAGATGCGACTATTATTCTTCAGTCAATCAGCTCTCGAGCACATTGCTGTTGAGGAAAAAATGCTGCGATCAACATGTTGCACGCGAATCATCCCAACGTGTCCGCATAATCAAGATTGT
This sequence comes from Hyposoter didymator, assembly GCA_037952995.1. Lineage (NCBI taxonomy): Eukaryota > Metazoa > Arthropoda > Insecta > Hymenoptera > Ichneumonidae > Hyposoter > Hyposoter didymator. The sequence goes on from JBAJMU010000009.1 coordinate 1,103,725, forward strand.
AAAAAAAAAACAGGATAAGCATTTTTGGCTGAATAATAAAAGTTTTCTCCTTTTGGGATATACGATCGTCGTCTTAATTTTTATAGAAACTATGCTGAAATATCTAAAACTCGAAAAATAAAGAGCTTTCGTAAACGAATCCACAAGCGAAGCGCAATCTCTCACGAGTCGTCGATTCCGCTTCGAGAAAATCGTGAAATTATTCTTTTTCATTCCCTATCAATCTTTTTTTTCCAACTACGAATTTGGCAATAAGAAAAAGATTCTTTTGTGAAAAATTCAACTTTTCGCGCGAACCCATTGAGTGGCATTTGAGTTTGGAGCAGTCAGTCACGTCCCTGGGGGAAAAAATGCCGGGTTTGGAAAAAAAATTCCCTAGAACCGATGCTTGTCCCATTACGAAATTCTTTTCGCTCCGTATCGCGATTTTCAACAGCTTGGAGCATTATTTTAGACATTTTATCCATTCATCTCGTGCTCGATTTTTTGGGAGAAGCTCCCTGAAAATTGGGCTTCTCGGTATTTTTCGAAATTTAAATCGTTTTTTTTTTCAGGTTGTTTTGACTTTTCATGTTTTGTAAACAACCCGAAAGGATTTTCTCGATTTTCTAACATCTGAAGCATGAAATAGAACATTCAATTGTTGCAACTGTGCTTTTCTTTGTTTCGATGTCAAAATCTCGACATTCGGCGACGCGGCTTGACGTAGCAGCAGCAGCTTTTGGACAAAGACTGAAAACCTCGTTGAGACAGAAAATGATAAAAAATAAACATGAATTCAAGTATTTATTCAAATGAAAAGTGTTTTTGTAAAGAAAAGAAATTGCAAAGATTGAAGCTCGCAGCGAAATGTACTACTCGGCGTCGTCTTGCGGAAAGGTTCCTAAAAAAGAAAAACAAAAGCTGGTTGGTATGACTGTGTGTTTGTTACCGTCGCGGTAAGTTGTGTGTGCAATGGTGGATGGAATTAGTGGAGGCCGCTTGTGCGTGCCGTCAAACTGCTGATAGCTCGAGGGACATCGTTAGACTAATAGGAGAAATAAATCTGCATTATCGTCAAGCCCGAAAGGTGAAGTATTTGGATGAGAAGCTAGATAAACATTGATTTAGCAAAAGAAGGATTAAAAAAATCAAGCCCCGCGCAAAAAGGAACACACCGACGTATCAAGAATATATTTCTTCTCGTTTTTTTTTGACGCGACTTTCCATAAATCGTAATGAAAAAAGAATAAGAATGTGGCGCGGGGGCGTGTATTTGTGAAATCACGTTGAATCGTGTTTTGGCTGAAATTTTGGTCAAGTTTTGTTCGATGGGGGAAATGTAACCGCGAAAGAAAAATAATAGAGAAACAGCCGGTCCGGTAATAATAATAATCGTGGGAGGGAGGGGGTGAACGGTTGTGCAACGTGAAAAATGGTATTTTTGTCCGTACTATTGGCGCTCTTTGAAAAACGGCCGTGAAGAAGCGGCCCGAAAAAAAAGTCAAGAGAAAAAAGAAAAAACATCGTGGGGCCCCCCAGTGCCGTAAACATCGGGCGCGTAAATAACACGACGAGAAGGACGAAGAAGAGAGATACGGAGTAAAGCGACTCGCTTCAGTGTGTACGTCGCGGATTGTGAACTTACTCGGCCGCGTACGCGCATGTCGCGCATGTGTGTGTGTTGGTTGCCGACGTTTGGACTGCTGGCTGCTGCTGCCGTGCGCGGGGTTGTACTTCAACAGAGAAAAACCCGCCGGGTTTTCTTTTTTTAATTTCTTCATCGAAGTACTTGGACGTAATAAAAAAGCTTTAACAGAGTTGCCACTTTGGCCCTTTCCCTTCGTATTTATTAAGTTGGCGATAACTTTGGCCGGATTTGCCAATGATGAAAGACTACTGGGAGTTCGCTAAGAAGGTTAGAGTTTTGCGGGTGTGAGAGAAAAAACGTTATATACAAATAGCCACAGTTGAAGTTAGTTTCGGAAAGTGACAAGTTTTCGTGCATTTCAACGTGTTACTCCCGAATGTTTTGCTTGTTTGTGAATAATCGCGGTTTGTAAGGACGGAAGGACGCCAAAGTAAATGACGCCGAGATAAAAAGAATAAATGATAAATTGATAGGCTAGAATCGCGTATATGGTCGTAGTTACATTTCGAGCCAGTTGAATTTTGCTCGCAGGGTAAATACGCGAAGTGGCGTGTACGTGCGTGCGTGTGTGTGTGCGCGTGTAGATGGTTAAAAAATGATGTGATCGACGGTCATCATGGCGGCACCCATGTTAAAGTGGAAACGGATCACAAATCCAACCGGGCCTCAGCCAAGACCCCGACATGGACACAGGGCAGTCGCCATTAAAGATCTCATGGTCGTTTTTGGCGGTGGCAACGAGGGTATAGTCGATGAGCTACATGTTTATAATACAGGTAAATATTTTTCTTCTCTTTTTTTACTCTTGCACACCAAACTTTGGTTGTGCGTCCTTTTTCGCGGCCTATATCAACGCCTCTCTCTCTCTCCCTCCTTGTTGGCTGCATACACGGTTGTTCCCGCGATCCAACATGGCCGCACGCGTTGACATGACGGTCACCGGCCGGATCTCTCCCTATTTCTTCTCTTTTTCGTCCCATCTCATCGCCGCACCTTATTTTCTTCCCCAAAAATAAAAAGCATCCTTCGAATTTTCTACGACCCTCCGTTCGCTTGAATATCTGAAAAAATTGGCATCCAATCTTCTTGTGTCTTGACATTTTTGCCTGTTTATACGCGCGGGAGCGGCCATTGTTGCACGTTTGCCCCCTACCACCACCTTCAACGCGCACCCGCGCGCCGCTTTTCCCGTCATTCCACGTTCGCGCTTCTACCTCTCTCTCTCTCTCCCCCTCTGTATGGCGCCATCTTCCACTCTTCTTTTTGCCTCTACAATCCTGCCAACTTAGGAATACACGATGATTCGCGCATGCGCCAAACTTTCCGCGGCAATTACGAATTTACATTGTTTTTCTTTCTCTTTCGTTTTTTATTACGAAAAAAATTTCATATTTCACCGAAAAAAATCGTAAATTCTGCGAAAGATCAATGGAGAATCCACGAAAATGAAAAAACCGATTTTCCATCTTTATTTCAGCCACGAACCAATGGTTTGTCCCGTTAACAAAAGGCGATATTCCGCCCGGCTGCGCAGCCTATGGCTTCGTAGTCGACGGCACCCGAATCCTCGTGTTCGGGGGCATGGTTGAGTATGGAAAATACTCCAACGAATTGTACGAGCTGCAAGCCAGTAGATGGGAATGGAAGAGGCTCAAGCCCAAGCATCCAAAGCACGAGCAGCCTCCTTGCCCCAGACTCGGTCACAGTTTCACCCTCATCGGAAACAAAGTTTTCCTATTCGGCGGACTCGCCAACGACAGCGAAGATCCCAAGAACAACATACCGAGGTACTTAAACGATTTGTACACCCTCGAGTTGCTGCCCAACGGCGCAACCGCTTGGGAAGTCCCACAAACTCACGGTCACGCGCCTCCGCCACGAGAATCTCACACCGGAGTCGCTTACACCGACCGTGTCACTGGCAAATCATGCCTCGTTATCTACGGCGGTATGAGCGGCAGTCGCCTCGGAGACCTTTGGTTCCTCGACGTCGATTCCATGACCTGGAACAAGCCGGTCGTCCACGGCCCGACGCCTCTGCCACGCTCGCTCCATACTGCCACGCTCATCGGCCATCGTATGTACGTTTTTGGAGGATGGGTCCCTCTTGTTGTCGACGATGTCAAGGTCGCCACGCACGAGAAAGAGTGGAAATGTACGAGCACACTGGCTTGCTTAAATTTAGGTGAGTTGAATTTTCCCTGAAATCCACTTTTAAAACCCGATTTTCCTAGTTCGACCCGACCGAGTATCGCGGATTCTACGTTTTTCTTGATTTTGTGAGAAAACACGATTTTTACGCCTCGCTCGAGATTCCAAAATCGTGGATCTTAGCCACAGCAACGAGGATTCAAAAATTCCGTCAACAGCCAAAGGCTTGACGATGGTAATTTGTAGATGAAATTTTCTACGTTTATCGTAATTAACGTTTCAAATTACTGCTACAATGACACGAAATTTTGCAACTAATTGGAAGGAGAATATTCGTGTAATTAGTATATTTTCTTGCATTATCTGTGCATCGAGAAATCAAGCCATTAAGCAAACTTGCTCGAGCAATGTCAAACAAACAAGAAAAATCGATGGGCGATGGGAACGCGCGATTGCGAAGGTGATTATCGAAAAGCATTGCCCACCTTCTTTTACGACGAAAAGAAAACGATGTGCGACTTGAATTTTGTTTTACTGGCGACATCGAGCTTTTCCGAACGAAACCTTCAGCAGGCTTTTTACTGAATCTATTCCTTAATGATAGTCCATAGTAATTTTCTAAGAATAACAAAAAGATTATTCGCCAGTGGTGAATATTCAATCCAGTACCGCGATGTATCGTTGAATTTGCAATTTTAAACGAACAATGTAGTTGACTATGCAAAGTCTAGACTCTACATTTATAAAAATTCGCCGAGAACAGAGTAGATTCGATGGAGCGAATGAATTATCTGACAATTTCATTAAAATGTGTAACGAATCGATGTTTTTTTGGCTTTACGATCTCTTACTCGTTACAAATGTCCGAACTACGATGTCGAAACTCGAAATTGATGATTTATGTTTTTTCGGTTTTTTCTGATACAGAAACATTGACTTGGGAACAGCTGACGGTAGATTCTCTGGAAGAGAATGTGCCGCGAGCTCGTGCGGGACACTGTGCGGTAGGAGTGCACAGCAGATTGTACGTGTGGTCGGGAAGAGACGGTTATCGCAAAGCATGGAACAACCAGGTTAGGGTCAGTTTGTTAGAGGCCGAATAAATATGGAAAAGGGCGATATCTTAGGGAGTATGAAATACTAAAGTGAGTTAAAAATTTGTTTAGGTGTGTTGCAAGGATTTGTGGTACCTGGAGGTGAGTAAACCGCCGGCACCGTCGAGGGTGCAGCTGGTGCGTGCATCGACTCATTCTCTGGAGGTGAGCTGGACCGCGACGCCCTCGGCTCAGTACTACATATTGCAAATCCAAAAATACGACATGCCGCCGGCAACGAGTGGGTTCCCGGCAGCGGTGCCTCCGCCGACGACGGCACCGGCGCTAACGCCGGCAACGCCGCCGACGATCCCGGTGTGTTCTCCGCCGGTGACAACGGCAGCGGCGACGGCGATGATGCCAGCGGTTGTGACACCGGCTCGTCCGACGGTGGTTCCTCAGGTCGCACCTATTCGCGTGCAGGCTCCGGTGCAGATGCCACCGGTTTCGAAGCCGATATCGTCGCCGGTTGTCGCCAAGCCCGCGAGCCCGATGACTCCTCGAGGAAATCTCATAAGAATCCGTTCTCCTTTGGTAACATCAGCCCCGATCGTCGCTTCGCCAATTCCGGTCTCAACGATCGCCGCCACGACGGTCGATCAACCGGTCGCGGCAAATCCCGCGACGACCGTCGGCCAATCGCCATCCGCGATGTCCGGCATCGCCGCACTGGCCGCAGCCGCTGCAGCCACTCCGAAAATCAGTATGAACAACATACCGATGATTTCGCAAGCTGGAACCAACACTATTCGCATGAAGAGCGTGCAGCCTGGCCAGCAGATCCGTTTCGCTGCACCTGGGGCAACGGTCCTACGCACCGCATCTCCGCAACAGAGTAAACAAATAATTTTACAAAAACCAGGACAAAATATAAGTGGGCAGCCGCAAATAGTTCATTTGGTGAAAACGACTCAGGGCATGATGGCTACGGTACCCAAAGTCAGTTTGATTCCTGGTAAAAATGTCCAAGGCGCTGGAGGCAAAGCTCCGAACCAAGGACCGACTATTTTACGACTCGTAAATCCCAACACGGTCGCTGGTCTCAAAACACTGACTACTGTAAAGACTTCCGGACTCGTGGCAATGAGCAAAGGTCAAAGTATAGCCGGTAAGCAAACGATTATGATCACGAAACCAGGAGGCAACGGGGGCTTGGTCGGTCGAACGAATCAGATAATAGTCGTTACCACGGGCTCCGGTTTACGAGCTGTTCAGGCCGTAACCACTTCACAGGCCGGTGCCGGACAAGCTGGAAATCTCACTACTCCGGTCAATGTTCTTCCACTCTCAGCGGCTAATCACGTGACCAATCAGCAGGGTGTCAAAATGATTGTTGTTTCTTCGGGTGCTATGGTGGGAGGAACTTCCGGCAAGCCGATTACGATCACGGTGCCTGGACAAGGCGGCGTACCGAAGACCGTAACGATCTCGACCAAAGGCGGACAGCAGACAATCTTCAATCCTGGCAAAAGTCAAATCGTGACGATGCCCCAGATCCAAAAAGGCCAGGATGCTTTGACAGTCGCAGGAAAACCCGTTACTCTCCAAATGTCCGGAGGTTTGGGAGCCAAGACTGTGACTTTGATGCCAACGAGTAGTTCGATCGTAACGACATCCGTAGATTCGATCGATACGACTAAAATGATGTTCGTTCCACAAAAACAACCGTCAGCCTCGTTAGCTTCGACTTCCGACGGTCCAGCGACGACGGACGCCGCTCTAGCGGCTCTGGCCGCTGAAGCTGGTCTCATAGATCCCGTCCAAGAACCTTCGGGTGGTTTGTCCTTTATGGTGGCCGACGACGTTGCCGGTGACGATAAAAACGACGACAGTTGTAACGGAAACGAAGCTTCGGTGACAGCCGCCCTCGTGTCTCAGTTGACAGCCGGAGAACCGATGCAAGTTGACGGCGAGGGAAATTTCGTAATTCCTCAGGTCGACGGTCCTTGTGATTTGCTCTCATCCGACGACGAGGACGCCGGGGCTCCGGAGCAGAGCACGCAACCGGAACCTGCTGCGGAAGACCACAACGAAGATTCTCAAGAAATGGAACAGGACCCCGCGCCCGTCGCGACCACGGAAGAGCCTGAACAACAGCCCGCGCCAGACACAACCGACGAGCCTGAGCCTCCAAAAGCTTCGGAAAGCGAAGCACTAGTTGAACCGAAAATCGAGCAACCCTCGAGTCAAGAAACACCTGTCGAACCGCCGGAGACTCCAGCGGCACCAGCGGAAACAACCCACTCGAGCGAAGCGACGACGGAAGGGACGAGCGAGCCGGAACCACCGAGCGAAGGCGACATGCAAATAATCAGCGATCCACCATCCGCTGATAATTCCGTCAAATCGGAAGCCCCCAGCCAGCCGCCAATCGTCGATCCCATCGCCGAGAGGATGGCAGAGATAGTGACGAAAATCGAGAAAACCGAAGAGAAATCCGACGGCGAAGAAAACCAGAGTAATACGATCGTCGCTGCGGACCTTCCTCCGCTTCACGAGAAATCCGACGCCGAAGCTCTCCTCGACGCTCTCGAGGATCAAACCTTCGAGCCCGCCGACGATGAAATGCTCCCCGAATCAAAAGACAATATCAAGGAGGAAAATCTTCCTCCGCCCGTTTCCGAGCCCATTCACAAACCCATCGAAGCTCCGGAGCCAATGATGACCGAACCATCCCCCCCACCGATCGTTCCACAAGCGACGATCGTCCCAATCGTTGCTCCTCCGACGACCAACTCATCGCAAGTTTCCTCAATTCCTATCGCACCATCCCAAACCACAATTCCAACCGTTATCCCAACGTTGTTGCCTCCGAGGCAGATCAAATCCGAAGCGCGAGACGAACCCATGGAGGATGATAAACCCCTCGACGACTCCATCTCCTCCGTTACCAACGGCAATTCTACCGCCGAACAAGAATTGGAAGCTCTGCACAAAGCTCTACAACGAGAAGTCAAGGACGATCTTCCAGTCGTTAAAAAAGAACCGCTCAAGCAGGAAAAAGAAAACGAAGCCCGCTCTGATGTTGGCGACGATTCGACCGCCCTAACTACTCTCGCTACCGCTGCTCTTGGCTCGGCTGAACAACCGGTCAAAGTCAAAGCTGAACTCGTAAGTTTGCCCTTCAATTTTCTCGAAACATTTTTCATGCACTTTTGTTTTCACGAAATCGACCGATCGTCTTCGCATATTGTTCTCTATAAAAAAAATGGCACGATCGATTCGTTTTTTCATACAGACCGAGGACGAAAAGAAAGACATAGATTGGTACGACGTTGGTGTAATAAAAGGTACAACCTGCACCGTACAACATTATTATCTCCCTGGTGACGAGCCATTGGACATGTCCCTAGCTCCTGGAGATATTTTCAAAGGCAGGACCAAGATTCCTCTGGAATCGGGCACAGCCTACAAGTTTAGAGTCGCAGCTGTAAATAGTTGTGGTCAAAGTGCATGGAGCGAGGTAAGTTGATAAAAAAATTCATGAAATTCCTAATCGACGTTCTGCTTTAAAAAAAATCGAGGAAATTTTTTTTTTTCTACATTTTAATTTTTCTCCCTTGGTGCTTTCCAAGGTTTCGGCATTCAAAACATGTCTGCCAGGCTTCCCGGGAGCTCCAAGCGCAATTAAAATATCCAAGTCCGCGGAAGGCGCCCAATTATCTTGGGAACCACCGCCGAGTCATTTGGGTCCAATTCTCGAGTACTCCGTCTATCTCGCGGTTCGCAGCGCCAGCGCTGTTCCCAACAGCACCGGCGAAGCGACCACCGTCGCAACAACCCCGACTCAGTTGGCCTTCATCAGGGTTTATTGCGGTCCGACCAACGCCTGCTCCGTGCCCAATAGTTCACTCAGCGCTGCGCATATGGACGTCACCACTAAACCCGCTATTATATTTAGAATAGCAGCACGTAACGATAAAGGATATGGACCAGCCACTCAAGTCAGGTGGTTACAAGGTGCGTCAAATTCTGAATTCTCTCTTTTTTTTTATCCATACCAAAAAATTCAGAAATCAAAATTGTGGAGAAAAGATTGAAATTTCCAAATTTTTGAAATTTCTCGATCGAAATCTGACAAAAAAATGAAAATTTTCTTTTCGCCAATTATTTTTCCAAGGTGCGTCGAATTCACAATTCATTTTTCCAATTTTCCATTTTTTATGAATTTGTTCGTACACGTTGAGAAATTCAGAGATCAAAATTGTGAAAAATCGATTTGAAATTCCGATTTTTCGATATTTTTCGATTGAAATCTGAAAAAAATAACAAAGATTTTCTTTTCACGAGGTATTTTTCCAAGGTGCGTCGAATTCACAATTCATTTTTCCAATTTTCCATTTTTTTAATGAATTTTTTCATTTACGTTAAGAAATTCAAAGATCAAAATTGTGGAAAATCGATTCGAAATTCCGATTTTTTCTATTGAAATTTGAAGAAATTTGAAAAAGGGAAGATTTTTTTTGTTCATGGAGTATTTTTTCTCGTTTTGCAGATCCAACGACAGCAGTGAAAAGTAATCCTCAAGTTAAGAGACCAGTAACCGACGCCCGTTCGCAGGCAAGCTCCCCTCAAAAAAGAGTAAAGCCCGAAATGGCAGGTGACAATTTTTCGTGAGTTACTTCCTAACGTGATTTCCCACTACAAATCAATCCCACTCTCAACCAAATGAAGCATCAAAACAGAATGATAATAAACAAAAAACAAGAAAAAAAAAACAAAAAACGTAAAAAGAAAGATAAAAATTCCTCCCGAGCCCTTGATCAGCGCTAACGTATAATTTTATTTCCGCTGGTACACACACGCCTAAACAACGTTAAAAGCGAGTCAACGATTCGATGAATTGTTTTCTTCCGGGCGACTGAGCTCGCTCTAGGGACTTGTGTAAAAATAAATATACAAAACGAACAACTAAAAACAAGAAGGAGACAAAAAAAGGCTAATAAATTTAGTGAGGTGAATTGATAACGAAAAACGAGTGAATTTTTCAAAAATTTCTATTGCTTTCTACAGACGTTACGATACATATCGCGAAGAAACCTTGAATTAGTTGATTGTTGATTCTTCACACGTCATTCTCGATTAAACTCAATGAAACTGTGCGAACAAATTTTTATTTCCATGCTGCAGTGATTTTCATTAAATACGCTCGGCAAAGAGCGCGGATTTTGTAAATACGTGTGAAAAATCAAATTTGCGATTAAAGTGGGCACGCTAAAGATTCAAAAGCATAATAAACCCGGGGAGGTAGCTCGGAGTAATGGTATTTTTGTAAATGTAGACGAACTTAAAACTTCTGGGATACGACATCGAGGAGTCGTTATTGCTTTCGTTTCAATTACCAAAACAAATTGACACAAAAATAAAGAAAGAAAAAACGAGAGAGACGGGAAAAAGTTGTTCAGCTCATTGTTGAGTTGAGCGACATCCTTGGGAATTCGATCGTCGTGTTTCACGAGTCGAGCTGACACGGTGCTAACAATCTTGTCTCGAAATCTCTCTCTCTCGATCTCGATTTAAACCCGAAATCTTTATTTTCTTAAACTGCCAGAAAGAGAAAAAAAAGNGGGGGGGGGGGAGGAACGAAAAGTTTTGTCGATCGAAAAATCACGCACGTATTGCAAATGGTTATTTTTGTAATTAGTCCGTATTGGATAAATGTTTCCACGTTTATCTCGTTGAGTTGTCTCGATTCGGTCTTCCAAAATTAAGTGGCAAAAGATAAAAAAATAACATGGCATTTCCAACTTTATTCATTAACCTCTTCCAGTTTTTAACATTCAAACAAAAATATATATTCACCTTCGCACACACGATAAACGTTACAAATTGCACGGATCATAACGAAAGCGCCCCCTTCACCGCATCACAGTCTCCGGTGTCTCCGTATTTCATCGTCATCGAGCCTTTAAAATTTCAAAGAGAAGCTAAAATTTATACAAAACTGTCCTAAGTTTTCTTTCGATAATGAAAAAAAAAAGAAAAAATGGCCTTAAGCTGTCGTCGTTTTATGGTGGAACAAAAAATCAAAGTGCCTAGGATATAGTAATGGATATAACTAACCGTGCTTTTGAAACAAAACGAAACATTTTTAAATCCATGTTTTTCAACTCATTCGAATCTCCATGAACGTACGACTTCTATTTTTCAATTTTGCGTTATTTCTTTCTCCACGTTTGTTCAACTTGACGCAAGAGTCGAAAGAAATCTCGTTGAGAAAAGTAGCTTATTGATGAAGAATTAGTTCATTGACGTCGAAAAATTCAGCAGATTGATTAGAATTTTGATCGATTGATCGATTTTTCGTGCAAAAATGTGTTTTCGTAATTTTTTTTTGTTTTTTCGACGCCTCGGAAATAAAAGTCGTACGTGAAGTATGGATTCGATGATCCCGAACAAACGACCGTGCAAAGAGGTTTTCGATGTAATAAAATGGCGCAGAAAAACAAGATTTTCGTTGATTTTGTTTGTTTGGTGAGAATAGCATTGTTGCGAAAACGCGCACCCCCCTGAGAAAATAAAGGAAAAACTTCGAACTCGAAAACAAGTGGTGTGGAAAGGTTCTGTGGTCGAAAGATAAAAAATAAAAGGAAAAATAATAATTGAGAGGAAGCTTGGTGTCGAGTGCGAAAGGTTTTTGAGTATCGTTGCAACGAATGTCCGTAAATAAATACTTTGTGTTGTCTTTAGATGTGAAAGGTCATTGAGTGATCCCTCGATCGACGGGGCATGTCGTTGGCCGCGTTACAGATTTATTGGGCGACGAATGCTCCGTGAAAAACTTTGAACGATTTAGTGAAAACGTCTCCTCAAAGAGGGACAACGGGATTTGTCGATGCAGGGATTACTTTTTGACGATCCTAGAATTCCCTGTGTAATGCTGTACGTGCTCGAGGCTCGATACTTCCAATAATTTCATAGAAAAAATAGTTTTCACGTGATCCGCAAAAAGAAAAAAAAAAAAATGAGAATAAAATGAAAGTATTTAGTGGCATCGAGCAGCGTAAATTGTACATAGGTGAACGTGTGAGACACGTGCATCGTCAAAGTGATAGATTATCATATTTCATTTTCCTTTTTTAACATTTATCGTTTTCAAAATCTATCCAGTTTTTGTATAAAACGAGAGAAAAAAGCGACGAGCGAGGTGGATAAAAAGGGCGTCGTTACGAATGCGTCCTGTCAAACAAACAAAACTATTAAAAGTGATGAAGAAAGACACTACTTTGGCGTGGTGGATGTAGTTTGTGAAAATGCCAGAGAGAAAAAACAAAAGGAGAAAAAAAAAGACGAAGGCACCGCCGCCGAACACGATTTTTGACAATGAAACAGGACATTGTAAATCTGTGAAGTATCTATAATAGTAAAAACAAAAAAAAAACACTATTGGTACGGTCGATAATAATGATTAAGAGTTCTCGAACGTGAGGAACGTTCAAAAGGTGATGATGAAGAAACAAAAACGAAGTAATGACGAATTAAGAGAAAAAGCTAATGAAGTAGAAAGAGTAAAAAAGGAAGGGCGAATAATAATAAGTAAGAATAATAATAAATGCGATCGGGCAAACGAAGAAGATATCTCAAACGAATATTAAATTTTATCATATATTTTATTTTTGTTTAAAAATAGTAGACAGGATTATTCAATTGGTATATAAAGAAAGGAAAGAAAAACGAAAAAAAGGAAATAATAGAACAGCAAAGAGAGAGGGTGAAAAATAGCACGTGGGGTGGTTTGATTATTCAAACTTTTGGCTGTTCTTTTGCTTGGTTATCCTCTTTCATTTATTATCTCGTATCGAACATTTAAAAGTATATATAACACACAACACACATTATATATATATCGTCTATTCTTATTTACCATTTTCGATAAAAGAGTTATGAATAATTTAAGTAAAGCTAACCTCCCCCCCCAAGAGAAAAAACAACCCACCCTTCTGCCCTTACGAAATAAACATGAATGGATCGAAACGTCGGATATAAGAGCATTTCATCTCTCGTTTAAGTTACAGTGTGTCACCGCTATACTTTTCAATGAATTATTCTCAATATGAATTCTCTTCGATGGTACAGTGTTAAGTATATATATATTATATAATAAAGAAAACAAAATAAATGTCAACTTTTTAATGTAATTACATTCATTAGACGCTGCGTTTTGTCCTTGTCTTTAGCTATCGTTGCTCATTCAATTAGTCGTACATTTTTTATTCCTTGGGCCTCGTACTACGGATGAAGAAATCGTCGTCTCTCGTACTACGCTCCATACCTTCGTCGCGAGCCTCACGCTTTTTTATACTCTCAATCACGTTCATCGTGTAATCTTCACTCTTTCGTTTCACGCAACCGGCCAATCTCTCCTCCGCGATCTTCGGCTATTCATCCACTATTTCCGGTAAGCCATTTATCTCTCGGATCGTTTACTCCTCAGAGTTCAACCACACGTGCTCCGTGTATCGAATTCAGCGTATCAATCGGCGTTTTTTGAGGATCGATGGAATATTTTACTGTTTCGACAAAAACGGTAGGAATGCTCTCGTTTTTGAAAAGATTGAATGAAAAAATTACGACGTTCCAAGGAAAAAAAAACATTTGCGTGCATCAAAAAATCGATTCGAATGGTTTTTTTTTGTTGGAATCTCGAAATTCTTAGACAAAGTTGATTGCGAACAAAAATTTGGCAAATTTTGTGTCGTTATTATTTTATAATTTCAAGGATTCACAGTAGGAAAATAAAAAAATGAAATATAATTGACAATAACGTAAATCCATAAATATTGCATTCGGTAATTCACGATTCGATGATTATCCTTCGAAATGTTGTTGAAAAAAAAAATGTTGGGAATTTTGTTTCGTTAATTTTTGAATAATTTGCAAGAATTCACAGTAGCAAAATAAAAAAACGGTGAAATAATTGACAATTACATGAATTGAGTAATTCACGAATCTATGATTATTCTTGAAAAATTTAAATTGTAGTATTTTTATGACAAGTATGACAAGTTTATCAAGTTTCATCGATTGATTGGCTTTTTCTCGTATTGCAGATGAAAGACTGCGACGAGAGAGAGCTCGAGCACCGCTCAGCAGAAAAGGTTTGCTTTTTATTTGTGCAAACGCAGCAGAATTTGGTTGCTGGAGGATTTGTGTTATTTTGCACCTGACGCAGCCTCGGGGAGAGCGGAAGAGAGAAGAATAAGATGAGCGCAAAGATCGCACACACATGACTGAACGGATTCTCCCCTGGTTGAAAAAAATTCGGGGCGATCTTGTTGGGTCTTTCGTGGTCGTGATGCGCGAGGGAGCGAGAGCAACGGAGAAGGAGGAGAGTAACGGGGGAAAGAGGCAACATAAAAATGGTAGAGAGAGGGGGAGGGGAGAGGCGTCGGCGCGGGATGAGGAACAAACGACGCTACTGCGCGAAGCGAGTTTGCAACATCAGTCGATCGCTGGCAACTCACCGACAGGCGCGCAAGCTCAAGAGCTTTTTTATCCTCGACTCAATAGACGCAGAAAACGAGTAAGATAAAGAGAGAGAGAAAAAACGCCCGGGCGAGTGTTAAGGGTGCAGAGACCTCGCCTGCAATAGCAACAATTCTCAAAATTCTAAATCAATCGAAAAAAACGAAAAGATAGAAAAAAATTGCGGGAAAAAGCTAAAAATCAATTTCGCGCGTGAATCTTGCCCCTTTTTTTTTACCTTTCCTCGCTAACCAGTGTCTCTCTTTCATTTAGTTAAAAGAAGATCTCGCGCGTTGTCGTCCAGACTCGGAGAACGATAAAGAAAAACAAGGTGAAGAGACGAGAATAGAAAAGAGTTAAAATTTCGGTAACCGCGGAGGAACGTTGGCAACCGTACCGGCGATCGAAACCGGCCACACGCGAATATCCCCAACAAGATGAGTACTCCCGTCAAGAAAGTACCGATCCACCTGCAGGTGAGTCTAAAAAAAAAACAAAAAAACGAATGCGAGAAGCAGAGAGACAAACTGCTTTTGCACGTCCTTGTTTTTCTGCCGGCGTCTCTGCTCATTTTGTCAACACAAGAACGCCCTTTTCGTACTTCACATGCCGCTCGCTCACCGCTTTTTTTTTTAACTCTATTTACACTTCATCATCGATTATCGATGCTCGTCTGAATTATAAAACAAAAATGCGCAATAACGCCAGCTAGGAATAGACGTTACGTAATGTCTCTAACTGTGTGTGTGTTTTTTTAATGAATAATGACAGTTGAACGAGTTAAGTACGTTGGCCAAGCCGAGGCGTAGGATTGCTCACAGTTTTACGGTTTTCACAAAAAAAGAAACTCTGTCAATTCTCACAAAAAGTCGTTTTACAATTGAGCTCGTTAGGGTTTTTCCTCATTTCCTAAGACTGAAAGAAAATTTATGCGCCAGTTGAATATTTCGGAGCAAAAAAAAATTGGTTCGATTTTTTAACTCCGAATAATTTTCTTCTTTGCCAATTCTCACAAAAAGTCGTTTCACAATTGAGCTCGTTAGGGTTTTTCTTCATTTCCTAAGACTGAAAGAAAATTTATGCGCCACTTGAATATTTGGGAGGAAAAAAAAAAAATTGATTCGATTTTTTAACTCCGAATAATTTTCTTCTCTGCCAATTCTCAGAGAAAGTCGTTTCACAATTGAGCTCGTTGGGGTTTTTCCTCATTTCCTAAGACTGAAAGAAAATTTATGCGCCACTTGAATATTTCGGAGCAAAAATTGATTCGATTATTTAACTCCGAATAATTTTCATTGAAACTCACAACTTTTAAGTCAATTTTTTATTATTCTACTTACACTTTCGCTCCACTTAACAAACACTTTGAAGAATCAACAAAATATAATCGTTTCTTATCAAATTTCGGAGCAAAAAATGAACTTTAGCGTGCAGAAATTTGTCTGTTATCTCGCCAATTCTACAAGACCTCACGTTGCTTATCGAGTTGGAGAAAAAATGAAATTCGCTCGCGGCTACGTCGATTTTATCCTCCAATTCAATTCGAAGACTCCACGTACGAGCTCAAGTTTTCATTGTATTAATGAAAACACGCTCGATGAATGTTTAAGAGCGCGGTTGTGTAATGTCATCGAAACACGCGTTTCCACGCAACTCTACGATCGTAATTATACACATCGGCCATGCTCGCACATGGAAATACTTCATAGTAGAATTTTTTACTCATTTAATTTGTAATATTATGAAGAATCACGGAATAGCACGAAGAGCTCAGAGAAATGCCGTTTCGAGAGGAGTTACAAGGCGATGCTGCGGGTATAACAGGTGCAAGAGAAACAGGCGTTATACACCATCGTTCAAAAGTTTCGCGACTGTCTCCTCTTTTCCTCAAATTCTCAAAAGCCTCAAAAAATTCTACTCAATTTCATTCTTTTCGTGAAAAATCATTTTCACTTGCAAATCGAAAATTTTCAACTCTACGAATTAAAAAAAAAAACAGAATGAACAAAAAATTGCGTATCAAAATTGCTACGCATTTTTTTTCTAATAATTTTCAAACACAAAGGAACACGTGACAAAATTTATCTCAAAAAAACGACAAATTCGAGTTGGACATTTATTTCGAAACTTGGGTTTTACGTTCCGGTAAGACACGAGAGAAAAATTCTTCGGAGAGTTAAACATTCGAACGTGACTGTGTCGAGACTCCAACGTTGAATAATTCATAAAAATGATTTTTTCGAATGAACAAAAAATTCTTTCACTATTTTTTGTTCTAACGTTTCAAATTGGTGGGATTTCTTTTCTCTTGTGTCTTTTTATTCATTTTTGGGTTAAGTAGAAAAGGCTTTGAGCTCGAAAATAGAAAAAAAAATAATTTCCCTCGCGACAATATTGAACGAAAATTCTTTATGCATCGCGGAGGCTCTCGAACTTTTGAAGCGTAGTGTATATATATTTGTTATATATGGTAGTAGTAGTGGACGGTAATAGGAATCCACTTGAAACTCGTTCGTCGGTCGTTATCAAAAAAAAATCAAGTGGTCGGTGAGTGGCCACTGGCTGAAGACCACCGACCTGCCAACCACCTAACAATCTGTAATACCAGTGTAGGATTTTGTAATTGTATATCGTGCATCTCTCGCCCATGAAGAATCGTAGCTCATCGATATTATTTACACACGCGGCAAGCCTCTTTTTCTCTCCTTTAGCCGCTACTATATCATTTTTCTTATTTATTTTCATTCACACTTTTCAATTTGCTCTTTATACACTTGTTCACTTGGTCGCGTTGATCCGCACCACGAGGTGGTGGTGCGTGGTGGTGCAAATTCTCTGTGGCTATTAACGCCTTCGCAGTGCGATTCCCAGATTGAAAAATAGCCAATGGCCTGTCACGCAGATGTTGAAAAGTCGGAGGCGAAACTTGTGCCAAGGCTTGAAAGAGAAAGAAAGAAAAAAAAACACAAAAATTTGAGATTTTTTTTTTTAAATCGTAAATTTTCTATTTCGAAGCGATGGATGATTTTTTTTTCTCGAATTTATCGAAAAATCTGGGATGATCTAAAAGGCCATGGATCGATACCAAATTGAGAATAAATTTTTAAAAAGTTTTATCGAAAAAAGAGAAACCGAATGTTCGATCTCGAAAGTCTAAAAATAAATGAAGAAAGCGAGGAAACGAGTTTCCAAAAAGGTGTTATCGCAGCGAGGGAATAGTGAAGGTTGGTTGATTATTGATCGGAGTATCTTGCGACAGTGGTGAACGCCACGAGCTGCGTCTCATCGTATTCCCTCTCCAATTATCTCGTTCGCTAGCACTTGAAAGAGTAAACAGAAAAATCGTAAAAATGCGTAGATCAATTATGAAGATACAAATTCTCCAGGTGTCTCGTCGATACACATCGCGAACCTTCATTTTCTAAAGATAAAGAATGCGTGAAAAAAAAGAGAGATTCGAAGGAGAATCGATGGAAAAATGAGCAGAAAGTTTTCACGCCTAAAAAAGGATGGTGAAATTTTTGCTTCGTGATTGTTGTTTACATTGGTTAAAAGTAGCGGTTGAGGAAGAAAAAAGGCGTTGGAAAGTATGGTCGTCGGGTCAGCTGCGGTTCTCGAGCCGTAACAACGAACCATCCCGTTAGGATTTACTGTTTTCGAATTTATGCACGAGAGAAAAAAAATGGAGTTTATTTTGTATAAATTCTCGTGGCGAGGAAATAGAAAAAAAAATATGTCGATTCCCGCCCACGAAACGACAAGTTTCGAAAGAAAAAATAAAACGCGTGCACAGATAAACGTGCTCGAGAGTCCCCGTAGGCTGTGGGTGTACGGGAAACTATACGAGTCGCGGGCGCGAATCGATAGTTCGTCGACACCACTACGAGGTATATACCAGCCGGCGCGACTCTCTCTAGCGTATTCGTGTGTGGACGGAAAAGGCTGGGAAATACATGAACTCTCTACTACCCCTCGCTCGAGGACGCTACACTCTAGGTTGATAAAAAAGTTTACTTTTTACTCGCCTGTAATCTTTGCCTCATTATGTTTCGTAAATGTGGTTATTTCTGCACTCGAGCCATGGGTCGTTTGCCTCTTATTCATGCTTTTTGTTTGGTCACGTGGCTCGGCTAATTCTCGAGTAAATTTAAACTTTTTCATCAAAACAAACAATCCAAAGTGTTGTGAAAATATATTCCGCTCCGTTTTCGGAACTTGTTCACATCTGGAGAGAAATTAAACTGCCAAATGTAAAAGTTATCGAATCGAAACCTCGGGATATTGATAAAAATGTTGAGTCGATGGCGAAAATCTCTTTTGACGTTTTCCTCATTCCTTTCACAGACATCGACGTTTCAGGGCAAAGGTTCTTAGCCTCTTATTTTTGTATTTCCTGTCGTCACGTGGCCACACTTATCCGTGGCTCAATTCAATTTTTTCTCTCGATGCCGAGTACAAAATAAAATTCGATGCGCATTGAAAAAGTAGATTTTTCGTATTTTCGTATCGAAAGAAATCGTGATTTTCGTTATTGACATTCGAAAATTGACTAAAGCAAACATCGTCAATGGTCCAATGTTTTCATAATTCTCACACGTCTTAAAAAAATATTGCTCGTTTTATTCGAATTGAGTTTTAAAATCCTGTTTAGTTCCACGCGAATTTATTTGGAAATACTCGAGATATCCTCGAGAACGGGTCTCTCAAAAAAACGACAGCGATATGCTATTATCGAATCTAACGTTCGGTATAATTTATGAACGCTTTACACACTTTTATTGCTGATTTATTTAGCAATAAATAATTTCATCGTCTTATTTTAAATCGTTCATTAGGAGATTAATGGGCAATGTGTAATATGCTTATGAATATTTACGAAGTATCAAGAATAGGAAATCTTTGATATTCCGATAACGCGTATTACGTTTCAATTATTGGCGTCCAATTAAAATTATTCTCGATGTTAAACGTTGCAGATAATTTAAAAAATTTGCATTAATTGAAGAAATAATATTCACGAATCTCGTTTAATTTTTTTTCGCTCATTCTTTTTTCATTGGTTTCCTGAGTTTGGTCAAATCGTCGTAATCGGCACGAAACTTTTTTTTACCAGCAATTAATTATAACGACGTGATTTCCGAACATCTCGAATTTTGAACTTGAGCCAGAAACATTTGGGTCGTGCCGAGCTCCTCCGCTCTCTCGAATCTGTACGTTAGAAACGAAAACTTTGAGTATAACGATGTTGCGTGATACGCTGTTGATAACGGTTGGAAATTCAGCGTTTTACGAAGCTCGTGTAATCCATCCGATAGCAATAGAACAGGTGCACTTTTGCGGTATTACTGTAACGCGATGTATAGCGTTTTATAAATAGCGTCGATGCATTCATCAAGTTTACAAACTCTGAACAGATAAAACGTAATAATCGAAAAGAAAAATATAAAAAACGTTACAAGCGTGCTGCGAAAATCTACCGGATTCTATTTTCAAATCCCTATGACACATCTGGAGAATCGCAAACGTCACAAAAACCAATCGTTGCACGGGCCAGAAGTTTTTTTTTTCTAGAAAATTGGTAAAAACTTGAAAAAAAACGCAGCTTCTCGATTTTCGTAAACTGAATTTAAACTTTCCAGAAATTTGGACAAAAACGTGTAAAAAAAAAAAAATGTTTGCCCGTCCAAATAAAATGTAAAATTGTAAAATTATGTGAAGCACGTGTCGTTTCGGTTTGAGATTCTTTCGATTTTACGAATTCAGATTTCACTTTTTAGGAAACTCGGTGAAGAAATTTATAAGGAAATTTAAAAAAAGTTGAATAATTACGTAATTTTGAAATGTTTGGCTCCGTGACGGTACGAACTTAAACATGGTGTACAAATGAGTAAATTGAGAATTTAACCGATAGCTGAGGTAACATGGGTTGTATATCAGGAGCCCGCAGGTTGTTGATTCAGAGTGTTGTATATAAATAGTTTGTTGAGTGTGTTTATGTGGAGGGAGAACAGGGAAGCCAGGTGTGACCTCCGCGAGTCACTGTTTCCGGAGCTGTTGCGGTAACATGCTCGCTGCTTTTTTTTTCTTGTTCAATTCCAAACGAAACTAGAGCATGCACAACTTGAATTCATGACCCGCTTAGCTTCGTCGTAATAATGTGTTTACGCGCGGGCGAACAAAAGTCAGAAGAGAAAAAAAATGCGAGATGTTAGTTTTGCAAATGACTCAATTGAGCGAGGAATCCTTAGATCTCGTTGGCCGTGACCCGTTGCTCAAAGATTAGTGAATAGCACTCGAAAATGTAGTGAAAGTCCTCGAGCGAAAAGACACGATTATGTGGACTAGGCAGCTCGAAAAACCGGTCATTTCTGACGTGACGATTCGCAGGAGGAAGCGACGCGATGAAGTAACGCTCGAAATATTATTTCATCTTGATTATTTCGCCAGAGAGAAAGTTTTCGCTCTTCCTAAATATCGCGTTCGTTATTCCTGTGATTATAGCTCAGCTCGTAGAAATATACGACTGCCGTATAGACTGCGTCGTACTATGTGTAGCCGAGCGCGCGGAGAGTCTTTCATTGATTTCTTCGCGATGTAACTGCGGCAAAAATATACCCTCCAAAGAGCCCATAAGTTGCGATGCGTCATAACTTTGCTATAATCTCATAATAACTACGTTTTCGAATAACAAGAATTTTCCATGCAATTAATTAGCTTGATTGAGTCATTATCATTCGTTGACCATAATATGATAATTAACGATCATTTATTCGCTTTTAAAAAGTTTTATCTGTATGGTTAATTATTACGTGTCGATGAGAACCGAGCATTGCTCCCTCGTAATTCGCGCTTCACTTATTTATCTATGAGCAACCAATCGATTATTCATTTTTAGTAGAAAAATGAAGGATCGTTAACCGTGGAACGGTAACCTTCAAAAACGACCCCAGACGACTTTAAAACCCGCGCCCTTTCTCCCTTCGTTCTCCCCTTTTTCATCGTTTTGCCACATTTTTGTCTAATTTTTTTACTTGAAGCAAAATCGCCCCAGGCCCACGTCATGAATTTTTCAAAATTGGGGTCATTTCTGACTCCGGGTTATCGGAATAGGTAAAAAAAAATGAGGTTACCGTTCTTAATAATAAAAATTGTGAGCGAGCAGCGACAGCAGAAAATTTTAATTCACGATCATGGTTTCCCGTGGAGCTCAGACATTTTATTGGCAAATAAAAAGATTGCTCTCGGTAAATAGAAAAAGTGAAAGGATGAGATTAAGTAAGAACTGCAATCTGGAGATAAGCTTAATCTGTATCCGCGTGATAAGGAGAGTGTTCATCGTTTTATATATACAGCTAAAAAGTTCTTTTGGTAAATTTATAACAGGAAAGAAATTTCTTCTCGCTTATAAAATCTACAGTCAAGCTTTCTCGAATTTAGGCTCAGAATTCTCTTCTTTTATCGAGTGTCAATGGGATTATTTCGATGACGTGAGCTTGAACGATTTAAAGAGGGTAAAAGTGATCTGTTCCATGGGGTGGGGAAAGTCGTATCGATTAGACGATGGGAGTCTCTCATCGCGTGTCCGGTTAACGTCTTTCTCGGCCAATTCGAAACCAGAGCCAATATACATATTTCGAATGTGTAGAAAGTCTACGAATAAGTAACTCGTAGTAAGCATTCGAGTCTATGACGTCATTCTAAATTGCACGCTTCCTCGATCTTATTTCCATTTCGATTTCCAACTCTCCCAGGAAATCCGTTCGCAGCCGAGCAAGCCCACGGTAGCGTGCTCGATTCTAATTTCATTCTCAGTTAACTGGAAATTTCTATTCCCCTCTACGAGTCAACATGATCGAATCACCCTTCCTTTTTTTTCTTCTATTCATCCCACAGTGTCTGCGGCTCTATCTCGAGATTTGGGACTTTATTACCGTCTTGTATAAACAAAAATTTGAATTTTATCAACCACCGAGTTTCTAACACGTTTTTATGGGAGCCCCGGGGGTTATGACCTGCAGGAAATTCTCATTTAAAACGAAACTAAACTTGTGTTTATTTAGTTCCATATTTATGATCTTTTCAACGCTTATTAAATTATTCTGACTCTCCTACTCCGCAATTCTTCGCTATTCTTAATCCTAGAACGCTAAACTTATTTTTTGTTACCAATTCCGATAACCGGGGGGTCACAAATTACCCCAATTTTAAAAAATTCATATCTCCGGTAAAATATAACGAAAAGGGTTCATTTTGGGCTCATTCTTTTCGCTTTTTAATGCAGGATCACGTGAGTCTGGGGCAATTTGGCTTGAAGTAAAAAAAATAGTCAAAAATGCGGCAAAACTATGTAAAACGGGAGAACGAAGGAAAGAAAGGAAAAAAAATATCAATATCTATAGACTCAATTAATTAAAATAAAACCTCATGAATAAAATGATTAGGATCGAAAGCCAACATTGTTTTCATCGGTTTATGGTTTTCTGAGTTTTGCTCGTGGCTTACTTTCTTGAAATAATGAAGAAAAGGCATAGATTTGAAAAAAGTTGAGATCGGAGGCATTTTTCATGATAACATGGAGAGAGCCCATCTGTAAAGAAGTTCGAGCGAGTGCTTTCAAGAATAATAATGATGCATCTCGTTGAGTGAGAGGCTCAAAGGATTTTGAAATCTATTTAAAGTTCCCGTTGTTGCTCTTTTGCTTTTCGAAAAGGAAAAAATTGGCTTTGTCGTCGTTTGACTCGTACACTTGGAATAACACGTGGTCGCAGATGTTTGGAATTCCAAGGAGCTTCACACACGTTCTCCAGTGTACAGTTTCTCACTCGAGAAAATATCGATTACTATTTCGGGCATAATAGCCAAAAATATGTGGGACCATATGTTCAACGTTTCTTAGTTTTATCGACTTGGCGAAAAGATCTCTCACCACCGTTGTAATATATTTTCCATAACTTATTCGCCTCGCGTCTATCAACACTTTGTACAAGGTCTTTACACCCACATGAGCTAGAAAATTAACACGCGGTTCCTACGTCTTAGATTTACTCAATCGATACACGTTCCAGTTTCAATGATGAAAACTTGATTAATTCTACTCGTGCATCATACCAACTTGTGCGTTGCTAGAACACTGGACGCGTTTAGACAACTTCCTGCTGCTCGGATTCAGATCATGATGTTGAAGTTTGCATCGATGAAATGCAACGAAAACTCATTATTTTGTTATAGCATCGCACCAAATTTTCATACAGTCTTTGTCAACAATAACGAGAAAGTCTTTTTCGCTATTCGAAAAGTAAATTTATATACTAGAAAAATTGGAACGAGTCAATGATTTATCACAATAATGAATAAAAAGAAATTTTTCATTGCATTGCAACGATGCAAACTTCAATATCATTTCAGATCGATCTATTTCGCAACGTCAATCAACACTTTTGCTGCATATTTTCATACTCGATTTCATTTTCGGTTTTATCTCACAAACCAATGGAAAAAAGTGAGAAATTCGCTGGGAAAGTTGGAATAGTTTTTTTTTTTTTTTTTAGAAACATGAAAAAGCCCCGACCCCATTTCTATGCAACGCTCAAAGTGAAACATGATCGCTCGCTGACGAAAACACTCGTGAAACGAGAGATCACAATAGTACGTACAATTGTAATTGAGCGTGCAATCCGAAGTGACTTGGGTGATGATTCAAGCGAGAAATGTTTTACAAAACATGGTGAGGGTGGAAGAAAGAGGAGGGGGGTTTAGTATCGCATAACGTTGCACATCGAGCCTGGAGGCTCGCGAGGCTAAAGGGTGGCTTTTAAGCATAGGGCGTTAAAAGGGTGTGTTTGCTTGGCGACCACCATGAGCCAGTCGGAAAATCTATACCGCAAGGGTCGCGAAGAAGCGTGTGCTACGCTCAAAGTACGAAAAGGGATCGCAGGAGAATTAGGGTGGAGTTGACTCGCGGTCGACTCGATAGCTGAGCAACGAGGACGCCGCAAAAAGGGTCGTTGAAGATACACGCGCTTTCCTCTTCTTTTTTTTTTACACGAGGGTGGAAATCCTTTTATTCGACCATCCAACGCGTGGCGCATGTTCTTTCAGTTCCCAACCTTTTTTTCCTCTAGTATTTCCAGTATTTTATGCGAATATCTACGTCTCATGCTGGGAAGAAATGTCTTCATTCCTGGTGATAAAATTCTGCTCCGAATTTTTTGGAGTAAATTTTTTATTGATGGCAAAATTTATCGGTTGGTTCGCTCCCTCGATGTGGCAAATTGATCCGATATTTCGCTGTGGCCTCTGGCTCTTTTATTCGAATCCAAACGTTCCGCAGCTTGTGCAAATTAATTTTTTTTTTTGTGAAGAAAAAATGGAATTAATTTTGTTTATTAACTTGGTCACAGACTGCGATCTTTTGTTCCACATTCCAAATTGGAAGAGAAGCTTACGCACGCGTGCTTTATCCAGTGCGCATAGTATATTACCTAGTAAGCGAGCTGGTGGATAAATTACATACAATCTTCACGAGCTGGCGGATACGAAACCTATCGTTAGCCCGAAAAGTCAAGCGCGACGAGCACGGCCGAGACGCATGAACCCCTGAATTTCAATAGTACATTGTATGCAATAGTCTCACATTTTGTTCTTATTATTGCAGAGCTCGCAAAATCGATTGCTCATTAAAAATGGAAAAGTCGTTAACGAGGACGGAATCATCGATAGCGACGTCTACATCGAGGATGGAATTATTAAGTAAGTAAAAAATTGTTTATTTTTTTGTTTTATTGTATAGAATTAAAAAATAATTCAACAATTTGCAATAATTGATTTTTCTCGCGTCTAGTTTTCGTACGAGATTCAAAATAAGGAAAATAAAATGTTCAGCAAAGCATGAAAAAGTTAATTAGACTGGAATTTGGTGAGAAAAAACGTGAAAATAATTTTCGGAAGAATTTATTAAAATATGCATTTTGACGAGGGTCCGTGAAGGTAGAAAGCCTGGAGAATGGTGCGATAATCCAAGAGCAGTGGGACAGTCACCGGAAACGGCTACGGACCTTGTTTAAGCCCCACACAGAGAGTTCGTGACTCTTTTTCTTTCTCTCTCTCTCTCTCTCTCTCGCTTCTGTCATTGGGGTCCCCCTGGCAATGATTTATAACATTGTCCACATTAAGCCTCATATTAAATTCTACCCCTCGTACTAACGAGTCCTACTGCACTCATTTTAAACACGAGCCAAATATCTCAACCTCATCCACTTTTGCACTAAACTTATCTCTGAATCTCCGCTCGTATCAATTTCACCCTCAAATCGCTCGATAGAACGTGACCACATTTTATCGGGAATCAAGAAACCTTACAACGTCACAGTTATTTGTTTGGGCTTCTCTGCCATTGAGCCCTGACACACCTTCGGAAAATACGACATATTTGCACTGCTCGACAATCCTCAACGAACTTGACACGTTTCTTTCGACTATCAATCCTTTCTGTCTCCATAAGAATTCCATTTTCTCTGCATTTCCGATTTTGCAAACAGATCGAGAAATGTCCAGAAAAATGATTTTTTTATTATTTCGTGTTAAAATGGTTGGGGACATTTTGGATGAGAAAATTTTTGCTCTCATCATATTTTCAGGCATCAAAATTGTTTCCATTTTGAAGGGAAAACTCAATTTATCGAAATTTACTCGTTTTAACGAAGAAAACTTTTTTTTGCGGAATAAATATTAACTAATGGATAGCAGAACTTGGTGCTCCATATAAACGTCAAACGTGTTCGCTTTCTGTTGAGAGTGATTCAGGTTTTGACCTAGCTGGCACAAGGGAGAGTTGGTTCATGTGGTTTCTCGACGTCTTTTCATTGCTCGCTCTTTATCCGGAGCTTCCTC
This sequence comes from Hyposoter didymator, assembly GCA_037952995.1. NCBI lineage: Eukaryota > Metazoa > Arthropoda > Insecta > Hymenoptera > Ichneumonidae > Hyposoter > Hyposoter didymator. Next base: position 1,129,954 of record JBAJMU010000009.1, read on the forward strand.
TAAAAATATGTCTCGAAGAATCTGTCCTTGGGTGTCTTTGCACCGTCTGGATGTTGCGTGACTCGAGATTCGCCATGACCTTGAATTTTTCAGAATATTTTTGTCATCCGATGGCAAGGGAACGTTTTTTATTTTTTCATTTTTTTTCTTTCTCCTTTATAGACAATTGGGCAGAAATCTTATAATTCCTGGAGGAACTCGGACGATTGACGCTCGCGGCAAATATGTCATGCCTGGAGGCATCGATCCTCACACACATTTCGAGCTTGAGCTTATGGGTGCAACTTCGGTGGATGATTTTTATCAAGGCACCAAAGCTGCTGTCGCTGGTGGCACTACCATGATAATGGATTTCGTTATACCCAAACAGGGCGAAAGTCTCCTCGAGGCTTATGACAGATATCGAGCCACCGCTGACGAGAAAGTTTGCTGTGATTATGCTCTCCACATTGCTGTCACTAGCTGGACGCCCAAGGTGAGATCAAACAGACTTTTTTTGATAAAATTTAACGTAACAACTTGGAGATTCTCATTGAATCGGAAAACGCCTCGAAAACGATGCGATTTTTACAAATTCATTGCTCGTAATTCAATAAAATGAACGATCGTCACTCATTTATACAAAAAAGACCCCAGGCGACTTAAAATCTCGCACCCTTTCTCCCTTCTCGCGTTTTATATCGTTTTACCACATTTTTCACTAATTTTTTTGACTCCACGCAAAATAGCTTCAGACCACGTGATCCTGCATTAAAAAACGAAAAGAATGAGCCCAACTTGGACCCTTGTCGTTGAATTTTTCCGGAGATATGAATTTTTTTAAAATTACGATTATTTATGATCCCAGGTTATCGAAATGGGTAAAAAAATAAATACAGTTACCGTTGTAGAATTATTAAACCAATGCAGAGAAAAAGCTCGAAAACCGAGCATCATTTGAAGCCATAGACGTTGAAAATTTATTGCGAGTCAGACATTTGTTAATAACAAATAAGAATGGAGAAGAATTTGGCAAAGAAAGTGACCTGCTCAACGAAAACGATAATATTATGACGATTTTTGTTTAGGATAGGTCAGCGGAATAGACTCATAGCACGAGAACGAAAATGCTCCGAATTTAAACGTCCCACTTAAGTTCTCGGAAAGTAAATAAAATTAGCCAAGCATAGAGACACGGGCGCGTCATAAAGCTTGAACTCGAGTAAGGCCATCGTGCCATATACGCGCTGAGTGAATTTCACACGGTCTCAATTTCATTCAAGCACTCATCGCTTTGCCAGTCGTGTAGTTAATTAGAAAAACACGAGTCCACACTGTTGATGCGCTAGTGGGGCACAGGCAACATTTGCAATGTCGACTCTCTGATAACGAATTACGAAATGGAGAATCGTTCGCGCTGGATTTCACTCAATATTTCACTATCAACGAAGCCTCGTGACGCAATCTTTACAATTGCTGGCTCAGCAACTCGTAACCAGGACATGCTCCATTAGTTTCGTGTTACTGAACCGGAAATGCTGCATTCTCTGGTGCAACAATTACCAGGGATACAATCCCATTGCCTCTAAACACGTATTGTGCTAATATTTTATCATACCGTCACGAAGATTCGAACTTGAACCTGACCTCGTTTTACTCCGTCGTATCAGAGTTAAAAAACAATATCGTTGGATTAACTTGGCGTGTTGACCTCTCGTTTTCTACTTCTGACTCCTATTCATTCAGACGAAAATTGTATGAAAGAAAAAATCATGAAAATAAGTCTAAAAATACGAATTTCTGCACGTCGAACTGCTGGGGTCACACAGACCCACTCGATCAAAGGATTGCTCAGAGATCAAAATTGCAAACGATTTTTAAAGATTTTTTCTTCATCCTCATTTCCAAATTGATATTTCTCATTGTTGCTGAAAAATTCTCACATTTTGTCTTACGAGGCTCCGCGTATAATTACATATTAGGCCGTGCGACAACATATGTTTTCGGATGCGTTCACTCGATCCCCAGTTAACTGGGTTACCGGGTAAGCGAACACTGCGAACACGCCTAATACGGAAATTACAACCGGAAATTCGTGGGAACCTTTAAGGTGCACATTGCAGATACAAAAACTTACGGACGATTTATTGTCTTTCCGCGCTCGACGTTCTTCTCCGTGGATCAACTTTCAGGCGCAAAAAGTAGCCGCACGGAACGAAAATCGTGTTGATAATTATTTTAAAATTTGTAAATTGCAATTTTCATTATTTCCTTCGCGATTTTCATGCCTTTCATTTTTTTCAACGAGAACAACGTTTCAGGATCCACCGAAAAGTTTTGTTAATTATTTCTGGTCCCGAGAATATTGGAATCCTTAGTTTTTATTCACAAAATGCCAACGCTTGCTCGATTGTTATCGATATGTAGACCGAAGAGGATATTACAAAACAATTCTCCACGCGAGCAATCTCGTTTCACGAACATTCTATTGTCAAGAGTTTACTTTCGTGGACCATTGAACGTTCACGTTGCTTTAACACAGTCAAGGTTTGCATACGAAAGATTATAAATTCAAATTCAAATTGCATGGCATCGTCGTCGTGTCTAAACGAACTGGATAAATTTTTGCAAATGAAAAGTCTCTGCAATGGTGAAAATAATGTTTCAATGTTTTTTCCTTTCATTGTGAGTTTTTTCTTCAGAAAAAACACGTGAAAACTCTCTTCCACTTAGTAACGAGATTCAAACTTGATTCTCGAGTGTAGCACAGCCTCAGCTTTCTCTTTTTTCTAAATACGCATTTTCTTCGAGTACACATCGAGAGTTTTTCACTATTTGCACGAGTTGGGAATCCAAGTTGGACTCACTGAGTGCTGCTCTCGTGAATCGCCTTCGGTAAACTTGTGACCCACATCTACCGAGCCGTGGCTCGATCATTAACGCTCTATTGCTTATTTCTTCAACAAAAAAGAAGAATCTCTATCCCATTCAGCAGCAAGTCACCATTTGTATTTATTTTTTTTTCACTAACCAATATAATTATTTTCTCCGATTTAGATTCAGGAAGAAATGGCAACGCTTGTCCAGGAACACGGTGTCAACAGTTTCAAATTTTTCATGGCTTATCGCGATCTTTTCATGCTCAGAGATCCAGAACTTATCTCGGCTTTCGGAGTTTGTAAAAATCTTGGTGCTGTCGCTATGGTGCATGCCGAAAACGGAGATTTGATCGCCGAGGTGAGAAATTTTCCATTTGGATACAAAAATTCTAAGAACAATGTTTACCAATCCTCACGAACAATAAATTTCAATACTTTTTGAAGTAATTTCATAATCGTACAAAAGTTAAAATAATTGCACATTGTGTTGGCACACTTGACATGAATTTTTATTGAAAAAGCTCGATATTTCGTTGAACGCCGTAAACTAAATGTTTTTGGGTATTTTTAAATTTTTCAGTATATTTCATGTCGAACGGAACTATTAGTAAAATAAACGATTGCAATGACAAAAATTTGCTTTTTGAAAAGATTTTCTAGAATATTTGTTGCTCCGATGACAAAATTTGGGGATTATTGGAAAAAAAAAATGTTGTTGAGCGTATCGAACAGAATATCGATCTTTTCCAACAAAATTTGATGTTCAGTTCAATTCCTCGTTAATTTGAACGTAGAAATAATGAAAAATGCAATTAACTAATTCGAATTTATTTGACGGTATGGCAGAACACGAAGAAACTTTTGGCTGCGGGAGTGACTGGTCCCGAGGGTCACGAAATGTCACGTCCCGAAGAAGTCGAAGCCGAGGCCGTAAATAGAGCCTGCGTCATAGCGAACCAGGTATTTCATTGGTGCAATTCGATTTGCTATTATTTCTTCATAATCTTAAGTCTTGATCAATATAATGCATTGTGTGGTTTGATGGATTTGTACATTTGCATTTACACCGTGTGCCGAGCTTGAAAATATTTTGCATCGTATTCTTAGCTTTGATTCACATATTTCCCCAAGCTTATGATTGCCGGAAGAAAAACGATCGGAAAGCGACTATAAACTCGGTACGGACGGCACGTTCGTTTATTATCGCCGGATGGCTTTACGATTCTCTTTAAAGAGTCGCAGAAAGATCATAGTCCGTACACTCGAGTAAAACAACTTGTGGTCGTCGTTGCACGCGTTGTCTGTTCACTGTCTCTCAAGCAGAAAGAAATTGCGGGCGTACCACAGTTTCATTTACTTTAAGGACGTTCTGGATCGTACAGTCGTACACAAAAAGTGGTGCGATTAACAGAACGATGTATAATTACCGTGCCAGATTTTAAATGGCACCAAATTATTTTATGTGTCACGATACAATGAAAATTTCCCACTGCCATATTTTGGTGCCATCTGCCTGAGATAAGTTATTCCAAATTTATAGCACGCGAGCTTAAACTTGCATTTTTTGGACACGATTGTACGTGCCGTAAATTCATGAACATTCGGAGAGTTACAGTGAAACTTTTTCTTTACGTTAATTTTGTAATTGTCCGACCATCGTTTTTTTCCGATTTTCATTTGCCTGGTTTTTTCCTTCACGCACATTCCTTTTAGGCTCTTTACCTGTTTTTCCTACTATTTTAAGGGCTCGGGGTCACGATCTAATTATACACGAAAAGAAAACTCGTTTTATACTTTTTCGATGCTACTCATTGTTGCAATTTTGCTCCGAGTGGCTTATCAACGTCAAAAATCTGTCAGCTCGATTCAATCAATTTTTTTCCCATGGTCAATTGACCGAAATCCATTTTTTTTCCATTTCGGAGGTTTTATAAAATTTCAAGCTATTCATCACGATTTTATCCAGTTTTTTGTGACTTTGCTAATGTTCATACCGAGTCAGCAAGAGAGGAAAAGTTCTGGAAATAAGGAATGAGGTTTTTCAAAGATTTGGAAAAGAAATGTGTATACGGAGGCTGAAAATTTCGCACGCTTAGGTCGAGTGTCCGCTGTACGTAGTGCATGTGATGAGTCGTAGCGCGGCGGAAGCTCTCGAGGCTGCCCGGAAGCGAGGAGTTTGTGTTTGGGGCGAGACACTGGCCGCTGCTCTCGGTACCGATGGCACCAACTATAGTCACAGTTGTTGGAGACACGCAGCCGGACACATTCTAAGTCCACCGTTGAGGCCGGACACGGACACACCGTTGGGCCTCATGACCAAATTAGCAACGTGAGTTTCCAGCTCAAAAACGTAGCTGTCACGCAAAAAAGAAAAAAAAAACCATGAAAACAAAAAAAAACGTAAAAATGAAAAAGAAAGAAAAACTTGAAAAAAAGGAAGAAATCATAGACGAGAACTCGAGAACGCAAAACTCTTTCACGACGTAGCAAGTACTTTTCCCATCGATTTGTCACGTGGATAAAAATTCCAGTTTTTTTATGGCTCAGAAAACTTGATGTGGGATATTTTCCTCTCGCCTTCGAGCACTGGCGTTTCTCGTTCGTCAAGTGCTCTATCGACTTTTACATTGTCTATATATACGTCAATGTATAGACCCGTATGTAGTGTATATGAGCAACAGATGTCTGTCACGGCGATTTAGATACGAACCGCAATTTCGCACCTGCATGCATGGCGTTTCATTTTATTTCTCTACTTCACGTTTTCCTTTGCTGCCACTAGAACTTTATACTCTATTATTTCATCGCACTCACTTATTATGAGTTTACCACGAAATCACCGTAGCTGAATGAGTAGATTTTAGTTCAACGAGGATTTCGATCGATCGCGAGTTAAATAATTTGAAGAATTGTTTCAACGCTTTTCAAGGACGAAAAAAAAACAATAATGACGCCTCGATTCACGAAGGGTTACCTAATGAAATTAAACATCAAATCAGATTGGCATCTTGTTCATATTGAGCTTGGAAAAAGATTTTCAAGGTCACATCGACTATAATTTATTTTTAATGATCGAATTCATTGACGAATATTTCTGACGAGCTAAGAAGAATTACGTTCGTCAAATAGAATCTAAAAAAATACGATAACGCTGTCTGCGTGAAAAATAAACAACGTTCGCTTTTTCGGAGTAAAAACGTCATTGTTTTTTTTTTTCAGACGAAGAAATGGCTTTTCTTAGTGTAATTGAGAGTGATAAACTTTATTGTTTTGTTTTATTTTGAGAAACGATGCAAACAATATCTTGAATCGTCGTTTATTGTTGTTACTATTTTATCGCATATTTTGACTGCCTCGCTCGCTGCTCTCTTTCTCTCTGCATCCGTGAGGTCGTTAAAGCACGTGAAGCACGTTGTTCGAGTGTAATGTCGAAGCATGAATTGCCGCAGTTTATTTAAGGCGATCTATCAGTCGGGAAAACATTAAACTGCGCATATTTCGTCGACGAATTGAGTTTTCGGGGAAAATAAGAGTTACGAGGTTTTCTCGCTTCGCACCAGAGAATCAGCAGTAACTTTTGTTTTTCTTGGAACATTAAGTGTCTTCGAAATTAATGTGACTTTGCGTTTCAGCTGCCTTTTTCGCACTCGCCCAACTGATAGACCACCTTGTGAGATGTTATAAGAACGTCTGTATGCTTAAGAGGAGCCGAGATGATTATTATATTGGGAGGAGGTGTGTCTTGCGTTTAGGTGAATTGTCCATTGTACGTGACCGCCGTAATGAGCAAATCTGCGGCGGACGTGATATGCGCAAAACGTTCAGACGGCGTAGTCGTATTCGGTGAGCCACTTGCTAGTAGCGTCGGAATCGACGGTAGCGAGCAATATGGCCAAGACGTCGATAAGGCTCGGCGTTTCGTCACATGCCCACCTTTGAGACCGGATGCAACCACGCCAACTTATTTGATAGAAAAACTTGCCGAGTAAGTAAGGAAGATTTGGAGCAAGAGAAAACTGTCCATAAAACTGTGAATTTTTTCAACATTTTTATTCGCTCGATATAACAAACGATTCCCAGTAAACGGAGCAGCATTTGTTATTCTCAATTCTTCTCTCTCGATCAAACGGGTCCAATGTTCCAAGAAGATCCTAAGAATCATCGTGAATCTGGGTTTGCAATAATTCACTTAACAGTGAAGACGATTCTCTTGGGTAGAAAGAAAATTGCAATCGCCAAAGTTCATCGAGGCTCGACGACGCTCGTAAATATTAAACTAGTTGCGTCGATCGGCTCCAATTAATGTTTACAAATACGATAAAGTTCCGTGGGCTATGAAAATGCACCAGTACTTTCCACCCTGGGTTTTGCTTCATTTCTCCTTTGAACATTGCCCGATTTAGCTGTCGAGGAGATTTCGATTGCCTTAAAAGTATCGGCAGGATTAACTCCGAGTTAACTCGTCGAGCATTTCGATAGAGAAATTTACCGTACGATCGTTAACTAGTTGCTCGTACGCTTCGCCTCAGCTCTCTTCCTCTTCAACTCTCTCGGCCTCTCTCTCTTTCTTTTCCATTGGAAATAATTGATGCTTCGAAAAACGAAAGAAAATAAAACAGTACATAGAAACATAAGTGTACAGGAAGGATGTTATAAGTAACGGGGCGTCAAATGACGTGAGTCATTTGCATTTTAATTTATACGCCGCGAGATACTCGACTTTGATATGCAGAAAGAAAAGACACAGGGTGTCAATCTATAAAACGATCTAAGATTCAATTTCTAGGGCTTTTAGTGTGCGAGCAAAGGAAAACTGTTGCAATTTTACATTCAACTGATTTATTGCTTCATTATGAAGCAAATTTAACCCCAGTATACTCTGCTTTTTATCTTTCGTGCAGAGACTAGAAAACGCATCGAAAATATATCTGCAATTTTGAAAACAATCACACGGCAGTGATGTGGAAAATTAACTGTCGTCTCATTGTAATTAAAACGTTAATTAAATAAAAAAAGACAAGGCGCGCCGGGAGCTGGGACTGAATATTCATAGAAAATTATAATACGGACTATGAAAGTGGTTTTTATCAACTTCCGTTTCGTTCTCATCTGCGAGAGTCGACTCGCGAAGGAAAATTCCAAAGATGGAGATTTTTTTTTTTTAAGTTGAAAAAAAAAAAAATTTCTTTAGTGAAAAATGGGATTTCGTGATTTGGATTGGTATTTATTGGACTTATTACTGATGATTATTCATGACAATTATTCAGAGATGGCCTACAAGCCACTGGCAGCGACAACTGCACTTTCAATGCCGAGCAGAAAGCTCTGGGTAAAGATGACTTTTCGAAAATACCCAATGGTGTTAATGGGGTCGAGGATCGTATGGCTGTTGTATGGGAAAATGGTGTTCATGCCGGACTCATGGATCCTTCGAGATTCGTCGCAGTTACCAGCACCAATGCTGCGAAAATCTTTAATCTCTATCCCAGAAAGGGCGTTATTGCTATTGGCTCGGACGCTGACATCGTCGTATGGGATCCCAACAGGAAACGAACTATTTCTGCTGATACTCATGTTCAGGCTGTTGACTTCAACATTTTTGAGGTAAGAAGAGAAAATATTTAAAAAAATAAACATTTCCAGCAAAACGTCACATTTCTGTGCAGCAAAAATATTTCTTCGAGTCAGTTGATTTCTTATCCTGCAAAAAAGCAGGAACGTTAAAAATCCAGAAATCTCGATTTCTGACATTTGTTAACCGAGACCTTCGAAAGCATGATTGAGGCAACAATGTTTACTTGAGCAAAATCAAAATTACCAGTTTGTTCAATACAAACTCTCGCGCCCACAAAGCCGGAGTCTATAATTACCGACTTGTTTTTATTTCAGGGTATGGAAGTTCACGGTGTACCGGAGTACGTAATCGTCAATGGCAGAGTATGCGTGGACGATTGCGAGGTCAAGGTCGTTCACGGTTATGGAAGATTCGTGGACACGCCGATTTATCCTCCACACGTGTACGACTTAATTGAAGACCGTGAAAAGGTTAAATTAACGAGCTCTTTCTTTTTTTGCTTTTCTTCTTCCGTTAAGAACGCTGCGTGACTCTAATTGACGTATTTAAATAAATTACATCACTTTCACAATTCCGCAATGTGAAATTCCGTTGAACGCCCCCCAAAATCAACCTGCAGCACATATTTTTTCAATCAGTTCTAAAATTGCAATCAAACATTAAACGTTTTTTAGCAAAAATAATAAAATTTCCCCGAATGACCAAAATGTGTTTTTTTATCGCAATTTTGTCGAATAACAAATAAAGAAATAGAAAAATATTTGAATTTTATAGAAAATACGATAAAGTGATAAATTCTTCATTAATTTTTTTCGCTTTTTAATTTTTTCGAATTTTCACAGAAAATTCGAAAAAGATTGGCACAGAAATATTCATTACGTCATTTTTGTTTAATTTTTAGAGACCACGTGGTGTGGCGAGGAACGGAGCTCAAGCAAAGCGATACGCGGAGGAGGATGCCGCGATTGCTAAAGTCCGCGAAGCTGCGAGAGCGGCGGCAGCCGCGCGGGTTACCCAGACAAACGGAACCCACGAGGTACAGCACAAGCCTAAATTGCCACAGGTTTCGTGTGTACCGACGTTGCCGGAGTCCGCGGTCGTGACTCCCTCGGCAAAAGGTCCTCGTCTCGAAGGTCAGAGGAATCTTCAGGACTCGACTTTCTCCATCAGCGGTGAGTCTCTGTTTATACTCTCGACCATTCGCCAACGATATTGAACTATGGAAAATATTCCCTACTCTTGATAATTCTACAAAATTTCGAACAGAAATTTTGAAAACGAGGAAAAAAAAAGTTCGATCTTGAGAATAATTATGAACGAAAAGTGCATTCGATTGATTGATAATTATTGTTATTTTTCCCCTCGAACTATTGACCTTTTACGATCCACAACGAATCTCGGATCTAATTGGGAATGTTTGTCGTTTCAGAGGACGTCGACGATTCTCGACGAGCGTGTATTCGCGTCAACAATCCACCGGGCGGTCGCAGTGCCGGAGGTTTTTGGTAATTCAACCAAGTCACAGGGTCTACGCTTTGATGCGGGATATAACAAAAAAAGCAAAAGCAAAAGCAAAAAAAAAAGAATACAAATAATAATGTGTACCGAAAGAAACTCGTGTCTCTGCCCTCCCTTTCCCCGAGGATGCGGACAAAAAACAAGGAGACAAATTGTTTAAACTCCTCCTAACTTGATGTTTTCCGTCCCAATAACCCAAAAACAAAATAATCCTCCAATTTTATTTCGCATGGGATACAATCCGCTTTTAATATTTCGCTAATCAACCAAATATTAATTGATTAAGTTAATACATCTCTCATCATTCGTCATTGTTCAAATCGCTCAAGGTCTGTCTCAACCAAGGAGGATTCGGAGACGAAGCGCCAGTAAAACTCACGCGCCCCCTTAGCCCCTGGACGGCGCCATGCTACCCGGTTCTTTTTAAAAATCATTCAAAAAACCTATTCAAGCTTATCGCCAACTCATTCGGCTTTTCGCGCAATCAGTAATAAAGAAGCTAATTAAAAAACGCCGCTTGAATATTATCCACGAGACTCGAATCCTCCGTCAAACTTTACGGAGATTGTCGATTTCCTTTTACTGTCAAATTTCTCACAACGTCATTTTTCATTGAAAGAGAGAGAGAGAGAGAGAGCTCTTACCAACGAACCGACGGGAGACCCTTGTGAAAGGTGCTTGGGAACAAATGATTTTAAAACTACGAATACACAGAGCTGGAAAGTCAAAAACTATTCCAACAAAGTTAAGCACAGCGGTGGTGCTTCTGAGAGATTTTTTCAAATACAAGTTTATTTTATCTTCGTCATTGAGTGCTTAAAGTTCGATCGATCACATCACATTCACAGTTTTCTATCGACCAGAAAATCTTTTTATTTTCATTCATTTTTTCTTTTTCTATTTTGTTTTTTTTTATCGCTCCGACAAATATTCAAGAGACTTCATCCATACACGAGAGAAATATCAAGATTCTTTGTATAACTGTGAAATTGAGCGTCTCCTCAGATGCGCACTTAAGATCAAACAAAAATCATTATTTAATTATACTTACATTGTAATTGTATTTAATTAACGAGTACACCGAGAAAACACGAAGAGAAATTTATATATAAAAAATTACTATGCCACTTAGTTTTCTGGGGACAGTATCGTCCCTCTGAGAAATTTGAGCAAAAACATAATAATTTTTATTCAAATTCTTTGCGGAAAAAGCGGAAATTTGACATTTTTCGCCCAATTTCAGACGAAAAATTACTATGTTTATGCTAAAATTTCTCAGAGGCTCGATACTGTCGCCAGCAAACTATGTAGCATAGTAATTTTTGATATAAATTTATCTCCGTGTAATTTTGATGGATAGGGTATGTTTATGCATATGAAACCAATGAATCATGCCTGAGCGTAATTTTATGATTGTTGCGCACCGGGTGTATAACGGTACGCATTTACAATAAACATATATAAATATTATATGATTATATAATACATTTAGCTAACTGCGAAGCAGCAATATTTGACCGTTTACACGAAAAACCGACTAGACATTAAATCCAAAAACATCACATTGATTAATCGATTACCAAAATCCCTAAAAAACGTTAAGTCTCTTCTTTTCATTGTTTTTCCTCGATTCGTTATTTGAGAATGGCGAAGTAAACTCAACGCACAATACAGTCGATTGTTTTCAACGTAAATGTGTAATTGATATTTAAAGAAAAAATGAAAATAAGCTACTTCGGGATTTGCCTAAAGCTTGGAAGGAAAAATAAATGTGTTTGTTATAAGTTGCGCGTGTACTAAGTCCAAGACATATTTATAACGTTATTGACATTGAGACTCGAGTATATATTTCATCTATCATTGACATTGAAATTCATTGTTGCGGATTTGACGAATTATTATATTTATACAGTATGTTTCCCATTAAAAAAAATATATTATTGTAGCCTGATATTACGATTAGAATTTGTTCAGTCTGTGCGTGGAATGATTTAAAGCGCTCGTGTCTGTCGTCATGAGAAGAAAAAATGTCTACGGCACACCGCGGTCGTTCGTAATTTATTATTCATCGGTATAAATGAAAAAGAACATACGAATTTCATTTTTTTACAAGAAAAATCAGCATGACAAGAAAAAACCCACCGATTGTCAATCGCCCTGCAAATAGTGAAATTCGATTATTGTTTTTTCTTTCCTTCGATTTATTTTCAACGACAGCAATAAACGAAATTGTATCGTTCGTCGCCTGAGCTTTGTTTTTAATACGAATTTCATGGAACGACAAAATCAGCAATTATGAAAGTCTCTAGTTATATTTAACGTAAAATTATCGACGTCTCGATTGACTTGCAGCCGAGAAATAGAATTGGACTTGACCGAGACTACTTTTTCTAATCCGATCGCCGGCTCATACCTCTCTTCTCTATTCGTCTCATTCATTTTAGTCTTCAAAACATCGTTTCATCTCACAGATATATAATAACGAAAAATCTACGATGATTTATGAATTAAGATTTAAAGGAAACAGCAGACAGTGCCCTGTGGCAGTCAGAGACCTCACGCCCGAATCCTCTGTAAGGCTAAGATAAACGTTTTGAAAACAACAACATGACCAACCGAAAGATTATCTTGAAACAATAATGGCCTAGGGTCCTTAGGACTTGAACAATTTGTCAACAGCGTCGAGTCTTTTGTACCTAAAAAAAAACTGATGAATTCTAAAAGTAGACTTTTTAGCATTTTACTGTAGAGAGAAATGAAGAAAAAAGGCAGAAACAGTGTCGAAAGATTTGACATGCAGAGGCTGATAAATTTTTGAGAAGCAATAGTTTTTTGCTAATGAGAATTTAGACAGCCAAGAATCTTTGACTTTGACATATCGGTGATTTGCTCGTTTACAGTTGTTCATTCTTGAGGACGTATGGATTAAGATTTACACGAAAGAACCTAATGGAAGTCGCGTGGTCTTTTGCACTCAGTGCCTGTCCGCTGACATATTTGTAAATTCGTTGTCAGTTCGAATATCTCAACGATACTACGAACTGACAGTCACTGAGGGTATTCTACTCCAAAAACAACGTAAATTACGTTATAATAGTTGCCTGTCGCCACCATAAACTCCCCTGTCACCGCACTCCTTTTCCACATTATTCACTTTTTCTACGAGAATTTTATAACGAAAGAATCTGCCCTGACATCCGGTCTTTAAATAGCTTTACCCTCAATCAGATTTTAGTGAGATTTCGAGCAGGCTAGCAAGAGGTACGACAATTTTTCAACATTGAGGCGCAACGTTTTTCACGAGCATATACATACATTTATGAATACATCGAACGACAATGGGCAAACATTCAATTTCTTTTTTAATCAATAAAACTCTCGATCTTAATCTACAAATGTTCATTTTTTCATGATAATTGGTGAACACTGAATCAAAGTTTCTTTCACCCTCATTTTCATATGTACACGTCGAACGAGAATGAGCAAACATTGAATTTCTTTATGAAGAATAAAATTCTTAATTTTGAAAAATTCTTCATGTCCTATTGCACAAGTGAACAGTCTTTATTTTTCACAGCGACCTACCATCGCATTCATAATGAATAAAGTATAAATGATGGAGTATACATGAACTATTTCACTCATCACGTTGATTTTCCACTTTGTCTCGATATTCCCACCACGTCACTGGAAATTTTTGTCCATTTTTGAATATATGTATAAATGCCTCGAAATGCGAACCGGTGCCTGCAGGGAACGAGAGTTGGTTTTTGTGTTTTTTCATCGTCATTGCTGTCCGTAGAAAAATAAGCATTTAGTTTTTGTTTTTGGTTTTTTTTTCTACTACGAATATCTTGCTCGTTCGTCTACGATAACTGATTCGACTTAATGATAAACATATTATGAAGAATATGCGTAATGTGTTCAGAACGAGATTTTTTTCGCGACCCATAGGAAGATATTTGCGAACAAGAAAACGTATATTAGTTAATATTTGTAAGAAATGATACCATTTAGAGTATCTCTTTATGTCTGTTATAATGTATATGTGATTGCTTTAAATAAATATATATACATATATATAACAATAACATCAACATTGTTGAGTTATTTTCGACCAAAGACCGCGGCTAAAAACCCTGTCCTTCAAGCTATGACTATCACAAAACAACTTTATTGAGAATGCTGTCAAAATTTTGTATAAACGTTCTCGACGTTCTCCTGTTTAGAATTTGGGAAATCTCATTTATTGTTTTTTCTATCTAAACGCGACTTCAATTCCCACGTGTTTATATGAGAAAAATTAAAAATTAGAGCTAAATATCTCAAATTCTTAACGTCAGAAAATTTTTCATAAGAAAAAATTGTCAGTTTTCCTGTCAAGAATGTTTATACAAAATTATTAAAGAATTCTTAATAAAGTGATTTAGTGATAGTTGTACAATAACGGACCTTGCGTCGTGGGAAAAGTGCTAAAGATACTATATTTTTATCTCTTAGCGCACTAGTGCAATTACTCTTTTCATTATTTGTTCGAATATTTTCAACTGACAGTTCCTGCCATCAAAGTTTTAACAGTTCATTTCCCTTGCATTAATTGAATCTTCTTACCATAATATTCCTTTGAAAATATTGTACCGCGAAGGGATTTACCCTGAAATCCGGTTTTACACTGGATCCGAATTTATTGAGTTAAATTTAGCCAGCTAGCAATGTGGTGGCTGTTCCTACACATGTTTCATAATTTTTACACATTCAGACAAAGTTTTGTCAACTAGCATATACACATACACATCGAACGACAATGAGCATACATTATATTCGTACCCGAAGAATTTAATTCTCAATCTTGTTTACCGGTTTCAATTCTTCTTCGTTCCATGGCAAAAGTCAATGGACTTTGGTTTTTTTTTTTTAGTAAAGATTAATTTCATTTATGATGAATTGACCACACGATTTTCATTCATCGATTACATAGATTTTGACACCATTTGTGTTGATTATCCATAATATTCTTTCAAATGCAATTAGGTACGAGCGAACCCAAACAGAAAGGCAAGGTGTTTGTTGGACACAGTTCAAATGGAAAACGTCCCATTTGCCCGGGGCAAATCGGCACAGCCCAATTTGCCCACAGCGTTAATTCGACACCGGGTCAAATGGACACAGTGTCAGTTCGACACCGGAGTTCGACACCGTAGCATTTGCCCGGTGCAACTCGCCACAAGCCCAATTCGCCTACTNCCGGGCAAATGCTACGGTGTCGAACTCCGGTGTCGAACTGACACTGTGTCCATTTGGCACGGTGTCGAATTGACACAGTAGGCGAATTGGGCTAGTGGCGAGTTGCACCGGGCAAATGCTACGGTGTCGAACTCCGGTGTCGAACTGACACTGTGTCCATTTGACCCGGTGTCGAATTAACGCTGTGGGCAAATTGGGCTGTGCCGATTTGCCCCGGGCAAATGGGACGTTTTCCATTTGAACTGTGTCCAACAAACACCTTGCCAACAGAAATAGGTAAACATTGAATTTCTACTTGAAGAATATAATTCTCGATCTTGATCTACGGGTTTTCAATTCCTTTTGTGTTCCATTGCATAAGTCAACAGACTCAGTTTTTAATAACAACGATATATCGTCTCATTTACAATGAATTAACCACATAAAGTATTTTATGAATTACACAGATTTCACACAATTTCTTCATTTTTACACATCAATGAGAATTTTTGTGCAAATCTGAAGGTATATTCGAAATCTGATCAGTTTTGCCCAAGGAACGAAAGTTCCTTTTTGTCTTTTTTTCATTGTCGTTCCTGTGTGTAAAAAAACAAGTGACTATTCGTTCAAATTAACGATAAAAAAAACAATACGCTAATTTTACTGCGTTCGTACTTGGTTTTTGGCAACTCAACGCGTAGGAAGATATTCACGAACAAAATAACGTATACTAGTAGATGTTTGTAAGAGTATGTATTGTTTAGAGCGTCTGTTTCGATGTGTTGGTGTGTGCGATCGTTTTAGATAAATATATGTACACATATACATAATAAAAACAAGAATAATGTTGTAAGTTATTCTCTACAGAATTTGTGACTGAAAAAATGTTTACCGAGTCCCACGAAATCGAGGTGTTTGATAAATCAGCACAAAACCTTCAATAACGCTTTTTTTTACAACTTTTTCTCAAGTCAGACTTCGATCAGGTGGATCTGAGCTATTTGAAGGAAAAAAAGGAATTATTGAAATTTCACTATTCTACGTGGCTGTGGGGAATCATACGTGTCATAAAAATTGTAAGAAAAATTGGAATCCACCCGAGGGCCCGACGAAAGTGTCTCAATCACAGAAAATGAATAGCGAATTAAGAAAAAATAAGTTAAGAAAATATGAAATAATTTAATCCTGCGGTGATTCGACAATAATATCCATTTCGATCTTTCGTCTGGCTTTCTCCAGAATCCTTTTGAGTTCGCAAGTTCGGGCAGTGTAGTAGCCCGAGGCATTACGCGAAAGTGTTATCTGTCCATTGAGTCTCCTGCCTTCGGCGAGACCGCAATGATGTTCCAACTGTCTTTTGGTCAAATTGAAAAGATCAGTCCCGTCCATTGATCGAAATTGTTTGCAAATCATTTCGGAGAAACCTTTGGTTTTGAGCCAATTCTGAACTTCTCTCGGTGTCGAATGTTGATCGACAAAAATGTCAGGAGTTTTAACGATTTCGATGTTTCTTTTTTTTTCACGGAACATTTTCACGACCGATTTGAGCTCTTCGTGCATTCGATCCTGACGACTGGCCTTGCTCTCGCTCGACGATGTCGTGCTTTTCATCGTCCCAGACCGGCTGGAACTCGATGGAGTGCTTCCGGCCGGACTCGCTGGAGACGGCGGTGGAGGAGGTGGCGGAGGTGGCGGCGGAGGAGGCGGTGGCCCTGCCGAAACCGTCGAACAAGTGGAAATTTGTGTCTCTAATTTCTCCCCAACTTTCACCTCCTTTTCCGAGACTGTGTCACGCGGTTTCTCATCTTCGTTATTCGATTCCACACTCTCTGTCGACGAGGAAACCTCGCTCTTCGTATCCCCGCAAACGCTGCAATCTTTTAGTACAAATTATTCATTTAATATTCAAATTCTTGCTGAATTTTATTATTTCCACTTGACAACACAATTCCCCATGCACCTGTTCACCCATGCTTAAATATTCTTCGCCAAAACTTACCGTCTTTCACCGAACGTTTTCTCGAGAAGCCTGGACTGGACGTGACAAAACATTGAAGCGTGATTTTGCGGGCAAGAGCACCAGGCAGTTTTCTCTATTTTTTCAAGTCCAAATATTCAATTTCAAACGTAAATTTGCCTCAAGAGCATGCAAAATTAGTAACGAACGATCCTCGTCCTTAAAAACAATAAAATGGTGCATAATTATAAAGAAAAATGAATAAATAATCGTAAGCACATTTTCGAAAGATCAACTGCCGATGCTTTCGCCCAAATAACGGAAGCCAACTGATCGAAGAGAACAGCTGGTCTGACGGAACAGATGAAACAAAAAATTGTTGTCACATTGAGAAGAGACGAGGCACGAGCCAAAGAAAGCCTTAAACAATAACAACAACAATAATAATGAAAAATGACATTGAAGTTTGCGTCGATGAAATGCAACAAAAACTCATAATTTTTTATAGCATCGCACCAAATTTTCATACAGTGTTTGTCAACAATAATGAGAAAGTCTTTTTCGCCATTCGAAAAGTAAATTTACTAGAAAAATTGGAACGAGTCAATTAATTATCAAAATAATAAATAAAAAGAGATTTTTCGTTGCATTACAACGATGCAAACTTCGATATCATAAATGAAAGAGAATAAAATGGATAGAAAAACTGGGCCGCAGGCATACGTACGAGCGTAATATTCAAATGGTGTTTATTAATAAAGATTTACATAAATTACAATACAATGAAATACTGGACGGATCGTATGCTTAACCCGCGCGGAGGAAATAACAGGTGGAACAAATCAAGTTGCGTAAACGGGGACGACAGAGGTAGAGACATGACGAGAGAGATCGCGAGAGTGAATTTAATCGAAAGAAGAAAAAGATGGAACGAGCGAACAACAAACGAAATATCCGTTTCAGTATTTAACAATATTTATAGAAAAACATAAACCCACATGTGTCTTGACGGATGTTGAATGCATTTGCCAATGAGAAACATTCCGACAAGTATTTACTCAAAGCATAATCACTTAGCCAATGTACACATACAATTTTTTTAAATAAAAAGACGAGTCTCGAAATCAAAAGATTTCGTAACGTCGTATTGACTCTTTGAAAGCGTTTCTCTCTCTCTCTCTCTCTCTCGATCTACGCCTACTCTTCGTTCATTGTATAATTTACTCTCAAAACACTCATATTCGCAGGCACACAGATACGCATACACATCAATTGGAAGACACTCAAGCCTCTTTCTCTCTCGTTATAACCTCCGGGATCTCGAAAAACGCCAGGAGACATGTCTTGGCGTGTGAGGCAGAAAGAATTGCTACTTTGCAGCAGCAGCAATGCGTTTTGTTTCTCTTGGACAAAATAAACGAATCGTTCAGCAATTTTCCATGTAGTTTGTACAGGCTATTCGTAAAAATTTATATTCCAACGTAACACAACAGTTATACAAATAGACACACACATTTATCCCACACAGTGGACAGAGGACAGAACAATAACTAAATTAAACTTGAATGTTTATTTTTCTCGTTTGTGTCATTAAATTATGAGTAACATTCCAACGCAGCCCTGTTTCGTATTTCGGTCTTGCTTCCGCCATAATATTTTTATGTTTTTACGTTCTTACGCTTTCCACGAAGGTTAAAATATTGTTAATCAAACCGTAATATCTAAAATTTGGTTAGTCGATAAATACGTGACTTATTACGATCGTTATGCATCGTAGCATCAGAGATTCTTAAAAAAAACAAACAAACAAACAAACAAAAACCATCAAATTTCACTATTACGTTTGAAAAACTGGAATCATTGATTTTCTTTGAAAGAAATTCGAGTGAATTGGCTATACGATTCAGTTCCTTCGGGTAATTGAGAAATTCGAAATTGCCCCACATCCTTGCACACGTGTTTGGGACCGATTTTCATTTCGCATGAAAAAAACGTTAAGAATTAATCAAGGTTTGCCCGGATTAAAGCATTTCGTGGTGTATTCGTGAAATATTCATCCAAAGACATTGAGAGACGTAAGCCCGAGGAAAAAAATTCATATGCTTTGTCGTTGAAAAAATTGGTACACAAGAAAAATATACTTTCATAGTTTCCATGGGGAAAAAATCTAGAACGAGATAAAAATATAAAACTTATGAATTAATTACGAGTGTAAATAAAACGAAGCTAAAAGTCATAAATATCTGCATATCAATTTTTTTCATTGGGTGAAAAAGAGAAATAGTGCGTTCGTGTAATTATTTGATGGATTATTTTCCAAAGCTCGTGCACAACTTTGTTGGTATTTTCTTGGGTCCGGAAGAGAAATACGAAGCAAGTTGCTCGAGGCATTGGAATTGTGACTCTCGAACATATTATTGTCGACTGAAAAGCTGATTTCTCTCTTTCTGTAATTCCCATTATATCGAGCACGAAGAAAATGACTCGATGGACTATGGAATTTAAAAAATATAAAATATGCGATCGCGCACACGAAACTCTGCATCAACTCTGGTAATATTCTCAGTCGTAACCGCGCTTGATAAACAAACAAACAAAAATATCTATCTTCGTAAGCCCCTCGTCGTTGTTTGTTTCATTGTCATATATACACGTAAAACAATAAGAAAGTAATGAATTATTTGAAAATGTTGTCTCAAGCTCTCAAATTCCTGAGGCTCTAAAAATTCATTCCTGGGAATGTGGAAGAAATTAATATTTCCGTGTGTTGCTCTTTTTTTTTGCTTTGAGAGGCTCGACGAGCTGTTAAAAGTATCGGAATTCACCTTTCTTTCCGAGACGCTCCTTGCGGACCCAATCTGCCGGTGCTGGCGGCGGAATCGCGTGGGGCCTGTGTGTCGCTTCCGGTCCCGGACTAGTACTCGTACCTTCGATTTCCGAATCCTTTAAAAAACAGCCAGCAAACAAATGAATGTCTCTAAATTTTAAATATTCTCTCGAGATTATTATACAGAATCGATATTCCATTATTTTTGCTCGTCAACTTTCTGGCCTCATGGAATATTTCCATGGCTTACGAAACAAAGTCTATCCAATTTCCATTACATCGCTATTGAGCATCAAGTCTCCATAACAAAAAACACTGTGTCGAGACAATCGAGAGATTACTCGTAAAAACATCAATACACGATTTTGTCGCGTCATTCAACACAGCAGACGACTTATTGTCCATTGTGTCATTCCTCGAAAGAAACATTACGGCAACGTTAATGAGCCTCCGGGGAATATGCAACAGCGTTGAAAAGTTCCGAAACGCTGAGTCTCATCGATTGGAGAAGAAAAATAAATTAAAAGGCATGCAGCCGGAAAATGCATCAATTTTGAAAAATGTGAAATCGTGACATTTCGTGGCTCTAGAGAATTTTTCCCGAGACTGAATGTTGGGAGTAACAACGGAGTTTTGAAATTCTTGAAGAAAAGTGTGTGAAAATGAATAAAAGCTGGATCAACTCACCTCGTAATTGTAGCCGTGACCTTGACGTTGATATCGGCTGGTATAGAGGGGATTGTTGAAAACATCACTGTCACCGGTGTGCGTTGGATTATGGGGAGTGACGATGGTATGAGGAACATGAGCGACTTGACCTCTGGAGTTTCTCGCTTTCCACCACTTCCTGCTGTCGTCAAGAATCTCGAGATACTCTCCTCTGACGACGGTTAATTCTTTGTCGTTGTTGGCGGTCCTGGGATAAGTGACTTGGACAATTTTGGTGTTGCGAGCGAGGAGGTCATCGAGCCAAGCTTCTTGAGCTCGATCGATGCCGGAAGCGCCTCGGGGTCCTCTTTCGATAGAATCGACGGAGATATCGCTGTGGGCTCGTGTCTGATCGACGCGATCTCTCTCCTCTCGCGCGTACAGTTCCGAGCCAGGCCCGTAATTCCTGTCGAAATATTCGTTTCCACGTTCCTCGCGAGGTTCGTATTCAAGATAATCGCTGCTGTAGTGAGATTCCTCGACTTCGCGATGTCCGTAATAAGGATCGTTTTGTTGCTCGGGAATTTCGTCCCTTTTTTGTTTATCGGCGTTCAAAAGCGACGCGAGATGATCGTGGTCCCGATGATCTTCGGGAATGGGATATTCCGGGGACCAGCCATCCATGAATATCGGATGATAAGCTGGCACGTGAGCTTTCCATTGATCTCGAGGGACGAGCCACGTGTCGCCCAAAGAATGCCAAAGCTCGGTCTCTTTGCTGGTGACGCAGTGAATCAAGAGATTAACAGCTTCGCGAGTCAAAAGTGGCGAGACTACTTTGCTCGGTAAGTTCGGATCGTAGTTGGTGTCGTGCGAAGCATCAACGATCAGAGCTAACGGAGTAAACAGGAAATGAACGAGTTCCGGGGCATTTGGATCGTGGATGTGGGCCTTGAGTTTAGCCAGAAGATTGAATGACAATTTAAACTTTTGGAATATGTCGACGAACTCTGTCTCCGGCGGCGGTTTCGCTCTCATCGTCAACATTCCGTCGCCCAAATTACGCTTTTTCGATTTACTGTTGCGTCTCCGACGTTCCAGCTCCCTCGAAGCCGCTGCAGCGTGCTGCAAACGAGCGATAAACTTCTCGATGTCGTCGAAACAGTGGTTCAGAATCGTCACGTCTCGCTCGTACTTTTCTGAAGATGTTGACGACACCTCGTCGTTGTTCTCCTCGCGAGATATGTCGTTCGATCCATCGTCTGTAATTCCGTCGAGAAAATATTACTTCGAGCTCTATACATTCAAGGAAAAGAAGCCGCGATCGATATCGACTGGAAAATAAATAAAAATAAAGAAACAAACTCCAAAGTGCTTTACAATGTTTCATAATTTTTGCCACAAGTGTTTTTCGCATCCAACGAGTTTTCATCACACGTTCAACCCCGCCGGCCAGGAATATTGTGAGAAAAGTGCTTGTCAGATTAAGTAACAATTTTCTCTGTCGTTAAAAATGAATTAGCGACTGTAAAAAAATGGTTTCTTCGCCAAGAATTTATTAGAAACGTCAAGAGCGTGGTTAAGCATCAAAATGGAGAATCTCGTTGCAAATACGAATGCAAATTCACAACAGTTAAGTGGAAAGAACGAAACGAGCGTTCTGATTGAATTATGAACTATAAAAAGGCGTGTATATTCTCACTGTTGGCTGCGTTGAAGGCCGAGACCTGTTCTCGTACATTGACGCCGTTGAGCGGTGGTTCTGGCGGCGGCAATGCCGGGGGTGGTGGTATTTGACCTCTCGGTCCTCTCGGCGAACCACCCGGCACGAGCTTCCCCATTTGCAGCATCTTTAAATCCTCCACAAGATCCTGGGCCGATACGCTTTGACATTGGAATATGTGCATCTCTGCTCGCTGCCCCGAACCACTGTCATCAGCCACTGTGAACACCAGGATGTTGTTGTACATTTCCATCGGGTCGCGCGATGTAAATGCCGTCGGCTCTTGTATCAGCGCGGCAGGAAATCTCTCCATAACGATCTGCAAAAAATTTCATTGCGTTTCAACAATCTTTTCATCACTTTTTTCCAAAACTTAGGAAAATTTTATATTTTGACAATTTCGTCTTTTTTTT
Source organism: Hyposoter didymator (assembly GCA_037952995.1). NCBI lineage: Eukaryota > Metazoa > Arthropoda > Insecta > Hymenoptera > Ichneumonidae > Hyposoter > Hyposoter didymator. The sequence continues at coordinate 1,152,696 of JBAJMU010000009.1, forward strand.
TTGTGCAAAAACTGTGAAAAAAAATCGTTGCACTCGAGCTGCAGAAAAATGTCGATTTTTCAATTGATTATGATATCGTTACTGCGTCTGATTTACCCCTGTCTCATTGTCCATGATAAGAACCCAGTTGCGTTCCAGACGGAGCTGCATTTTCTGGCTCCAAATGCCATTGCTTTTTTCGAGTTGTAGTAGCCGTCGCATACCATCAGCCGGATAGACGATTCCAGTTTCTTTGGTGACGGTGAATGTCGCCAAATGTTCCATTATGTAAGTTGGCTCCAAGCCACCGGTGCTGTTGCGGTTTCCACCGGAAGAGTTGGACGGGCCTCCTGGACCACCATCTAACAAGGAGTCATTAATTTTCGGAAATTGATATATAATTCGGTGACTGCAATCAAATTTGTATATCTGTGATTTGCTCTGTACTTAAAAACGAATTTCTTGACACAACTTGCAACTTCATTGAATGCTCGAAATTTTATTCTGTCTGCCTGACAATCGTTTTTAATGAAAAACCATCACGTCCGCGAATTATTTTAGAGACTCAATGAAATTTTAGTTTTTCAATGTTTTTTTTTTTATTGCAAGATGGAAAAATAATTGATGAGCTAATTTCTATGGAAACGTAACCCATACCTTTGTTATAGGGGGAGGCACCGTGCCCGCTGTTGTAGAAAGGCATGGTTGGTCCGCCAATTTATCTGTAACAAGAGAAACGTTTTTTTTAAATCCTGATGATTTTTATAATGGAAAGCATTAGAAGGATAATGAAAAAAATCGGTTATGAGGCAACGGCTTATGGGATCGAGAGAAGCAATATTATATTTCATAAATGGCGAAGCCTCGGACGAATATACTTGCGAGGCATGTCGTATCCGGCGTTCAAGGAACGCATGCACACTTTACCGGCCGTACTTGGCGACAAGAAAGTTAACTACTGTACGTTCGAGTACACTGTACTTATATACATATCTATAAAGATATATATTTTAGTCGGTTGGTGTGTATTGACTCTGTACGCGAAAGGACCGCTGCGAAATGGAATTCCTATCGGCCTAATTCGTTTGCTCAACCTGTCCGATGGAATTTAAAGTTGCATACCTCAACGAGCACGCTCCCCATTCGAATTTTCTGATTACATGTTCGATACTGGAAAACTTCGATGAAAAAATTACCGAAATCTTATAAAACTTGAAGCCGTCTAAAATTTTTTCCCAGGCTTGACACACATTTTGTGCTGCTGTACGGTGGAAAATAGTCGAGAACTATTTTTCGAATTTCTACAAGTGAGGAACAAAGAAAAATGGTTTAATTTTAAGGGAATGCAATTTTTATGTTTCTGCTTGTGATCAGATGATCGAACGTAGTTCTGAGCGTGAATTTGAGCCTGGAATTCCCGCGATAACTCTTTTGGTGTATCGAGGAGTGAAGACGCGATTTAGCAAGTCGGTTTCGACGTGATTTGACGTCTGACGGACAGATGCGAGATTTTGAAGCTAACGTCTGCTGCTTGGAATGTAAGAATCGATGAAAAAAAAAGGGGGAAAAAAATTCTTTATCCTGTGGACTATCACGCGACGTATGATGCTTAACTGTAGATAGAAAATGATTTAAAGGTCGCCGAGCTCGTTACTGAGGATGATGACTATCTCGCAACGTTCACTCCGTTATTCCGGATGATCGAGCTAGAAAATCCAAGTGAAATGGTCTCCGATCCGTTGGAGTGTTCGGTAAACTGCAATTAGCAGCTCCTAATTTGTGTTGGCGATCTTTCAGGAGTTCTCTGCACTGCACACTGATTAGACTGTGTACAAGCTCACGATACGACGTTAACCAGGAAGCTCACATTCCGAGAATAAAATATATCGAGTTGCGAAGAAAAATTGGTGCAATAATGGATCGAACTATTTAGATTTTTTCCTCTTTTCATCCTCGCCGCGGTTACGATCTACAATGACTATTGTTTCTCTTCGTTATTATCACGTCCATTTCAAAAAGCCGGCACACCGATCGTTGCCAATTGTTATCGCAGTCACGATAACACATCGAGATTTGTTATCTAAACTCGCACTTGGTAACACTCTCAATCGTTTATATCCTCAAAGGAAATAAAACATTAAATAAACGTTTGAAGATTTGTGTGTTGTGTTCCATTTACCCAAATACCTACATATCGACACCTATGACAATTGTGCGACTTCTCGTCGATAAAACCATTCGAAAACCTACTTTCGTGTCAGGCTTTCAATTTATGGCTGTCGGTGGCGATAAAAGACATTTTATTGCACAGGATTTTTAGTGGATTTCGGTAGAACGAATATGCCAATTAATTGATACTCGAATTAACGAAGGAGCTCATTTTTAATCGAGTAATTAATTTTTTGTTCAATTAATTCTCACGTCGCAAATGTTTTTTCTCGAATAATATAATTAAAGTGAAATAATGCATTACTAATGAAATGCAGTTCCTCTCAACTTTTGCCCTGGTAAGTACAATTTATGGACTAGAACGTTCCAGCTCGTTTATTATCAGGCAAGCCAAAGTCATTTCATTAATATTACTCCATTAATTAAATCCCGGCTGGACGACCTTCGGGATGCAGATTTATCTCGCGAGACTCTGTTGTTCGCGCTCTCGCCTCGATCCTATATTAGCGCACCGAGTCGATTCACATACGAGAAATCATTCATCGCGCGTCTCGCGGTCAAGAATGATCGAGAGAGAGCGAAGAAACAAACAGAGGGAAGACTCTGAACTCGAGAACTTTCTACCTAGCCATGATCAATCATTCAACGACTTCGGTGAAACTTTATGAGCATGCATATGTATAAATCGCTTCAGGAGGCCGTGCAGTTGCGCGCTTGTAAGCGGGACAATGCAATTTCGTATTTCTACCATTTTATTCAACGATATTCCAACACTTTGTATCTCTGTTTGAAATTTTTAGTCTCCAGAACCCACAAACTTTTATTTTTCAAATATTATTCGCACAAAATGTGGAATCAAATTTTTACAAAAATCTCAATGATTCAGAAATTGTAGAATTTTCAATTTAACGAAAAAAAAAAACTTTGAGCGTTTGATTTTTTACTTTCATTTCTTTTTCCTCTGTGGAAAAAAATTTAAAAAAAGGCTCGTAACTTTAAGTTCCTGCATGAGTAATCACGAATTTGATAAATAGACAAAACATTTTTTATCATTATATACGAAAGAGGGGCTGTGTACATGGTGCATCATATGTTTAACGAAATAACACTGAAGCAAGTGTCTGTATTATAAAATTTCAGCATTTGTTTATATTCCAGACCCCACATGCAGATACGGAATTTTTCTTCGAGAACGTGTATCATCGTCTCGTATCTCGAGACACATATATAAATATATTAAAATTTGTGTACGCGAGCGAGAGTTGATATGTACTCAGGCAAAGAGAAGCCACCTTGCTCGAAGATAACGGAGCAGCAAGGAACTTGAGAGTGGGAAGAAGAAAACGTCTACGCGTGCGGAAGAAATGTTTCTTGTATTTAAGGAATTCCAAGCGAGTGAAACTGATCTGGCCAAAATCGAGTTTATTTTGGCAAAATGGAGGCCCGATTTTTAAGGAACTGCAACGTTGGAAGGCAGCGCTGTTTTGTATGAAAAATCAAAGTGCTGGAAAAGCTTTTATCAGGTTTTTTAATGCCTTGAGAATCGATAAGCACGAGGAAATTGAAAAAATGTCAATTGACGGAAATAAATAGTTGAAAAAACACTTTGGTGGGATGTAAACTTGGCAGTCTTCGATAAACACGATTTAGGAAAGAGAGAGAGCGATGGATGGCAGAAGGAAATGAGGTGGTTTGGTGACAAAGCCACAAAACAACAGAGCGGTCTAACTTAATATTTTTCCTCTGCTCCTTCTCTCACTCTGCGCTGTTCCCTTTCTCAATCAAGTTAGGAATTCTCATTATCGCTTGCCAGATGTAATATCCGTTGCCTGAAGGCTTCGACCGTCGCTTTCGCTTCGTTGCGGCTAGTCAAAAGAGCTGCAATATTCATATTGAATGAAAATATTATGTGCAAGATGGATTTAAATCAATTTGAATTTTCAATTACACTGGAGAAATGGGTGAGGATCGGTTGGTGAGCCGCAATTAAAACGTTTCGATTTCAATGGCTGGGCGAGTTCCAAGGACGATCATTCATAAATTGCACGCGGTTTTATAAATCAACGAATTCCGTACAATTGACTTTCTCCAATTGACGACGGTATAGTTCGAGCTGGAAATCCAATAAATTCTCAAGCGACTTCAATCCGATCGGAAAATTGCATAGAAGCGTCGATTCGACTAACGAGTAAGTTCATTCATTAAAAGTGGCAGAAAATAATGCTTAACCAATATGCCATTGAAGAAATAATGTACGAACAACTTTCAGGAGGCCGGATAATTTCTAATTCATTGAGAATGAGAATGTATCGAAAAGCCATAATTATCCATTGAAATTCCAACAGGAATCATATTGAGTTACTTAGCGAGCATTGAAAATGAACTTTCTGAGGGAAAATAAAAATAACTGGAATGGAAGCCCCGCATTATCTTAGTTACAAAGACTATAATCGTGGCTGAGCTATCGTACGATTGCACCTCACAGTCATCACGATCCCCACCACCGCAACCGGCAATATTATGAGCAATCGGCAACGAGTAGGTAAAGGTTTCGATATATGATGAGAAAAAAACACACGATTTGCACTTTCGCATAATACGCCACGAAACAGTATTTACTGCATAAATACATAGTCGCAATAACCAGGAGTCTCTTGTGGAAATTCTCACAAGTCGAACCGCGAGAGGAGAAAAAGACTGAGATTCAAGATTTATATGTGCATAGAGGGTGTCTCGAAAGTCGATCGCTCCATTCGTCTAAATGAATTCTCAAAAGTCTTTGGTCAATCCAAATAAAAAAGCGTCCTTGACAAAAATTATGAATCAATTAACACAGTGGGAATGAAATTTTGTTAAAAATCGTCGATATTTTGTTGAATACGGTTAACTAAATATTTTTTTTTAATTTCAAAATATTTGTTATTTTGGCAGTATATTTGGTTTCTAACGGAATTGTTAGCGAAATTTACGAGTGGAACGACAAAAATTTGCCTCCGAAGAGACTTTCTAAAATTTTTTTTGCTGCAATGACATAATTTTTGGGATTATTCAAAAAAATGTTTAGTCGAACGTATCGAACAAAATATCCATCTTTTTCAACAAAATTTTGTTATCAGTGCAACCTCCATGAGCAACAATTTTTATCACGTTTCAAATTGCAAAAAAAAATTGTTATTAAACAGTAAAGATTATTTATAACGACCGGTTGGGAAAAGTCTCGTAGACACAATTTCCGAGTGTCCTCAAAAAAATCTCAAAAACGAGCAGTTAAATTTTTTGTGCTGCTTCCAATTATCACGGTTGCATGGTAATTGGGTCACGAGTGGACTCTGCAATTTTCTACGTGTCGTTCGGTATTAAATACTCCAGCTGATCGTACTTTGTGTATCGTTTTGTACTTTTAAGTGTTTGGACTGTAGAAAAATGTTACAATGACGTTTAGAACTGTGGATCGTTCATTTTTTCGGGATCGAGACGCTCCTTACATTCGAGAATTCAACTTTTTCGTGTCGGAGCCGAAGAAATGGACTGCAAAATATTGGAGAATTTAGAAACTTGTTTTTTTTTTTTTGTTATTCAAAGGACGACTTCGAGGAATCTCTGTGTATTCATACGTCCGATAGTGCATGAAGTATTTCCATCTCTTATTGCTTGAGAGCTGCAGCACCTTTGCGAGCGTTCGGCGTTCGCTGAAAGGTGAGTAGCCGTGACTCTGGTGTGCTGCGTTTGCAAGCGACGCGTAGTAAATGTTAAGCGAGAGTCTGGTATCTGTATCGAAAGCCCGCGAGAGCGCAAGCAATGCGTAAGCTTTTGCGGGTTGGCCTATTGCTACATGCCTTCTGGTATATAACGCACACACCGAATTCCTGATTGTGTTGGTTCACTCACCCGTGACACGAGCGTGGGATAAGACGCCCGTGCTCAAGGATTTAAGGAGATCTTGTTGTGTGCGTGTGTGTGTGTGTGTGTATGAAAATTTAATGCAATAAAGATTCCCAGCCTCGAATTGCCATTATCATCTCTTGATTATGGCTGCCATATTGTTATCTATGATACAATGAGCATTTTATTTTACCCCGAGAACAAAGAACCATGTGGATTGAGCGTAAACTTCAAAATAGCCTGGTCGAAATAAAACTTAACGAATGTTTGCTAGTGCGCGCGAGAAACGGTTCGACATCGATGCAACTTTTATTAAAAACGAAAAAAGGAGGCCAATGCTGCGATTATATTTCTTACACAGCAATCAAAATGGCTTCCTATGTTCGTTGTTATTGTTATTGTGAACATTATCATTGGTTGGTGGTCGTTAATACTGATATTACGACTATTATTGTTATTGACTGTATATCCGAGTGAGGTCTGCGAAAGAGTATAAGGAATTGCGCGAGGCTCGTTGCATCTGGATATATAATGCACGTGTCCTAATGATTGTCACGAACCAACAACGAAATTCTGATTGCACCTTTTCTCGATTATTTCTCTTTCTTTCTCGTTTCTTTCTTTGTGTGTGTGTGTGTGTTCTCGTGCTGGATATTCACATTAGTAACGTCTTAATGGAATTGCTCGGAGGCACGTGAGAATTGTTAATCTGGATGCATCAACGTGTGTGTGAGTATACGATGCGCATAGTCTGTTGTAATTGCAACCGATGCACTTTTGCTAATCGCTGGATACACAGGGTGTCTCTTCAGGAGTTAAAAAGCGATTTTTTCGTCAGATGCGCCGGTGCTGTGTCGTCGATCAACCAAGTTTATGGTTTCTTGTGGTTTGATGCTTCTGCTGTCGAAACGGTTGGAAATAGAGACAATGTGAATAGAATCAATTGTAGAGAGCATGAAATTTCCAACAAAAAACGTCCTGGCGACGTTTTTCTGTCCGTGGTACCTTAGCCCCGAAAGCCGCTCGAAAACGGAGCATTCGCTCGCCTTGCGCGCGTAACCTTCGAAAACTAGGTCGTTAGTTGATCCGCCGTCACGACTGACGTATCAAAGATCGAAAAATATTGTCTCATACTTTTTTGTAGGAAATTTCATGCTCTACAAGATTGGTCCTATGCATTGTTCCATCAAATCCAACCGTTTTTAAAATACACGACCAAATATGCCTGGAGCTCAAAATTTCGGTTTTCAGTTGATCAGAAAGGCAAATTCGATTATTGAGTCGCTATTCGCTTTGGAATTTGGTTGTCAGAGTCACGGTGTTGAAAATCCGCCATTGGACACCCTATAAGTTCACGTGTAAGCTCATGTACGTATTTATTGTCTATACGAATGTATTACTCGGGTTTCTTGTACGCCAAGTATTATAAACGTATTCCGTTACAACTATTACCGATCCCTCACGTTCCACGCATTCCACCGATTACGTGGAGCTGTTTTGTTTCGTACCCACATATCCTAAGCCAACCGTTCGTCTCGCTTTAACTCCTCCTTCCTTTGGAACAGTATCTTTATCCCTCCGTTTTAAATATGGTGGCGTTTTGTGTGTTGACTTTCCAATGGGAAATCATCGCCGATCGGTGACCCATAAAAGCATGTGGCACACCTACTTTGCTTTTCCTTGCTATCCCGCTAATATTATTCATAATAACGTCGCCCCGCGGGCTTGATTTTAACACACCTCACAAAACATACAACCTCCGATCGATTCCTGACGAGAGAGGAAACTTGGATTTTCGGTGGTTGCTTTCAAAGGAATCTCAACCTCGATTCTGGCTGAATTTGGTTCCATGGGCGTTCGTACCTTTTGTAGGATTCTCTCATTAAATCTTCCTTACAAACGAGTAGCAGAAAACAGTAATCGGACTGGAATAAACTTTGTGACGAATTTTCCGAGGAAATTTCATTGAATTACGAAATCACAATGGCCCTGAATTCCCATCGTCATTTTCCAACGATATTCGCGAATTTTCGATCGTCATCCGGCGGACTACGTACGTAACGTGTATGTTCGCAGTACACGCAGACGATGCGATGGGAAATGAACGTGTTTGTTGATCTCGAATCTTTCGTGACCAAAGAAAGTCGAGTATATTATCGAGCAATCGCGATACACACCTACGAAGCAACGTGTATTAGTGCACAAAGTCGCGTTACTCGTCCGCGAGGCTCTCGCTATAATTAGAGAAGAGTGAGTGAGCGAGATGGAAAAAAAACGGAGAGAGAGAGAGAGAGAGAGAGAAAAGTTACCACACTCACAGTTCATCGACCGTTACGCCTGTACGTACGAATATATACGTGTTTTAAAACCGGCAGGAAAAAGCAACCGGGAATAAGCTAGTGCAAGGAGGCGAGCTAAGTTTCTCGTGTATATAATACACTTTTCATCCGCATTCACCTGTGCGCCGCGCCCGATGAATTTCGTTGCATTCTCTATCTATAAATATGTATAAACATGTTATTGCTCCAAGGATTCGCTTTTGCTTCGCTCGACCATTTTCCTGTCTATCATTTTTTCTTCGCATTCGTTTCTGTATCCATAATCGACCTCTCTCGCGTATACCACATGATCACGTGTACGCGCGCGTTATGCTCGTGTCAAATGTTCAACTTTTTATATGCGGACACAAACGTCAGAATTGAGCGTTGCGCCATCTGCTGCTGCTCAACTGCAATTTGCACGAGTCCGCACATTCGTGCCAATTCTTTCTCATTTCGTTTTCACCTTCGATCGAAATGTGAACCTGTTGCTTTCGTGAGATCGAGCAAAAATCCGCGAGATTATGAAATATTCATGCGATGCCGAAGCTCGCACGTCGTTGGAATGCAAAGAATCTTTCTTCGTCTCTCGCGTCATGGATATTAGAGGCGCCGCAAGAAACATACATTTTTCTCTGATTTTCCGATGCAGATTTCGGCCAGACAAACTTCGCGACCCCGGGAAACGAACTTTCTGAAATTTCACGATGTTGAAGTTTGCATCGTTGGTATGCAACGAAATTCTGTTTTTTTTCTGTCAACAGTTTTTCTAATTATTCGATATTTCGTCTGGACATCAAAACGATTCTCTCTCTTGCAACCCAAAAACTCAATCGACACGAAAAATTGTCATGATTTTCAAAATTCAATTAACAGAAACGTAATAGATATTAAATATTTATTTAGAATTTTGAATATTTTTGATTTTTATTATTTTCGATTTTTTATTGTTGCCAGTGTACGACGTCTCCGTCTTTTACAATACCATCGTAAATCTTATGATATTGAAGTTTGCATCGTTGNAACAGATTTCATAATTATTCGATATTTCGTCTGGACATCAAAACGATTCTCTCTCTTGCGACCCAAAAACTCAATCGACACGAAAAATTGTCATGATTTTCAAAATTCAATTAACAGAAACGTAATAGAAATTAAATATTTACTTAGAATTTGGAATATTTTTATTTTTATTATTTTTGATTTTTTATTGTTGCCAGTGTACGACGTCTCCGTCTTTTACAATACCATCGTAAATCTTATGATATTGAAGTTTGCATCGTTGCAATGAAACGAAAAAAATCTTTTTTATTAATTATTTTGATAATTAATTGACTCGTTCCAATTTTTCTAGTAAAGTTAATTTTCGAATGAAAAACATAATGAGTTTTCGTTGCATTTTAACGATGCAAACTTCAACATAATCTTTCCATTATGTAACCCTTTATAATTGACAAAAATATTTATAATAAAAATAAACGGTTAGAAATAAAATGAAATGAACAGAAAATTAATAGAAATAGAAAAAATATACGTTCACAGAGTCATGAAATTTTTCCTGAGCTCGAAATTCAACCAAAACCCCAAACACCTACACGATCAATTGTTACCAACGATGAGTTTGCTTCGAAAATGAAACTCCCGAGCCCTCCTACCGCACGATTACGAGTCGTCGATCGTACAGACCGCAACGCGATCCATGCGTTTTTGGTGAGAGCACGTATCGGAGACATTACTGATGCACGAGTACGAAAATGAAGAAAAAAAAAGAGAAAAGAGACACGCCCTGTGTATTGTGAAAAAATAAAGGATGACGGAATGCGCGCGAGTTGTCCTCTTGGCTAGTAAAGTGAGAGAAGCATGCAAACGTCCTTGAATAAAATCGTGTGTATGTGCACACTTCTCGCCTCTGTGACATCGAGCAGCAGCAGCAGCAACCTCCTCCTATTCTCTCTCCCTCTCTCTCTCTTCCTACGTTTGTCATTTACAAGTGTGCGTGGACGTTGGAGAATTCAGGACACTATGATAGTTATTGCGTTACAAAAGTTGGGAGAATTCCATTCGAAAAGTTCTCGTAATGGACGAAATTTCAATTTCCATCAAGTTTCACGTTTTTCTCAACTAAAATCGAGCTTTCATCAACAAATTCAAAGCATCGCTTCGTGTCGAGGAAATTTAATAACAAATTATCGTATTTATGGGGCTCGGAGGTATTGGAAAATTTGGCTTCTTTGAGTGAGTGTCACTTATTAATTAAGTTCGTTGAATTCACGAAAGAGATTGTATCGAGGAATTTAGCAGCTTGCTGTATAAACATCGTTCGCGCATGCTCGAGAAAAACTAATTTAATAATTCGAGAAAATCTGCAGTTTTATTGGCATTGTGGGAAATGAAGAAATAGTTGTTTACTTTTATTTGAAAAGTGACGAAAACAGTGTCTGCACAACGGAAAGAATTCTCGACTGAACGAAAGTTGGAATTTTCATGGAAGTTGAACGATTTTAGTTCGGACATGGATCTCTTGATCGTGGTCTCGTTTCTCCATTGATGATATCAGCGTTTAATGGAGGAAAGCCGAGAAACAAGGCGAGGGAGAAATGCCAGCTGGATGTTTGAGAAACGGAGAGCAGGAATAAAGACGACAAGGATTTCGAAGGGAAAAGGATCTCGCGAACGAGACGGACGAATATATAAGATAAAAGACAAAGCAGAAGAAAAAGGAACTGCAATCGCGGCGAGGAGGAGGAGAGAGGAGAGAGAACGTCATCGAGGCTGCTCTTTCGCGAACCGTAAACGCGAATAACCCGTTCAACGCGTACGAGGATGTACTCGCCTTCGTGTACATATGTGTGTGCGTGTGTGTGTGTGTGTGCATTTGCAGAGATACCGGCGGATGAGGACCGTTGAAGTTCGCAAGCTGCGAACATCTCGTCTTTCTCTCTTTTGACGGAGAAAAAAAAACGGGCAACGCGTTTCCACGTGGAATGCGACCGGAATGAGGTTCCCTCTGCTTCTTCCCAATATTTTTCATCTGCTCCTCCAACTTCCTCATGTCCAAGGAATTTCTCTCAAAGTAGCGGAGAAGAAATGAAAAAATTCTTTACATTTTTTCGCGACGAACGTTCGTAAATGCACAAACTAATTTTCGATCGATAAAAATAAATCTTTTGGGCATTTCACGACCAACTAAAAAGTTGATGAACTTTTACAGAGAGGGTTCGTTCTTGAGGGAGTTTTACGCGAAATGTAATTCACGAATGAGCAGATTTTTTGGTGAGAGTTGAAAGCAAAAAAATGTGGAGCTTTGCTCGCGAAAGCGAATTTTATTTCAGCATTTTTCGTAAAGAGCCAGAGATTTTAATCACCAAATCTCGATTCGGCAGAATCTGCTCTTCCTTTTTTATTTGCAAAAAGAGAAAACGATGTCGTTTAAAAAAAAACGGTCGCCCGGCCTAGACTCGATGATAATTGTGTCGCGAGAAGAAAAAAGAAATATATCTCTGAAAAATAGAATTTCTGGGTCTCGCGTATCGACGAATATTTCAATCAAAAATTTATTCGATCGAAGCTCAATTTTTTTTCGTATTCGTGTGTCAAAGTCGCGAGGAAACGATAGCTCAATGAGATAAATATTTCATAAACTAGTGAAAAATCATCGAAGCATAAAAAAGATGGATAAATTAGTTGAAGTAAATCGGAATCTAATAACGTCCAATCTGGATGGGACTCGGATATTTTTCTCTCTCTCATGAAAGGACGAAATACTCGAGAAAAATTATAATAAATCTGGGAATAAATTCAAAGCGTTCGTCCTCGTACATTTGCGCCAAGAAAAATTCCTCCTTCGCGTTTCATAACTTTCTATACGAATAAAATGTCAGCATACGAAAGAGAGAGAGAGAGGTGCTCATAAACACACTCCTACGATATAAGAGGATGCATTCGAGATAGAAAACTTGGGCAAGAGTAAATAGCAAGGATACGAGGAATATGGACAAACATCTCTCGAGAAAAATAGCTCGAGCGATATTTGTCCATAAGCTCCTTAAAGAAAAATATTGATGGATTGACTTCTTTCCAGAGACGAGGCTTCGGTGTACGTTTCAATTGTTGGATCGGGGCTTGAAAAATTTACATTTTCAGCTTGTTACTCGCCAATTTCCGACTGCACAGCTGCGAGTATAATATTAATACAATTTCTAAAGGTCAGCATTAAAAAAAAAAGAAAAAAGAAAAAAAAGAGTCTCGAGTTACTGTAGTTTTTTTCTGCTGCGAGGAAACTCGGTCATACGTTATTTCTCCGGGGTATTATTGTGCATATGAAATCTTTGTTATTGTATGTAGAGCAGAAAAATTATTACGGACATTATTGTTCTTATTACAATGATTTACGAGCCGCAGCTTCCGCAACTTTGTAACATCTTAAGTGTGATTACGTAATCGGGGGTTCACTATGTTGATCTTGGTTGTGGTCACTATATGCTGTTTTATACCGAACACGATTAGTAAGCTCGAGTTTTATGTCCGTTGGTATATCGAGCTGGAGAAAAATGCGTTTGCGGTGAGGCCGAACGAACGCGGAAACTAAACCTTCTCGTTGCACCTGATTCGACTCTGTACGTTATCGAACAGAACTTGTTGAGCTTTACGACTCACGAGATCGTCGATACAAGCTGGAGCTTTTTTTTCATCGGGATCGAGATTAAAATTGGGAAAACGCATTTGAGCTCAGAAAATAAGAAAAAAACACTTTAAACATTCCTTTGTGTGTGTGCATCGTAAATATTTCGTAAATGTGATATTTTATAGTTTAAAAAAATATGAAAAACTTTGAATTTGACGACAGGCAAGATTTTACGCGAAAAATATCATTTTACTCGATCTTTCGTATTTTATTATTATTTTATGAAAATAAGAAAATTGAATTTGAACGAGTGACCTTCGTGAACCGTTCGCAAACCGAGAGAAATTGTTCGTTCCGGTGGAAAAGCGCAGAAAGTCCTGGGAAATATTGCTGGGGCAGGTATAATCACCGCTGCAAAGTGGCTCCGCACAGTATGTCAAGGGAAGGTCGATAATAAATTGGAAAACGCAAAAACTGATTATAAGGGAATATTTTTCGGTTCAGCCAAAAGGTTGAAAATTAATTCACCTTTTTTTTCGTCTTCGTGTTCACCGAATGTGTCTTCTCAGGCAATTCTGCTAAACGGGTTCCACAGGATGCGACGTCAATGTAATTATGGAAAATCAAGTTGGTACATCGAAGTGGCGGCTACGAGGGAGAATATTACATCCCGACGTCGCTTCCTCATGTCCCCCATAGATATTCCAAATTAAATGCTAAATTTATGAATCGAATGGTTTTCCAAGCAACGGAATGGTAATTAGGCCTTCGATGTAATGCGATGCACTTGAGAATTCGTGCTAATGACATTATTTCCATTCGAATGTTACATTCGTTATAAAAAAGTGTTTGGAAAAAAGGTTCAAACGGTATTCGCATATTTTCAGGCTTCCGAATGCGTAAAAAATTAAATCAAGACCGTAAAATATATTGGCGTGTGCTCGCCTCGATAAATCGATAGAATTTGCGATAAAGTTGTCCAGTCGCGTTAGAATATTGAAGAAAAATAACTGAAGCAGTGCGGAGGATAGAAAAAAGCTCTGCAGGTCCAACAGGATTTGTAATTAAGATGGTGATGGATTTTTATCTTTCAGAATGTCTTTTCGATCGACTGAATCATGAAACGTTTTTCCTATCGACTCGTTGAGCTGGCTTTATCACGAAGCTCGCTATTTTTTCCGAAACTTTCCTAGAAACGTTGGCACCCGTCGGAAGATAAAGTATTTTTCATTTCCTAAACGGCCAGCCGATGGAAAACGCGTAGTAATTTGAAGAAAATGAAAAAATTCTCGATGTTTAATCAATAACATTTTTTTTATTTTCATCCGCACTTTATGTGGAAAGCGAGCGTTCAAAAATACACAAGAAAAAAGGAAAAAGCAATATGGGGTCAAGTACGAAATGTACGATCAATGTACGAGCGTGTAATCTAATCAGAACACTTTTTTATCTCGTGTTTTCTGCACCAGCGAAGGATTTCGATGATAGAACAAAATGAATCGGAAAACTGAGTGATTTCGTCTTGTTTTTTTTTTTTTTCATTCCGATTCCTCGATCCTGCGTTCCTCGGGATTACCCGATCGAATCACTGCTGGCAAAACTCTCAACGGATGCGTCTTGGAGCGTCCAGCCTGATCGACAGTGACGCACGAAAACAACGACTTTATTGCAACGAGGAAACGAAAAAAAAAAAAACAAAAAAGCGGGGGCAGGTGAAACTATCGTTTTATGTGAAAAACAAGAACAGAGAAAAAAATTGAAGACCCCGGAAACGAATAATCGACTTTACCTGCACGAGTGCTTGGCAACTATCGTTCTCACCGAAAATCCATGCCAACGAAACGTTCGTTTTAGAGCGAAAAAGAACTTTGTCCGTTACTCCTTTTGAAAACTGCGTTATTTCGTCTCGATATCTCGTTACTATTGACGCGATAAATCACCGAATTTTATGAGAATCAATATTAGTCACAAATACATCCATTTCCGCGAGCAATCAATTTGTATCGCAATTCCTGAAACGGTGTTTAATTTGATTGTTTATCGATGGAAATGTGCCGCGCACTCGCGAGGGCTATGAATATTCCCTGACGAATGAACCAATGAGTTATCGACCAATTCTCCCTCGTGTCGACTGTCGAATTAATCATTTAAATGCAGCAACAGCACGAGAAAAAATTAACTCGATTATTTACTGTTTCTTCCGCACATCGCAGCAGCGCTTCCCCGCAGAGCGAACAAACAACATTTCGTTTAATTAAAAATAAAAGTCACATGTTCCTTAATAACAATGAACTAATGTCATGAGCGACGCCACTGAAAATTTCATTCTGTCAAAAAACGTCGATATTTTGTTGAACACGATAAGCTGAATATTTTTGGATAATTTGAAGATTTTCAAAATTTTCACACAATTTTTCATTTCTAACGAAACTATCGGCGAAATTTACGAGCAGAATGAAGAAAATTTGATTTTCAAAGAGATTTTTGGCATTTTTCAAAAAAAAAAATGTTGTCCAACGAAATATCGATCTTTTCCAACGAATTTTTTTTTTCAGTCACGTGGTACAGAGCCAGCCAACGTATTCCTACGACGTCGACGACGAGAAATTACAAACGGATGCGGAATAAAATAAAAACCCAATTTATTGAGACGAAATTTATAAATTTTCTCCAAAAAGACAGAACGTCGATATTTTGAAGAAAAATTCTTCACGATATTTTGCAGACGTGGGTAAAACTCATTGGCCGTGAATTTAGTATCGCGAACGTGGACCGAAATTTTTCTCCCATTCAATTTGGACTCGCCTATTTAAAATTTAGTGAATACGAAAATATCGCCTACGAATATTTGGAAATAATTTTATTTCGTGCAATAAAAATAAATGTTGACTTGCTCGATTGGCGCGAAGCGGCTTGTGGGAATTTCGGTTGAATGAACGTGCGTGTCGTAGGATTATACGACATTGAGAATCTAGCGTCGACTTTGGTGGTAAACGGATTGGGCTCTTTTGCAAAGTGGGCGTGTGCGGGACGAGCGCAATAAACGGGGCTATGCAAACACAAGGATACATGCAGCGCGACCGTCCGAAATTGAGGGCCAATGGCTCGCAGAGGAATAAATCGCGATTTATTCAAACGATCGATCGCTCTAAATTTTTTACAGCAACTTGGATGGCAAAAAATGACATTTATAGGTTTTTCAAACGAAAAATGAAGGAGGCGAAAAAAAAAAGATTTAATTTTCTTGCGGAAAAACTGAATGGATGAAAAATGAAAAAAATTGATTGAGAATTCGATGAGAAAATTGATAAGCAAATGGAATAAAATTGATTAGAAAAAATCGAGAAGGATGGCGAGGTTGGAGAAAGAGAAAGTTTATACTGACGTTTCCTGAAACATTCGCGTCTAAAAAGACTCAACAATACTCACGAGGATCGTGACAATTGTAAAATTGCGTTGGATCAGCGTGTGAGGATTGATCGACAGTTTCCTGATCCGTCTGCATGTTTCAAGACTCACTCGTCTTACGTGTACAGGTAACGCATATATAGACACGTGACAATCGCAGAATCGTCTCGCACCTGCCTATCGCGTACGAAAATGATAAGAGGTTGCTGTAGTCACTTTTTTGTTATTTCTTTTCGTTGTTTTTTAGCGCCTCGTCATCGAGACTCGTGCGCATTGTTCGGTGTTTATCCTCGTCGTGCGACGCCACGCACGATTTGACAACAAATTCAAAAGCTAATGAAACCTTTTCTTGCTTAAAACTCACTTTACCAATATTTAAATTTCGTAACTGACGTTTAAACAAACTTTTCGTTAAAATTCCGCGTTGGAATGAGAAAATCGTCTGGAAATTCCGCGGTAATTTGTAAATAAACGAAGAATAATTGGCTTATTTGTCAATTTGTTTATTTACGTTCCAAATGACTCCGCTCACGTGAACCGAATCCAGAAATAATGAATTCCTTTCGTCTCTGGCAATCCCTCTGCAAATTTCTTTCCGCGGTGACGTTCGTGCGTCGGCCGATTAATTAAATTTTCGCAGTGTAAATAAAAATGTGGTGAAAACGCTTGCGATCGAATTCTGCGAGAATAAACGATCAACAAATTATTTTTAAAAATATGCGCGGCGAGAATGTTTTTTCGCGAACGTGAAGAAACGTACACATCTTCGTTCCCGCGGCATGGTGGATTGCTCGTAGTGCTGTTTGTACATACCGGTATACCGTTAATTCGGGCGGAACGGGGAAATTGCAAATTCCTTCGTTCCCACTCTTGACGCGTATCACAGTGAACCATTGCACAATGAGTAAGTGGTAAATCTTCTCGGACTTAAAGTTTACGAAAGAGGAAACAAATTCTGCAAAGTGTTTCGATTAATTTTGGTTGACAATTAATTATTGAGTTAATTTGATGATTAAAATTCACCAAATGTGTGAAATTTATCAACGTTGCTGGGGCTTATTGGGCTTCGGTTGCCACACTGGGTCAATTTGACCCAGGGTGGACTGGCAACGGTTTTTCAGTTGGAACACTCCCACACCGGGTCATTTTGACCCAAATACCCCTTTCGACGAAAAACAGTTGCCAGTTCTCGGGAATGATTTTGAGCCAAAAGCCACACTGGGTCAATTTGACCCACCGGGTCATTTTGACCCAGTGTGGACTGGCAACAGTTTTTCAGTCGGAAATGGGCCAAGGACCGAAAAGCTGTGTGACAGACGCATCATGTACGCTCCGGGTCAATTTGACCCGTGTGTCACAAATTCCAGGCGATAACGATGGTCCGATTAGATCACATTCCCATGGGACCACATTGACGAGTTTTTATCAAATCACTACGTAAAATCAAGTAAATCAGTAAAATTGACCATCCGATATAATTTCCTATTGGCCCGTAAAAAAAAGTCAATTTTACGCGATGTTTCGTGATTATATGAAGAGAAAAGACGTTCACACATTTTTCGTAGTGCTCGTAGTTCAATAAAATCCATCAACAAATTAGCAAATAAATAAAAAATTGATCACCCAAAAAATGTAAATTTGCCTGTACGAGGAAAATAGAAAAGTGATTTTTTGGTGAGCGGAAATTCCGTCAGTCCCGAAGCACCAACGAAAAGGCTGGAGAAAAAACTTGAGAAACCTTGGACTCGCGGTACGAGACGGTAAAAATACAAGTTAAATTCCAACGAGCGTGATCTGGCTCAATAATTTCCATAAATTCCTCGTATAACTTCCTGTATCCATTTAACCAAGATTTCCGAAAGCGAGAGAAAAAAGAGAGAGAAAGAAAAGCCAGTTGAATTTCTCCTTCTAAAAATGTTAAATGTAAATAATGTATAGCGATGGAAACGATGGTAAAAAAAAGCGATGTACAGAGCAAGAAGTTCCGCTCCACAATTTCGAGCTCGAGGAAGCTCCCCCTCCCCCCGACTCTCGAACGATCGCATCTAATTGCATAAATAATGGGGCTGTAATCGTAACCCACATAGAAATTTAATTGTTGCAATAAAAAACTATAAATCGCAATTAATCAAAAAGCCTGAAGCGAAATTCATACGCGTGTGCGTCGTGGCATTATTTATTGTCAGGAAGTTATATAAAACGAGGATGCCGCGCGAGAAGAAATAAATTTGGCGTGGAAATGCGAATTGAGAGAATGTTTGTAATCTGGAACGTGGGGAGTGTCAAAATTCTGTTTGCTGCTCATTTTGACTCACCGCCTCAAAATATTCACGTGCAGTCTTCAATTTTTTCCACTTGCACTCAAGTTTCACTATGTCACGCAATTTCCGAATAGTATGCGTTCGGAATATTCGAGCAAACATCGAAATTCACGAGTTTGTAACAAATTTTCCGTGTGACACTAAAAGTTCCCGAAACTTCACATTAAAATCGAAGTTTTGACGAAAAACATAGAAATTTTCGAACTGCCTTTCGTTCGTATGATTTTCACGTCGCACAAACTTTTATCGAGTTCGAAACGGATGAGAATTTTACGTATATTTGTCAAATCATCGAAATTTGTTTGTAATCGGCAAATTTTATGCGAAAAAACATGGAAAAACAAATGGAAATAAACATTTTGCTTTGATTGGAACGACGATTATTTGTTTTTCTTTGGTTATTAACAATTAAACGATAAATAATGAAAGATAATTGTTGGAGTGTGTGCGAAAGAGTTGAGCGCCGCGAGAGATGACGGTTTATAGCGCGTCTCTGGACGTTGAAGGAGGAGTTGTATACATGGGCATATATACACGTATACATGACTCCCGCATTCGGAGAGTTCATTAACGGCAGCACGACGAGTTTTCAAAATCATTTCCATAAATACCTTGAGAGCTACGTGAGATATCGTATGGTTCAATCCTGTTACAAATACACGCACGAAAAAGTCCATGCTGTAGAGGCACACGGATACGAAGGAAAACTTGATGGAGAAGGCGAGAGAATAGAATTAAAAAAATGAGTGGATTAAATACGTACGAGACGCTTTCCCGGGCGTGGAGATTTTCTTACGAAGCCGTAAACATGCCACGCTCCTTAGAATCGCACGTTTCGATCTCCAAGACGTTTTCGAATGCACTATGCCAAAAGTTTTGGCGTGTTTTTATCGCTATTATCACGAATCCGCGCGCACCCAACGCGCCCAAAGTTTTATTAATCGTTTGTCCTTATTCTTCGACCGAACGATCGGGATTTTTATACGCGTTTTTACCAACTCTTGAAACACAGGTTAGCCCGCACATCCGCGTTTTTCAAAGCGAAACGGACAACAAAAACTCGAAACAGCCGCTCAGAGATCGAAGGTTATTTCGATTCTTTACGTTTTTTTCGTTGTTTTTTACTTATTTACTTCGTTATTCTGGAGTTTGGATGGAACAAAACATTTCACACATGCATTATTTCACTCGAAAAACGAAAAAATCGGTTCGTTCTTCCTTTCTTCAACTTACCTATTTACAACGCAGACGCTAAATGCAAACTGAATATCTCTCCGTGGACACGTCTTTCGTCCCGCTCATCCTCGACTGGCAAATACCTCCATCACTACCTGTATGTCCCGCTGGCGGCGACTGCTTTCGATCCTTTTCCCCTCTGCTCACACCGTTTCGAACTTGTGTTTCGATCTCTATCCTCCTCCCACCCGATCTCACACCAATCTCACTTCTCTCTCTCTCTCTCTCGCTTTTACTCACTTGTACTCTGACTGCTCTCCACCAGAACGCGACTTTCTATATAGCAGTCACATTTAGTACAAGATCGACCGCGACCGCGCGTGGCGCTAGCGTTCACGACGCGCGGAATCCACAGGTGTGTGTCTTATTCGTCGCAAGTATGTACGACTCGCCGCGTGGTGAGGATTTTTCAAATTTTTCCATGCATCGCCCCCTCCCTCCCCCTTCCTCCCTCTGTTTTCTCTCGAAAGTGAGAAATTAACAACGGATTTTCCAATTTTTCAAAATAAAGAAAGTAAAAATTCGAGAATCTGCAGAAATCGGGTTACGAACTTTTTCCTCTCGATGTCATATATTATTGCCGGGCACCAAAACATTGAAACTTTGTCAATTTGGCAGAAAAAATTGATTTGTTAGGAAAAACGTCGAATAAACGCACAAACGGTTTCCGATTTTTTCTATGCACAGGCGAAATATTGGAAGAGCTCGAATTTATTGTCGCAATGACTTTTGGACGACAAAAAAAATAATGACACGTCGATTTCAGGGGCAAAATCGTTGATTTCGGAAAATCAATCACGCTCCGCGACAGGAATGACTCTTGGACTATCGAAAAATTCGATTAAACCGATTATTGATTTTGATCCTGTCAAATCGTTGAAATTAATATGATGCAGACATCGGTAATGTGACCGCAAATCCGGTCTAATGACTGAAACTTGATTTGCATTATTTATCGGATTGTCAGAGTGCGACGGCGCTTAATGAATTCGAAATAGTTAGTAGGTCACGGATAACCAAAGTGAGGAAATACTCGTTAAATTTCTCGTGGCTTCCGCAGATTTAAAACCAGAGAGAATAAAATAAAAATAACTGGCAGGGCATTAAAACTTTGAAAAACTTTCACTGATCGGTTATTTGCTTCCCGAATTTTTCGTCGACGCGATCAAAGTCTCTGCAGGCGATCAGAATCTCTAGGAATTCAATTCACGTTAGAAAATGATCGTAAGAACTTGCCTACGAAGGAATCGTAATAAAAAAAACGAAAACTGATTTTTACCCAAAATTTGAAAAAAGAAAAAGACCAATTCTTGCTCGTTTTTGAAACCAGAATTTCATCGAATCCAATCAAAGTCTCTCGGTAGTGAAAAGGAATCCTCCGTTAGAATTTTTCGTTGATTTTATTTACAAAATATAAATACTGTCTAATGAATGAATTCTTAAACGTGATCGATGGCTGTTCTCTCGAAAAAATGCGGAGCGAGCTCCACGAGCCATTCCGGCTTCACGACCGTCAATTCCCGCATGTAAGTTTTGGTTGTTTGGAGAATTTCGCAAAAAACAAGCCTGAAACATAAAAAATAATGATTTTTGGATTTTTTTATCAATTGGATGATCGGACGTCGGTAGAGACTGAATAAAAAACGGATTTTTCAGCTTGGAACGTTAAGTACTCCGCGATAATTATTGCAGGGTCACTGAGACCCAGACCGAAACTAGTATTTTTTCAAATCCACGTTTTTTATATTTCGTTTTAATTTCTCATCGTCATTCAAAAGATTTTCTATTTTTCTATCAGGAAATAAAACGAAAAATGACAGTTTTGTTGAGAGCAATGAACCTTCGTGGGGCCTGGGTCTCTGAGACCCATATTAGTGACAATTAAGACTCGAAATTCATGCAGACGATGACATTTTGCTCGTCAAACTGTTTTCATACCATTGAGGTTGTTGGAGGGTGTACAAACAGCTGTTTGCGTGAATGAATAAGTCTCGATTTCCCCGAACAGTTTTGTAAACTCCCGTGTAGTGTAAAAAGGCTGCATTGGGAAAAAGTCCAGCGCAGATGCATTTCATTAGAGTCTCAAGGTCGCCTGAAAGTAAATTCAATAAATTTCGTAAATATTGATGAAAAAAATCACGAAATTAGCTTAAAAGAAATCGAGAAATTAATACTTTTGGCCGATAAAATAGGGATTTCCAATTTCTTCATGAGCCCTCTCATTTGCGACCTTATTTCCGTTGCTCTCTTGAGGGCTTTGTGATTGAGGAAATGTTTTTGGCACCAAGCGGGTGTTTTATTTTTTTCAAAGGCTGAATAAATGTTCAAGAGTGTCAAAAGATCGCCTTCCGCTACTTCGAACATCCGGTGAGCTACTCGAGCCTTCATCGCAGCTTGACCACCTCCCGGACGTACGAAAACGTTTTGCACTTGAAGCATCGCCAGGATCGTCGATATCTCGTCCGAACATCCCATCTCGCCTACAAATAATAAAAAAGCGTTAACGATGCAGCAGAATTTTTCAACCATGGCCGAACGATTCGATTGTTTTTCGTAAAGTCGAGAAAATTTTGATGGTGGGAGAAAAATAATTACCGGAAACAATGAGACACTTTGCAAGCACAGGCTCAAGAGGCATTTCTGCCATGGTCATTCCCAAGGGACTTGTCAATTCTCCACAATTGTTGATAGCGCCAAGAGCGTAGAGTAATTCGAGTCCGGCAAGCAGATTTTTACTCGGCGGCGATGAAGGAAAATTGAATCTCAAAACATTGTCGATTCCCAGGGCTTTTAGTTGGAGAATTGCCGGAGCAAGATCAGCTCGTTGCATTTGTGGTGGTGTCGATTCGAACAGCTGCTCGTAAGCTTCTTCCGAGTACAATCTTTCGAGAATATTTTATTCGTTATCGCGTTTGCAAATAAATGGATAAATATTCATTTGAATTTTCATTTCAAAAACTTGACATGGATACTGACGAGTAATCAATTATTCGGAATAGTTATTGACAAATTACCTGTACGCTCGTCCGGACTGGACGCGACCAGCCCTGCCAGCTCTCTGATTCGCTGAGGCTTTTGAAACCGGTGCAATTATCAGACTATTCGTTTGTGTCTCGACCTCGAACCATGGAAGCTTAGCAAATCCACAATCGATCACTGTAAACATCAAAAATAATGTCAATTTTTCTTTATTCACTATTTTATCATTTTTAATTAATCAGACCAGTTACGGCCTCGTTGGCGTGGTATTTCGTAACGATTGACAAATCAAGAGCTGTGGATTATTAAAAAAAATTACCATGTACTACGTTTGGTATCGTTATCGAGGTTTCAGCGATATTCGTTGCAACGATAACTTTCCGTGAGTCTTTTGGTGCTCTTCGAAAGACTTTGAGCTGCTCTGAGTTTGGCAAGGAACCGTACATCGGTAAAGCTATTAATTGCACTGAAAATAAATAAATTAATTAAATGAATTATTAAAAAATCATTATTTGTTGATAAACGTGCGAATTATCAATTTTTTTTATCATTTCGCCCAACGAAACGGTTTATTCGCGTTCACAACGGAAATTAATATCAAACAATTATCGTTACGGTATAGAATGGTAGGGAGATTGACATTTTTAACAATTTCAACTGTCGACAATGTGGATTTTTGCAAAAATGAAAGAAAACTTCAAATTTATACTGAAAATTGTTTTTTTTTTTTTAGTTTTTGATTCTGTCGATGCAGTGGACGGCGTTGTTCATAAAATTGGATACTCACGTCTTCCTTCTTTCACGAGTCTGGCGTGTTCGTTGAGGAGAGAGACTGCGCGATCGACTTCTTCCATTCCAGTGAGGAACGCAAGGATATCGCCAGTTTCTTCGCTTTCATGAATTTTCAAAGCAGTATCGACAACGGCTTTGACATAATCCGCAACTGGATCTACGAGTACGTTGGGAAATTGATCAATTGTTAAATCAAAATTGGCCTCAATGAACATTTTTGTGATTAACTTTTGTTGAATTATTTTTTTCGTGGAAATAAAAGGAAAATAATTAATCTCCGTAAATTATGGTGAAACTATTCAAATTGAAAATGAAATTGAACAAAATTTTGTCTCTACCTTTCACGTAGAAAATATCGACCGGATACAATCTTCCTTCGACGCTCAATATCGTCGCTGTGTCTTTCGTTCGATCTTTTGACGTATTTGTGTTAAAAAAATCGCGTAGTTGTTCCGCATCCACTGTGGCCGACGAAACGATGACTTTCAAACTTTTTCTCTTCTGTGAGGAAAGAAAATAAAACAAAATTATAAAAACCGCAGGGATTCGATAAACTCACTGGGAAAAAATGGTGACCCAATTTTGTTCCTTTCAATTTCGAGTATTTAATGAAAGTTTTTTTAGAGTTGGAATTCTCTCCGGTTTTCTTTTCTGAATTTTTGTTTCCGCCTGCTCGGGACAGCGATTTTGCGTTGAGTACAAATTTCAACTTACCCTCAGTATTTTTTTTAACAGTCCCATGATTATGTCCGTGAGCAAAGTTCTTTCGTGAACTTCATCGAGAATAAGAACGCAATATTTCGTGAGCAACGGATCTCCCATCATTTCTCTGAGAAGAATTCCCTCAGTCATGTACTAAAACAAAAAAAAAACAAGCAAATGAAAAACTGGGAAAAAATGTTACGAAGGAATTTGGATGTTAAAAATGAATTGAGATTCACTAATATTTACTTTGATTTTTGTGCCAGACTCGGTACAGTCATCGAATCTTATGGAATATCCCACTTCCCCGCCTAAAATACAGCCCCGCTCGTCGGCGACTCGACTCGCGAGGGAAGTCGCTGCCACTCTTCGTGGTTCCGTGATTCCAACCATTTTTCCATCCGCACCCCATCCTGCGTCGACCAAATACTGAAAAAGATTCGTTTCGATGCTTCAAATTTTTTACTCCGATTTGAATGTCAGCAATAAAAACAATTTTTAATAAAAATGAAGAAAAAAATGATTTTTTATCATTGTTTCAGCTCACAATCGCGTGAATTCCTCGAGCCAAAAAAATGAATCATGGTCTAAGAATAAAGATTCCCCCGTCCTGTTATCATCTTCGGTATTGATTCGAAAAATACTGATAAACGATTGATAGAAAAAAAAAAAAACTATCGTGCTAGCCACTGGATTTGCGAAGTACGGTTTTGGTTCTCCAAAAAAAAAAATCCTCTGCCTAGGATTCTAAAAATTGAACGAAACACAATGGCAAGAAGCTATTGTCGTGAAAAAAGGCGTTTCTCCAGCATATTTCGTGCATCAGATGCTCGCACCTCTGTGTACGTTTCACATCCTGTCGAGTCGATAGATCTCAACGGAAGAAACCACACGAAATTTGTGTAGCATGAGTAACGTGTTAGCTCAACCACACGTTGTCGTCATTCTCCATCGCGAAGATATGTAACGCGTGTGCGTGGCTATTGACTCGCGGTTTAACATTTCCGCGTAAAAAACATGACGTTCAAGGTGCTGATTGGGCAACACAGTGCTGTCATTGTTGTCCATCAATAGGCGGAGTGGCCCAGGTTGGATTTTCAATTTTTGGAGGATAGAAAAGAAAAATCCACGAACAAAAAAACAAACACCTTGACATCCCCACTTTTTTTTACACTTTACGGGTCAATTATAACTCGCGAGGCATCTCTGATCAGTCGTGCTCTAACTCTTCTCGGCAACGCACGTATCTACGCAGTCCTGCGATCAGTCAGTGCGCATTATCTTTAAAATCATGAAATCTACGCTTTTTGTACTGCTCGTCGTGGCTTATCTGGCGACAGGTAAGTTTTCAATACATTGAATTATAATTAACGAAAAAATTCATTAAAATTGTTTATTCTCGTTGGCAAGTTTTCGAAATTTCTACATTTTCTTTAAAAAAATTATCAGAGTCGCCAAATCACGAAAATTATTGTGTTTTTTTTCTCTTGTTATGGAATTTTCGTTCCTGTTGCTAATTACAGTTTCTGACGATTTATATAATTCCGCTAATTAGTAAATTTACGAAAACGTGTTCGAATGACAAACTGACGAGTCCTGTGTTTTTTTTTCTTTGCTCCAGGCGATGCTCTCAAATGTTACTCGTGTAACAACCCACCGGACGAAGCATGTGGCTTTAAATTCAATAAAAACGGTGTTGGTGTGAGGTCCCAAGATTGTGCGTCCAACGCCAAGTGTTTCATAAAAATCGAAGAATTTGGTGAGTTTTTCAAAATATTACATCGATGGAGGTTGCATCGGTGGAATGAGAAAAGATCGCGTCGATCTTGAATGCATTTTTTTCGGATTACCAAATAATTTTCTAAGCATCGAGTCGCAAAAATTGTGTAAATTATGATTTTTGCATTAATTTGCGAAAGTTTGCACGAATTTTCAACTCCCAAATCTAATTAGCGTTGGATTTTTTTTTAGAATCTGGAAATCACACTACTCGAGGCTGCGCCGTCGGTCTGATCAACCTGGAACAGAGACACAGCGGGATTATGCGTGAACCGATATACGAATTCTGCGATACCGATCTCTGCAACGGAGCGAGCTCGATCACCACAGCTTTGTCAACGTTCCTGCCATTCCTCGCGGTGTTAATTTTCGGCAGCCGCAATTGATTCCCCTCAGGATAAAATGTGCAAAAATGAGAAACATTATTTCTTTTTTATTTATAATTTTTTATTCTTGAATTTTTCGGTTCAAGGTGAAAATCGATTGAACAAATAAGAACAAAATCAAATGTAACGTGAGAAAATATGTGAATAGAACGAATGTGACAGTATTACAAAAAATGGTGTGCCGAATCATTTCTCCACGAATTTGCAGCGCCATAAAAAATCGATGTAACGTTTTCCCACCAATGTGGGAAAGAATTGAATTTTGTTTTTCGTGCATTCCTAAAGAGTTTGGCACGTAGATGAGTGTAGTTATCCAATTTTTGTTTGTAGTTTGACCGAAATGTAAGAAAAATCTCAGGGTTGAATTTTTTTTTTCTTTTTCCTAAACATGGTGGTTCAAAATTATTCCGGGAACATAATTACTAGAATTCTTCACGAGTACACGCAAGGAGACTCTCTCCATCACTCAGAATTGCCAGATCTACGAAAGAGGGTCCCAGTAATTCGGCACCACGTGGTCGAATTTTTTTTTTCATGAAAATCGCGAATAAAAAATTTTCCAGGAACGCTATCGACGAGCGCCTTCGCGAGGACACGCGGAGGGAAATTTCCCATCACCCAAAACCGCCAGATTTACGAAAACGCGTCAGGAGGCCTGAGCCTCCCCTTTCTCCTCAAAATCGCGAATAAAATTTTTTCAAGGAACGCATACGACTACGAATCTTACGAATCTCCCTCAACCAGAATCGCTGCTGGAACACCTGCATCAATAATAATTCGTGATAAAAACAAGTTCACATAGACCGCGCACTGCGAAAATACCTCGCAAATAAACGAGTAGCACTACGATGTAAGTGACTGATTCACGTTCCGAATATGAAACACGTTGCAGTGTTTGAAAAAAAAAAAATGGCTTCACGCCATTGGGTGAAACACCGGAGTCATTGTTGTCCTTCAATAAAAAGTTCCTTATTGGTGGATTTTTTATCGAAAAAAAAAAAAAAAACAAAAAGAATCCCAACTATTTGTGAACTTTCCAGAACAATTAAAACATGCACCAGACCTCAAATGAATAGTGTTCGAACTCTCCTCGACAAGAGATCTTGTGAAGTATTCGAAATCAGCCAGTGCAATATGATTAAACCCATGAAATCTGTGCTTTTTGTAATGATCGTCGTCGCTTACTTTGCGATTGGTGAGTCTTCAATCCATGCATCGTAATGACGTGACGATGGACCGTCAATTCTCGTTCGCAAGAATGCAATTTTTTGTCTTTCGAGTGAAAAGATGCTCGAAATATTTATTCTTCAATTTTCTTACGAACGAATTTGACTGACGAAATGAAAAATTTGGTTGATTTTTTGTTTCAGGCGGTGCTATCCATTGTTACGAGTGTCAGTCTCGATCGAGTGTAGATTGTGGAATCGTATTCGATAAAGACGGTACAGGAGTGACTGAAGTAGAGTGCGGTCACTGCGTGAAAATTTTGTCTGGTATGGCAAAGAATCTTTTTCGTAGCTTCAGATTAGAAAAAACTGTTGAAATTAATCTCATGGCGAACGAATTAGTTTCTCATTGGATAGAATATTCAAAAAATTCAGTATTTCGATTACTTGTCAAGTTAACGATAAAAAAGTGGAATGGAAAAATTTGACGTGGAGTTTTGAGCAAAAACGTAATAAAATTCATTTTTTTTCAGCTACTGAAACAATTCGAGGTTGCAATGGGTCTCAACTCGCGCCGGCCGTGGAAACCCCTTTTCGGGCACCGCTAGAGTTTTCATGCTATAGCGATCTGTGCAACGGAGTCAGTCCGATCGCTGCTGCTCTATCAACCTTCATGGCTCCCATCGCGGTGCTCATTGTCGGGGCCTACAATTAATTGCTCCCAAACGAAAATGTGCGAATGTAAAGACACTATTTTCATTTATTCCCTCGTCCGTCGTTGGTGTGACGTGTGATCGTCGAATAAAGTATCGAATGGTTAATAAGTTTTTTTTCGAAATAAAAAATCAAATGTGTTGACAATGACGTGGAAGGTGCATATTAAAATTTCGAAGAAATAAAAAGAAATATCAATTGCAAGTCCCTCAGAGTGTTTGCCTACAGCAAAGTAGTTTTTACTGAGTCCCTCAAAAATCCTTGGCTACCGTGCAGCGATTGATAAGCAGGCCGGTTGCCCCATCGTGGCTGGTATTTGTTTAGACGGACTAGGGCGTACGTTTATTTATTTTTTTCAAAAATAACAAACGTGCTTTTGATTCGTCATCAATGCATTGTCACGCTCGAACGTGTACGCGCATATTATTTTCGGAATATTTGAGAACACGTGTTGTACTTCTTTTCGATTGAAAATCGAAGCTTTCGTATTGGTCAACCTTTGGAAAGGAAAAAGAACGATGGAAAGTCGACCTTGAGGTCTCAACTATTTTTGCACTGCACAGAACAATTCCAACGTCCCCTGGATCAGCCGTGCTCCAAATCTTGTCGATAAAGGACGTTCCAAAGCTTTTCCATACCGTCAGGGTGTTTTCTTTGAAATTATGAAATTCGTACTTGTTGCAATGATTGTCGTCGCTCACCTCGCGATAGGTGAGTTTTAAATCCATCGATTTGACCAATTATTTCATTGAAGTAATCACTCAATTAAATCGTCGAGTCAATTAGTTTTTCTTTTTACAAAAAGGTCCGGAACTTGACGATTAACGTTTCCATATGAATGTTATTATTTTTTTCTCTCTACTTTCCGCCGTGTGTAGGAGAATTTAATGATTTCTTCGTTTTAGGGGATGCTATCAAATGTTACAAATGTAGCTACCCACCGTCATCGGAATGTGGAGCTGAATTCGATAAAGTCGGAGCGAGAGAGATGTCAAAAGAATGTGACTCATTATTCACTAGTTGCGCAAAATTCGTTACTGGTATGACAAATAATTATTTTTGTCACTTCGAATGGAAGAATTCGATGTTTTGAGTACCTTTGAAATTTTACGATTAAAAATAAATTTATGAAAATTATAAAAAATAAACAATACGGAATAACGCTTTTTTATGTGGACTTTCGAGTTCGAAATTTAAGAACTGTGACGATTTTTAGGTCCGAACATAACTCGAGATTGTGGTGAGAATTTAGACGATTTAGAGGGCAGCATCCCTGACGAACGAGAAGATTATTTTTGCGAATCAGATTTGTGCAACGGAGCCAGTTCGATCGACCTAGCCTTGGAAACGATAATGGTTCTCGTCCCAGCCTTGGTCCTCGGAAGTTGAAAATGAAACCGCTTGCAAAAAAATGGGCAGGAATTTGTCATTTTGGACCTCTTATCGGGCGTTCAATGCGACGTTATCGCCGACATATGGGCTCAGTCACCGCGCTTCCACGACAAGTTCCAATAAGCACACAAATTGTTTGTTTTTTTTTTTTATTTTCAAATGAATTCTTGATCAAATTCGTTTTTCAAAATAGAAAATCCAATTTTTCAAAAATAAATATCGAATAAGTAAATGTAAATTGAGTGAATAAACAGGATGAACGACAGCTTTCGCTTACTGCGGCTCTATCAATCTTCATGTCTCCATTCGCGGTGTTAATTGTCGGGGCCTACAATTAATTGCTCCCAAACGAAAATGTACGAATGCAAAGACACTATTTTCATTTATTCCCTCGTCCGTCGTTAGTGTGACGTATGATCGTCGGATAAAGTGTGGAATGGTTAACAAGTTTTTTTTTTTAATTAAAAAATCAAATGTGTTGGCAATGATGTAAAAATTTTGAGGAAATGAAAGCGAAAATTTGAATTGGGTCCACGAAAAGAACAGACGACAGAAATATTAAATATCCACTTTCTGGTTACTGAGTTCCCCAAGAATCCTGGCTCTCTTGCAGCCATTGATAAGCAGGTTGGTGGATATAGCTGAGAGGGTGAGACTGGTTAAGTCGGTGCAAAGCCAATGACCGCGGGGGCGCAGCGTTGTGGGCATTTGTTTAGCTGGACTAGGAGGTACGCGGAGAAATAGAAACAGATTATAACACAGTGGTACACAGTTCGCATTGAACTCGAAGCGATTGCACTGCGATATTCACTGAAACACAGTGCTCAAATTACAGTGCAGTCCAAAGTAAATTTTAACCGATTTTAACAATTCAAACACTGTTTTTTCAATTTATCAAAACTCGAAATTTGACAGTTGGGGAATGCGCCAGTAATACCTGCATGAATTGTGTCAATTCATGCAGGTATTACTGAGAACACTGATTTTTGCACAGTACCAAAACGTAAATAAACTAGAGTAAACTGTAAAAATCTCAAAGTGTACAGGTAACGTCACAAACTGTCGAAAGAAAAGTAAAACTACCATGTGGCACACTGTAAAATTTAATCAATCACTCTGTACTCAATACAGTGTACACTGTAATTTTTGCAGCTGCGTACAGTATGAAAATCAGTGATCTTGTGTTAATTTTACATCGGATCATTTTTACTGGGTACAATGGCATATTGACAGTACTATACTGTGAACAAGCCAGTGTAACTGTGAAAATCACAGTTTTTACAGGGAAATTCATCATTTTTGGATACATTACTCTGTTTTACTGTAAAATGAAATGTGGTTCCCGGTTTTTTAAGCAATTTATACTGTGATATTAACTGTTTCTTTTTCCCCGTGTACTTTTTTATTTTTCAATGCTTTTTCGCTCGAACGTGTACGCGCATATTATTTTCGGAATATTTGACAACACGTGTCGTACTCCTTTTCGATAATCGAAGCTTTCGTATTGGTCAACCTTTGGGAAGGAAAAAGAACGATGGAAAGACGACCTTGAGGTCTCAACTATTTTTGCACTGCACAGAACGATTCCAACGTCCACCTATCACCCTGAATCAGCCGTGCTCCAACTCTTGTCGACATAGGACGTTCCAAAGCTTTTCCATCCAGTCAGTGTGTTTTCTTTGAAATTATGAAATTTGTACTTTTTGCAATGATCGTCGTCGCTCACCTCGCGATAGGTGAGTTTCAAATACATCGATTTGACCAATTATTTCATTGAAGTAATCACTCAATTAAATCGCCGAGAAAATTATAGTTTTTGTTGTTGCTTTATTTTCAATCAAAGTGACAAGTGATGGAAATGAACGATTTACGTTTTCAACAATGTAATCTTTTTCATTTTGTCCTCTTTCCGTCATGTGGGAGAATTGAATTATTTCTTTGTTTTAGGGGATGCTATCAAATGTTACAATTGTACCTATCCACTCGTATCCACCAACTGTGGATTGTGGAGCTGCATTCGGCAAGGACGGTGAGGGAGTGGTGGTAACGGAATGTGACTCATCAACCACTCGTTGTGGAAAGGTTGTTTTTGGTATGGCAAATTATTATTTTTGTAGCTTCGAATGGAAGACTTTCATTTTTCAGTTCAAAATGGACGAAGTTTGACGATTTTTAGGTCTGGTGATTGGTCGAGGTTGCCTTCCGGTCAACGAATCTTTTACAGACGACAAAGAGCTCACGGCCATTAAGGAACTAGAACTTCACTTTTGCGAATCAGATTTGTGCAACGGAGCCAGTTCGATCGACCTAACCCTGGCAACGATAATGGTTCTCGTCCCAGCCTTGGTCCTCGGAAGTTAAAAATGAGACCGCTTGCAAAAAAATGGGCAGGAATTTGTCATTTTGGACTTCTTATCGGGCGTTCAATGCGACGTCGACGCCGACATATGGGCTTAGTCACCACGCCTCCACGACAAGTTCCAATAAGCACACAAATTGTTTGTTTCTTTTTTCTTTTTAAATCAATTCGTTTTTCACAATAGAAAATCGAACTTATTAAAAATAAATACGACAATCTTAAAGAATAAATGTCGAATAAGTAAATGTAAATTGAGTGAATAAACGGGACGAACGCGACAGCGTTCTAAAAAAAAAGTATGCAAAATTATTCCTCCAGCAACTCTATTTTTAATCCCTTCACAAATTTCATTGACGATCCTCACACGTTCGTCCCTGCACTGATATTTGCAAAGATTGAAAATTCAAATGAAGCGACAAATTCACGAAATCAAATCGACGCGATATAAAAAATGCGAAAATCTCGGGAATCACGAACGTCACATTTTTACAGATTCTTGAAGTATATCCGGCGAATAAATAAGGAGGATTACGATGCACGTAATTTATTTATTTTTCACAAATTAGATATAAAATTTCGACAAATATTCATAATCCTCGTAAATAAATTTATAAATGTTCACATTCATGGAAAACTTGTGATTCTCCAAATATATCGAAACTATTAAGCTATCGATACAAAAACATTAATTCCTCTAATTTTTGTAGAAAAAAATCGATCGAAAATCGACACTCAGCCAACACGATTATTTGTGATCTAGAAAAATCATCTTCGGGCAAAATTTCCAACGATACTAAAGTTTGCATCGTTGGAAAACGACGAAAATTTATTTTTTAATCATTATTTCGATAATTACTGCACTTTGTCTCATTTTTTAAAATTGAATTCGGTTTTCGAATGACAAACAAGTCCGTTTTACGATGTTTGACAAATAGAGTATGAAAATTTTGTGCTCTGCTTAAAAAAAAAATGAGTTTTCGTTGCATTCCAACGATGGAAACTTGAACATCGTAATTTCCATGGCGTCTTTTTAGGGAGTGGAAAAACGGAGTATTCTGAACTAAAAGGCGTGAACCCATCGAACGGAGGTAGAAAAAAGAAAACTTTGTGATTCGGAGTCAAGCGATGGACGAACGAATTAGCACTTTGAGAAATGTTTCTTCAGGCTAAACGTATTTATCATCGCTAACGCTAAATCGATAATATTTTTCTCCGCAATTGGTACGATAAATAAAGATACGAAACGAACTCGAAAATGAGAGAATAAATAAAAATAAATATTTGTCCAAGTTCGATGTTCCAGGAACCGACGACCAAACACGATATTCTTATCATGGTAATCTTATTTGATGAAAGCTGAGACACAAGTTACCTCGAGAGAGAACACATTCAAGATTTCTCTGACAAATCGTTAAGTTTCGCTTCGACAAATCGTTAAAAACGCGCCGGACGTTTCTAAAGCGTTGAGAGGACGTACAGAAAATGAATAATTTCCAGGCCTTCGAAATTTTCAGCATCAATCAATTATCCCAGGCCCATCAAGCAGCTCGTCAAAATATTCCTCGGGAAAACTGTACCGTGCGGTGCCGAGGCTCTAACAATTTTTTTCTCGGACACGCTTAATATTCGGTGAAATATTTTTTTTCTCAACCAACCAAATCGAACGATTCACAGATTAAAATTGATTTATCTGCTGAATTCGAGGATGCTTCATGATTTCCTAAGACTAGAACATTCAGCGAGTGGTCAGCGAATCATGAGGTGACGAAAAAATGATAAAATGCGACAGTTAGAAATTTTTTTTTTTGCCTTTTAATGTTTGAGTCACGAAAGCACGTAATTTGTATGAAAATGGTTCGTACGAAGTTCTGCGAAGTGAGTTCTTGGCCGTCTCGACTCACGTCAATGAGAGGATGTAAATTTCTTTGTTTTTTCTTCTAAAAAACTGTTTTAAAAGGTTAAAAAATTCTAGTCAACACTCGAGTAGTAATTCGATGTGTGAGAAAATGTGAAATTCAACAATTTCTTTCTCCAAATGCTCTGCTGGCTCGAGGAGTATGGGCAACGCATTCTATAAACTTAGTATTTGGGAAAAAACGTCGACATTTTCGAAATGATCGGATGACTTTTGTCCTGTAGTCGAAAGACACAGAGTTTGTTTATTGTTTGTTTAAAATTGGGAATTGTTGGCAAGGATGTTGACAGAGTGGACAACATTGACACCGATCGATGAGCCAACGACGTAGAAAAGAGTTTGATGATAATAAAATTCGGTAAGATAAGCAAAAGCCATAATGAGACCATAAGAGAACCATTTGGCTTTGTCGATGTAGTCCCAGGTGCGATCGATGAATATAGCGATAAGAAGATAATCGGTGAGAGCATGAGGATTGGTCAAGCGCCAGAGAAGAGAGATAAACCAGAAGGAATTGAGTCGAAAAACGTCGGTTTGTTTGGCATAAAGTTCAGCGGCGTTGGAAATGGATTGCTTTGGAAAATCGCTTTGTAGAAGGTCAGTAAAAATGTAAAGGTAACGATTCCACGTGATACTGGCAGCCACGAGGCTTCCGGCGATGAGAATGACCGCCAAAGCGATATTTTCGGAGCGTATTTTTTTTCTGTAAACGATACAAGCCCCCGGGCTTTTTTGATCGGTGGGTAAAATCGTTTGGAGTTTTTCGTATCCATGCTTCGGTGCGTAGGTTTTTAAATATTGAAATACACCGAGGAGCAGAGCGATCGTTCCCAGAGTGTCGCAAAGAGCATCGACGTAATAACCAACCGATCCGGTTTCCGAACGTTCTCCACTGACATTCAGTCTTTTCCTTGCTACGAAACCGTCTAAATCGTCCAGCCACGATCTCAGTTGAAAAAGCAGAACGCCAAACCTTCGGGTTGCCAGAGATTTCATCGAAACACATTTGCCTGCTGCCAGTGCGACGAAGACGTGGCTAACACTGATCGCATTGGGCGTTATCCACCAGCAGGAACTCACGCCGACCAACCGATCGAACAGAGCAACCAGTGGCCCGAAGATGTAAAAATTTGGGTAATCCAACATCATTCCCTTGACAGTGACAGTACACAGTGGATCCAATTCACAGGTTAATAGAGGCTGGTAGTCTTGCTCGTCGGTCCATTCTCTAATCGCGAAGTTTCGGACACGACGGTACAGTCTTATATCCATAACGAGGAAATAGAAAACCGCAAGACCGCACACGAGGAAAAATGTTGTGTTTCGAGAAAGTCTCACGTTCACTGCTATTCGTCGCATCGTTTTTTTCTTCGTTTTCTTTGGAGCACGTGAAAATATTAAGGCTCGTAGTGACCTTGGCGAAACTATGACGCGTGTATGTTTTCGATGCATCGATTCCGATAGGGTTCGTAATTTTTTCTACTCTCAATTCACACTAATTATCTTGCTGGATAATTGTCGTCGTGTCGATGCAGAAAAGTGCATTACGGAGTAGCCTGCTCGTCGAACCAAATGCTTTTTTTCCTTTTTAACTTTCTTTTGTGTTTCTCAGTTACGTTTGCTTGGGAAAGAGACTCCTCCGCTCAACCGAAGACGGACGACCACGATGTGGAAGATTTTTGATACTTCGGAACCGAAATAATCTTATCAGAACGGGAGTTTTTGTTGGTCAATGAAATTGATGATGGTTGAGCTTCTCGGTGACTAGTTTGGTGGAAAATTGTGATTACTTGGAAGCACCAAAAGCCTCGGATGTACCGAATGGCGCGAAATTCATTTCGAGCACAAATTTCGAAGTTTATCGTTAAGGATATCGACGATCCTCGCCCTAGACGCGACGCATTGCCTCGTCAACGTCATAACTCACACTGGCCACATATTTTTTTCATCGTTTCCCCTCCTCGAGGACAGGTTATCGCGGTGACGAGGCGCAGCGCGATTAAGAGCCTCGGCCATGCATCGCTCCACCTGCTTATCTCTCTCGGTCCGAGAAGACCGTTGCCTTCTGTTAGATAATTCTATTCCCCGGAAAAGGACGACCTCGCAATCAGTTTCGATGCGTTCCATTCTGTTCGATTTTGTAGATCGTGGGGACAAAAAATTCACTGCAACGAAAAGCTTTTCATTTGAGTTTTCGATGAAACACTCCGATTTGCCCGGCTCGTGTACACACTGGGTCAATCAGACCGGGAGCCTACAGCCTCAGCTTTGTCAGTGGCACGACAAAAACTCGAAGAATGACAAATTTCGATCGTGGAAACTCCAATGATTGAAAAAACGAGAATTTCACTACAAAAACTCTGGTTTTTTCAATTGTCCATATTTGCCAGATTGATAATCCATGGATTTATGGGAAGTGAGATTTTCTGGAAGAATTATGAACGCCGTGAAATTCCCCTGGGTCAAAATGACCCCGGGCGTCCATGGTATTTCAAGAAATCAACATTTCACAGACTTTTTCATCTTGGAAATTCGACCCAGCGAGTTGAAAAAATTATTTGAAATTGTTAAAGAATCTTTAACAAAAAATTGTTCCATTCTATCAACTCATGAAGAATTTTCTTCGATTTATTTTCGATTTTCAGTGCAAAAAATTGGCAACTGGGATCCGAATCAGTGAAATGTGAATGAATCATTCATACGTGGAATTTGCAAGAAAATAAGAAGCTCAACGATGATTATTTCGATAGCACTTGCAAAATGTACAAGTAAAAATTTATCGCGCGAAACTTTGTTCCAAAAACTGTTTCCAGAGAGAAACGAGAAATGCAATGGCAGTAATTTTATCTCCTGGCCATTAAAGTTGTCACATATTTTTTACAAAGCATTTCTGCAGTTTCTACGAGTTGTAAATATCTCAAGGACAAACACGTGCATCATAGATCAATAAATTTTGTTATCATATTGATAAAACAACTCATCGATTCTTATCAAAGATTAAAGTAACACGAGCGGTACTTAAGAAAATGTTTATATCCATAGCACGTACCTGAGGAACTTGTGTACTTTTTCCAGAGCCAGTTTCACCCACCAGGACGAGCGACTGATACTTTTCCAGGAGATATATTATGTGATTCTTATTCCTCGCTATCGGCAATCTTTGACGCTGCAGAGTCAGGGCCAGAGACTGATTTGCATTGTAAACAAATTGGGTGGACGAGTGTGCCTCGATGTCCGGTTTGTCTTCTTGCCACGTGTTATCCCCTGATTCATAGAAAAAAAAATGTTCCATACAAAAAATGCGTAGGAAAATTTGCGGAAATGGTCTCGTGCGGAAAGACAAAGAAATTACGATTTTTTAGGTTTTTTCTCCAAGTCAACAAAAGATTTAAACCTTCTGGACTTTTACACACGTTTTTCTAGACACTGCAACCATCGGTAAGAAACGTTTCGTTTATTTATAGTACAGTAACGATGTCCTTGAAGGTATATGAGCAGAGCTCCACGTCAGAGCAGATTCAAATCAACAAGATCCATTGGGAAAAAGTTATTCGGAATTTGGCTGTACATCGAGTTTTCATTCTTCGTCTCAACTAAACAATCGTCTTAATAAAGAAATTATGTGAGGAATTTTGATGGATGAAACACGATTAAAATCACCAAGAATGAATTTCTTGTTGGAAGTTGATAATCAACATAACCTAAAAATTCTGCCACTCGAAAAGAAACGCGTACTGGCAAAAATACGATTTGTTATTGTGTTTATGAATGAAAATAGGAATCTGGCCGATGTGCCAAGTGTGGAGTAATTTTTTGAGGGATCAAAGAAGATTCTTCGTCTTCGTTATTACGAAAATAGTGAAAATTAACCTCAAAAACAAACGTTTGTTTACACATCAGTATTTACGTACCTGGCGCGAGGAATTTTGGTTTTATCGACAACATGGAAGTAGTTGATAATAAAAACACGTTTTCATATGTTATTTTATTTATCTTGTTGCGTTTTATCACATATTTTCAATCAGTGAAACTTCGGCAACTTTGTACACACAACACTGTAGTCAGACATGTTGAGTAAGCTGTCACGTGGCGAACTTGGTGCGGATATTTCTAGCACTAACATAAAAAGCGGAAAAATTATGAAATTACTACCATTATCGTTTTCAATGATTATTTATTTCTAATCTGCCAAACTACGAAAAAATACGATCGTATTTATATTTTTAAGGTTTCCTTTGTAATTGACAAACTTGAATTATCTCTTCATAAAAAAATGGAAAATTTTTACGGATTTTGCCTCGAAAACTCGGGATTTTCCTCATGTGTCCTCGATAATTCTTTTTACCCATGGAATCAATTCATATAGTTTTCATGTCGCGGTGTAAACTTTTCTTTGGACATTGACGGATTTTATTAATTTCTCTCCTTTTTCGTTCGTGGGACACAGCAATCTACTTACCCTTATGTATAATAATGGTTCTTAAATGACATGAATGACATCTACATAAATCTGTTATATACATATATATATGTACATGCAATAGTGCCGTTTTTTTTTCCTTCAATTTTGTCTTTACAGATAATAAAATATATATATTAAGTACACAACGAAGACTGTAAAAGTAATAAAAATATTTTTTACGTAACATTTCTATGAGCGCGATCTAGAAGGTTCGTCGGTTGGTTATGCATTGGAGTTGGGGTCGGTGTTACAGAAAAATTAGCATGCGTTTATTTCGAGAAAGTATAAATATTCTGAAAACGTCGATAATTTGGTGCCTGCAGTTTAAAAAAAGCTAGAAAAATATTTCGGCCCATCTCCAATGCTTGAATTTGCAGTAACGTCTTCGTCAATGGTGAAAAATTAAATTTCGTCGTATTACAAAGAAACAAGCTTCAGCAACGTAGATTCGTCGATATTTCCATTTTTTTCCGCGCAGTTGTGGGCCGAGAGACTGAAGCGTGGTCAGGTGAGAGTTCCATCGTTCTTGGATACTCCGTTCGAATTTATCGTCGTTTTTTCTGGCAGACACTTCATGATCGTCGGCTCAATCATTTTCCATACTTCTGCGAGCTGTGGAAGCGAAAAACGTTACGAGCTTTTCATTTACAACGATTTTCTTATTGAGACAAAAATTTATTAAGTTTTTTTCGAATGGAAATTTTTTTTCTCACACTCACTTCAAAATGTCCACCTATTTGGACTTTCACGAGACTTTGGAGCACCGTGGCAAGGATTTCGAGGTGGGCGTGTACGAGTTGAGTTTCCATGTGCAAACAGTGAAGCGAAAATGAGTTTCTCAGCTCGACATTCGCGATTACCGATTCCTGGGCGACCATTTTGTTCTCAAAATATTCCACAGTGTCAGCCTGAAAAATAAAAAACGATTCTATCATTCCGAAAAAACTTTCCCAAGTGTTTCTCTCTTCTCCGTTCAGTACGCCACGATTCGCTTACATCGGTGCCTCGAATAACTCCTTGCATTTGACGCTTCTTCAAAGCCAACATCGTCGACAACGCTCTTTGGTGATCGGCACTCACTCCACGTTCATGACGCTCGCACAATATTCTGTGAGCCACGAGAACGTCTAGAAGCAAATTCAGCCTCTCGCACAACATCGTTTCTTCTGTCATGGCCTGTTGCAAGGCTCTGGCTGACAAAAGATTAAATTCTCTGTAAAAAAAAAAAAAAAAAAAATANAAAAAAAAAAAAAAAAAAATAGAAAAAAAAATTCAAAATTTTCAAAAAAATTGCATCTTAATTTTCAGATTTACAAGAAAAACCGAAACGTTTTTTCCATGGGAAATGACGATTTCCGTATAATCAAGATCACTGGAGACCTTGATCGTGGTTTTTTCCAAAAAATCGTTTTCGTCGAGACAAAAATTGACGAAATTCTGAATTTAGGGACGAATAATTATTCACAAAAGTAAAACAATGTTCGTAGCTCGATTTTCTCACTTTGAAATGACGTGGAATCCTTTTTTCATGTCATGCCAAACGGTAGATCCGCCACTGGCCCAGCCGCTAGTACCGTAAGGTTCAGCAGCGAGATTCGTGAGTTGAGTTCCCAATTCAGCCATGTCGACTGCATAACTGTGCGACCTGGTTGCCAAGCCATCAGCGATATTTTTAAGCCTCAATATTCCGGAAAGTATGACTCTGATTTGGTCTCGACTATTGGCAAATTCTGTTAAAGTTTCAGGAGGAACGAGTTCCTTGGCTTTGGAGGACAATTCGGAAGTGGCAAATTCGTCGGGAACACGTCTAAAAAGTTCACGGATTTTGTGTTGCATTTCCTCGCCGGAGTAAGTGAAAAAAAAGTGGACGGTTGGATCCTGTCTGACGATAGGATGCCGCGCGATCAGTGTTAAGAACCGCAATAACGATCTTCGACGCTCCTCCAAAAACTGCGAATCAGCTGTGACGAAAATTCATCATGATTATTCTCTCAAATTCTTGCGAAAATATTTTCCGACCTAACGAACGACAAAATTCATTTTTCTTTTACCTCCGACTATTTTTTTCGGTGGAAGCTTCGGTATGAGTCTGTAAGGAAACCTGGCAATCAGGAGCTCGTGCAACGAGACAAAATCATTGTAACGCCTGTGCACGATGGAGTTGAAAGCCTGTGGATGAAAATACGAAAAATTCATTCATCAAATTTAATTGTTTGCCATTTTTTTCACAACAATCGAATTCCAATTATTTTCATTTCGTTTGTGAAATAAATATTCTGTGAATTATTTATTTCCTAGCAAAATGCAGTCGACATTCCAATGACTTCTTACCCGACTGGTAACCAGATATTCCACGTGTTTCAGAAAAATGCCTTTCCTCTCAGGCACGAGATTAACTTCTATGTCATCCAATTTGCAAATGTCTGTGTAATTGATACCCAACTTTGCAGGATTACTTCCACGACAGAGCCTCTGAGCGAGGAACGTCACCTCTGACCAATCGCCCAATACAGGTACAGGAAGTTCTGGAAAAAAAAACAAAAATTGAAGCAAAATTCAATTTTCAAAAAAAAAATAAACGAAAATTTCCTCGAGGCACTAAAAAAAGTCAAAGATATATTTTCAAATACAAGAAAGTAAACTGTACTTCGTGGTTCAGAAATTTTCAAAGCCACGAGATTTTTTTTTGATGTCGAAAAATTCTGATTAATTTTTCATTTCGAAGCGAATATTTTTTTTTATCNGTAACCAGATATTCCACGTGTTTCAGAAAAATGCCTTTCCTCTCAGGCACGAGATTAACTTCTATGTCATCCAATTTGCAAATGTCTGTGTAATTGATACCCAACTTTGCAGGATTACTTCCACGACAGAGCCTCTGAGCGAGGAACGTCACCTCTGACCAATCGCCCAATACAGGTACAGGAAGTTCTGGAAAAAAAAACAAAAATTGAAGCAAAATTCAATTTTCAAAAAAAAAATAAACGAAAATTTCCTCGAGGCACTAAAAAAAGTCAAAGATATATTTTCAAATACAAGAAAGTAAACTGTACTTCGTGGTTCAGAAATTTTCAAAGCCACGAGATT
The DNA here is from genome assembly GCA_037952995.1 of Hyposoter didymator. Classification (NCBI taxonomy): domain Eukaryota; kingdom Metazoa; phylum Arthropoda; class Insecta; order Hymenoptera; family Ichneumonidae; genus Hyposoter; species Hyposoter didymator. Next base: position 1,194,366 of record JBAJMU010000009.1, read on the forward strand.
TTTTTTTGATGTCGAAAAATTCTGATTAATTTTTCATTTCGAAGCGAATATTTTTTTTTATCATACCTTGAGATTCCGAGTTTTCCAAAAGTTTATCACTAGGCTGTTTGCCTGCTTGAGCGAAGGCGACCAGTGCAAGACCCTTGTACAGTCCACTTCTCGTGAGATAGCCCACTTTGCTATCGACAAGTTCCCATATCTATTGACGAACAAACAAAAATTATTGAAGCGAAAAAAAAAACATTTCTTTGAATGAAAAAAGAAAAATAGATTTTCTTCGAATTAAAAAAAAATTGAATCGAATAATTTCGAGATTTCCGATGTCAAGAGTCTCGTGAGAAAAAAATAAATCGTATTGTAAAATACATTGTAAGTACAATGACAATTCACAGTTCGTCCGTGTCTACGCGCATCAGAATCAAGTTGAAGAACGCACGTGCGTGTTACACAGCCTGTATATCAGATTCAATTTGACCAGCCACTGCTTCTGCATCCAAGTACACACATGAGCCATACGAGGTATTATTGTGAATGGCTCATACTCGAGGCTCTATTTTTCCACGTGGACAATGACGTACTCATCACTCGACGATTTATGTAGATATAAATAAACTTAAAAAAAAAAAGAAAAAAAAAACTACCAGCCGGAGATTGGCGTTTTGCTCAAGTAACGAGCAAGAATGGGCCTTGAAAATATTAATTGGGGGGTAATGTCCACGGCTAATGAAGGTTATTGAATTTTCGAGTAGACCAGACTTCGTATAAAATGTATAAATAAAAACCATTAATTCAGTTTTTAAGAAAAATGTAAACAATTTTTTGAAAAATTATTTTATCAATTATCTACGGCAATCCGAATGGGAATGAGAAATACTCCGAGTGATTGTTAGCAAACAATGAAAATAAAGTGTCAAGCGGATTTTTTTCATCGAATTTCTCCCTCGAACGATCGAAGGTCAATTAAGAACGAAAAAAAAATAATAATAATTAGGGCTCTCCAAGCGGAATTTATATACTTTATAAATTATCGTATGGTTACATACTCGAAGTTTCTCTCTAGTGCATCAGCGAGCACGTTGACTGAGGTGTGCTATGTACATGAATATCTGTATACGCCAAGTGCTCTACTGTAGAACATTGTCGGGTGAATGTATTCCGTTGGTTGGACCCTCACTCGTTTCTCTCATCGACATCACCGGGTGTCATTAAACCTTAATCGTCGATCGAGCTCGAACAGGCGAGAGAACCGAGATGATCCGAGTGCAATATATACATTTTGTATACTCAACGTGCATCGAAGCATTCAATTTTTTCATTTATTTCCGCCAACAATTTTCTTCCTTCAATTTGTGTTAATTTCAAATTTCCTCAAATTCTTTCCATCCGGACTTTTATCTAATAACCCTGCAATTTAGATTATACAGCGAATTGATTGAATTTTTTGTTCCGAACTTTAGTCCATATCGACCTTTCGAGTGTCGAGAAATTGCAGCAATTTCAATTTTCATTTTCTACGAAGACGCGAATGGAAAGAGCTATTTATTGTGAGGCAGGAAACTGCATTTTTTTTTCTGAATGAATTGTCATCCACCATTTCACCGAGTGCTATAAATTTTTGAACGAGTTTATATAAAAAAAGAAAACGTGAAAAATCGATACGAGCTTGAATTGCATAAAAAAAAATGATTTTTTTTTTTTGTCATCGAGAAATATGTCACCTTTTCTATCTCCAGGCAATTGAATTTTTTTCCTCTTCTCTGCTCATCGTATCAAGCAATTGTTCACGTAGATTCTATCATACTCGAGGTTTTCTGCTCGTATTGCATCTATGCACATCCCTCTCTGCGTACAAACTACGTTATTATCATTCCACTCTCGTTATCAACAATAAAACGATTGCTCGGGTCATGTGTATGATTAAAGTGCGTTTTACTGTGTCCGCTGGTGAACAAACGTAGCAATTAATCAGAAAATTTCCGAGCAACGTTATTATTGGCTGTGGAAACGAGAATTGAACGACAACGAGGAAGGAAACGATCGAGTCTACCATCGTTCCTTCTCACGTGTATTATTTTCCATACGGACGTTTTGCTTCAATGTTTTCCTTGCGAATACTGTCTTCGTGCCTCATCCTTGTCCAAGTTTTTCGATCGAATTCGCAATCATTTTTGTAGATTCCATAACGAGCTCAAACAAAAGGGTTGAGTGTTTTCTTAACTTTTCTTCTTTGTCCCTTGGCATTGCAAAAAATTTCTCCAAAAAAAAAAAAAAGAAACGGATCGATAAGTTTTTCGATCAGTTTTTTCGCAGAAATAAAAAAATCTCTCAACTAACTTCGTGGTCCCCCTGATTCAGTGGTTTCTGAATTGAGCTTCCACGCTAAACTTTGCATTAGAATAAACGTGATGGATGTTTGTATAATTGAAAAAAATTTGAATTGAATAAATTCTGGGCTGTCGAGGTCAAGATATAATGAGGTAACGTTTCCATAACAATGCGATGAGCTTGCGCAACAGTTTTGCGATTTATGATGACAATAATGGCTCGTCCGAGTGCTCGAATAACCCACAAAAATGCGCGAATGTGTGTTGGACAGCGCCGTATCCAAAACGGGCGTTCCAGAGTGCGCGACGATAACGCGTTTATTCCGATATCACTTTCCGCCTCTTGCTTGTGTCTGCGATAGAATCAGTAAATATTTTCTGGTGATGCTGACTATTCAGCAAATCCTGCTGCTGTGATGCAAGCATATTTTTTTTTCCCATGGAACTTTTTGTTATCAGAAGGAAAATCTAATCGAAAGATTTTTGTTGACGAATGAAAAAATCTTGACATCGTTTTTTTTTTGTAGAAATACAAATTTCAAACATTTTATTTGACGTAAAAAATGAGATTGTCGTAATTTAACGATCAAGGTCACTTCCAGTCACTTCGATGTACACACATGTGTAAAAATCATCTCACTGTGTGTCCACCTGACTTTTAAACGAGGGGACAAAATATACATTAGGGGAGAGAGAGAGAGAGAGAGAGAGAGAAATTGGAAGAAAAAAAGAGAAGAGACGAGCAAGTTGGCTCGTCTGGAAACTTGACTAGCAACAACTTAATACGTGCGATTAACGAAGATGCTCTCGACGTTACTGGTCGTACCAGTCAAGATACTGACCATGAAGATTTTATCCCCGTCCCTCCTTGCCCCTTCCCCTCTATTTTTAGACTCCTCGTCTCAACCTTTGTGTGTGAATGTCCATGTGTGTATATAAATTGATCGAGCCCACGAATTACGTTTTATACATATATACCTTTTACGAACTATATGCACGGACACTCTCGTGTTGGGGGAACAAGAGTTGTAGGATTACCGAAAGTGTATAGACGTTTTTTCATTATATACAGTCAACGAAAACGCGACGCAACTTTATCCAAAAAAAAAATATATTCCATCATGAAAAAAAATGAATTTTGAATATTCATCGCGTGCAACGTGTCCAAGTTCGTATGAATAAAGATTTTTCAAAAATAAAAAATACCCAGCAAGATTCTCACAAGGATTTTGTTGTTTTTCAATTTTTAGCTGAATCGCAACTTTGCTGTACAATTTTTTCAATTAAAAATATATTTTCGGCATTTTGTGCATGATCTCCGTGTGTTTTTCGTTTTTTTCGAAATAAAATTGTCCTTTCGAGTATTTTTAGCGGACTCGTGGCTTTTTTTTCATGGTTATGAATAAAATGGCGTGACAAAACATTTTTATAATTCGTTTTACTCCAGAATCGTTAACCCTTCGAGTGTACTGCACCTCCCACAAGTGCACATTGGGTCAATATGACCCCAGGTGTTTCTCAAATCGTTGTATTCCGGTAAATAGGCATTTTTTGTATTTTTGTTTTGTCCCGACGATTTTCGTAGTAAATGATAAATATTTTATGGCCCTAAATTTATTCTTCGACGAAAATTGAATAACAAATCGTTGCCATTGAATGCCCAACGATCGGTGAAAATTGTTGGGGTCAAAACGACCCAGTATGCACTCGAAAAGTTAACTATTCGTGGCAGTAAACAAATGATCATAAATAAACAAACAATTCCCTACTTTCGAGACTGAAATTTTGATGATAATTTGTAACAATTAGTGATAAGCAAATTTTACTCTATTTATTCCGGAGGGTTTACGACTCTCGACAGTGTGCAACTTTTTTCTCACGAAAACATTGGAAATGAGAAAAAAAACGCTAGAAAAATTGAAGTAAACACCGCACCCAGTGAGCTGCTCAGTTAAGTGTGAGTCAAATAAACTGTAAGCATGGTAAACAAGATTTTCCGTCGTGTGCACAGCCGCGGGAGAGTGATAGAAAGAAAATGAGACTAAGAAGCAGTTCGATGGCCAAGGAAATCATAAATCGACGAAACCAAACGATGTGAAAGTTTATAAACATCGAAACGAATAATACAGAATGAAAAAGTAATTGGAACGAAGGAAAGAGACAAGTTTTGCGGTGAAACGCGAAGAAAACAAAGGAGAAAACTCAACTGACGAAATTATATTCACGGAATGATAATAATACGACGAAATGTAAACACGAAGAAAATAACATGGCAAATGGAGGAGCGGGGGATTAGGGAAAGGCAGAGAGAGAGAGAGAGAGAGAGAGAGAGAGAGTCAAAGAGAGAAAAACAACTCACCTGACTAAGGACGGAACTGCTCAGCTGTGACTTGACGAGCAACGACCTGAAGACCTCGCGTTCGACATTGCCGCTCGTCGGCGAGCATATTTTCTCATAAACTTCACGGTAGAAAGGTGGTATAGAGCCTGTTCATTTTCATGTTCGTACAACGTTCAAGTATGAAACAGACGTGAGAAAAAAGCAAACAAAACATTACAGACAAGTTAATAATTCAACGTAAAACTAGATTTATGAAAGTCGAAGGAAAATGATCTTTCGCGTCTGCCATAAACATATGCACACGACGAACAATGCTCACGAATTTATAAACGGGTTTCCTTTCGATATTTACATATTTTATTAACGATACTGAAGTTAATCATTATTTCGATAATTAATGAACTTTTTTTCCCATTTTTTTGAGCTAATTTGCTTTTCGAATGGCAAAGAAGCCTGTTCGACTATTTTTGGGAAATAGTGTTTGAAAGTTTTGTGCTGTGTTTAGAAAAATAATGAGTTTTCGTTGCATTTCAACATCATTTTTATAAACCTTGTTAACAAAATGAAATTTCCGTGAGGAATCGATCGAATCAGTTGTTTCGATCATAATGACACGTTACGTCAATTTTTATCGTTTTTCATAACTCTTGCAAATTCCATTGAAATCGTCACGTTCGTGACAGCGAGCACGTTGAGAACGACGAGATCGTCGTTGATTGGTCAAATACATTGCTTCGTGTCGTCATTTCAATTTCTGACAATTTTTGAGTTTTTTTTTTATTATTGAGGATTTGTTTATTTGTTGTTAACGAAATATGAATTTTTAACAGATTTGATTTCAAAGAACGTCCACTTGAGGATAATTGTTTGCCATTATTTGCAAATTATTCGAATAATAATCGAACATGCGATTCGTATCCTCGTAGACCTTTGCTAATCGCTTCTCCGCTATTGTTTTCCTGGGAATATATAAATTTCTAATGGAGCATTTCTTGTCTCGCGGTGTGTTATTTACAAGGAGCACCTTTCGAACAACTCTTGCATCGAAGTCTCCGCGAGTCACCGTGGAATTTCTACCCAAGGCTCAGTGTTCCTTTGCCTCTCGATGTATATACATATATACGCGCGCAAATGTATATGTGTGTATTCGCAGTGACGACGATTTCTCAAAGACACTGTGTCGCTCAAATCTCGAAGAAAGTGAAATTAACGCGGAATATTCTATTGCGATATTTTCGCGAGAAAAACCTGATTTTTCTCGTAATTTTCATTGGAATTTATTTTTAAATCCAAAATTTAAACGAGATTTCGAAATTTTCGAGATTTTAATAAATTTCTTGCCGAATCTCCAGAAAAACATTGACGAAATGTTATAAATTTATTGATACTCGATTGACCAATCTACGTAATCGCGTGTCAGGGGTGAATAACAAAAATGATGAAGATTCCCCAGATTCCGATTACTCTGGAGATGGGACGATAACTTGATAATCACAATTTTACGTCTACAAAAATTATTCGCTCATTAAATGAAGAAACTTCGAATCCGGGTTCTATTTGTGTCAATATTCGATTCTCATTGCTCTGAAACACTTCGGAAATTCGATTTCCATAAATAAAACACGAGAAAAACATCAGTGCGTGATGTGATTTGTACGTGACGTAAAAGAATCGCGTGAATAAATATTTATCAACGTCTCCTAACAACGATTTCGAAAATTCGTAAGAAAACTCGAAAACATCGAAAAACAATTTTTTCGTTGGTATAAAACCGTGCGAGAAACAATAAAATGGTCCAATAATAAAAAAAAGTCCTCTCGTATGCTCTGTAAACTCCAGAGAGTAAAGATTCGAGATTTTCAAGTTGCTGTTGAAAGAAAGAGAATGGAAATGAAAAACAGATTTTTCAAATGTACGATTGATTTTCTATCTCGATAGTGAAAAAATAATGAGCGTAGAAAAATGAGAATCCGGAAGATCGAAGTTTCGAGAATTATCGCGTATTAGCAAAAATTCGATCGTTACGATTGTTTACACAGAAAATAATTATTTACCGAACGACAGATCGCTCGACGCCATGTTGGATCTCACTAGTGGAACATCCAAGTGTCCCTTTTACCGGTTATACACTTTTAAATATTCCAATAATCTTGTTGAACAACTGGTCCACAAAAAAGCGCGACAATTCCTAACCTGCTGTCACAGTAAATAACCGAGACACGTGTTCGCGCGCTTTCGTATTTCAACGAGTGTTTCTCAAGCCAAAGTTAATAACACGCGAATAATTGAGCGAATGTGACACACGTCCTGCTGTACCGAGCACAGACACGTCGTACGCCATTGCCGTGTGGCGTACAACTGGTTGACTGGCTGCTTTTGCCTCTCGAGAAAAATCAGCCGAGTTCTCTCCTCTGACAGAAACCGAGTGCATCGGCCACAACCAGTTTCAGCCGATCCAGCATGCGCGCACGATATTTTTTTCTCCTTTCTGTTCGCAGCAGTCTCTCGTAATATCGCAAGTTGTTGCAACGACGAAAGTGATCGATTTTTATCATTATTCCCGCATGATTTCAGTATTTTTTAAAATTAATCGAACACTAAAGCATTAGGAAAATTGATTTTTGAAGAAAATGAATTTTATCGAACATGAGAATGTACGTCGATCTTTTATTCGAAATGGACACGAAAGCATCGTGATTCTTAGACAAATAAAATGTAACGGTGAAATTACCTAATAACCCCACCGGCGGCTTTGGTCTCAGAAAATCGAACATCTCGTTTTTCCGCATGTGACGTCAATTTGTAGGAAATATACGATTAATCGCGATGTCCCACACAACGCGTTATATAAAAATGCACTGATAAACGATACCATGAAAAATTCGTACCGCCACGTACATGATTTTCTATAAACCGTTATCAATCATCGCTTTTTATTCTTTGGAGTATCAGGTTAACAATGTCGGAAATTGGCAAACGTACTCAACAAGTTGTCTTTTGTATATCTCCTCATTTCTCTCTCACCCACGAATAAAAAAGCCAATCTCGTCGTCTCTCTCTGACCAACCAAACTTGGCGATCTCGAAAATTTGAATCGAAAACTATTCGGTGTCGCCATCTACGAACTGTTGGGTGTACAGAAGAATTTGACTGCAGAGACATCCCTTGTGCAATGGAAGAATCTCTTATTACAAATTTTGCAATAAGCCAAAAATAATGAATATTTTTCAAATTCATTTACGTCCTAAATATTCCTGATTCAGCCGAAAGCTTGTAAACTGCGAATGATCGAGGTTTGACAACTGATAAAATTAGCAAATTCTCCAAGTTCCCTCGTACGAAGAGTGGCAAAACTTAACAGTCGTTACCAAGGTTTTGGAGGTTAAACTCGCGACTCAGTGTTCTCAGCCAACTTTTGGTAAGAAAAATCGCAAATTTTCGTAAATTCTCAAGAACCCTAATTATTCATCGAATATATTTCTTCCAATTCTTGTTGAAAACGGCGGTTTTATCTAATCCGCATTTTCCGATCAAAATGTCAAAGTATCTACTTGTTGGACGAATCCATGCAGTTTTTATGTTCGAAATAATGCAATATTTTTAATTTTCGAACGATGCACTGATCGTAACACGTCTCAAAATATTGTAATTTCGAGTGTCAAAAACCACGAAAAATAATCATTCTTTCGTATACGTCCATGGACTTTTTTTTTTATAACCCCACGGCTCTGTTATTCGTTTTTTTTTCGATGTTGTCGTTTTTACTCCACTTTGATTTTGAGTTCTGTAAAAAAAATCCATTTCATGCTTTTATGAATTTCAGCAGTAAATTTGGAGATTGGGTAAAATAATAATTCAACCGGATGGACACAACATGGCTCTATAGATCGCATTCAAAAATCGGTAGTTTAGTTTGTCTCAGTTCTTTGGTAAAAAAGCCGTCGGAGGTGGATGTTACAAGAGCGAGAATCCGGCCGACTTGGTTGCACCTTATCACTATATTTTTTTCTAAAAAAATGCTTTACGCCGCGGCCCAGTACAGTTTAGCGGCGGGTGTGATGTTCCAATATCACACGTACTTGGGGTTGCATTTGTTGCTATTCGCAGCCTGTATGAATTATGTTTAACGATGGAAAAATTTGATCTCGCAGGCGGGACTTTGTTACATATTATTTCACAATTTTATTTTTGTTTTGTTTTATTTATTTTGTTACCTTTTTAACTCGAATTTTTCGATAATTTTTGCCGTCAAAAATGTTGCTGCGTTCTCTGAGAAATTGCAAGTTTCCACCGGCGAATACAAAGCTGAGAATATCGTTGGGACCTTGTCGAGAATACAAGCATTTCGCTCACGGCTCTGCAAAGTTCGGTATTTTATCGCCAAAATTCATCGACCGCACGAAAGTCTGTTGTGCGAAATTCCATACGACGCGAAAACTCGATATTCCGCCTGCTCTCGCTTTTCTCATTCGGCCGCTCGTCAACGTCACAGCTTTCTTGTTTGGACGATATTTCAAAAGATGGTGGGCCAGACAAACGCCGGCTCAGAAAGAAATGTACAAGAAATGGATTGCCTCAAAGAGAGGCGTTTTTCTAGGTGAGAAAAATTTTCAACGGCCCCTTGAGCAAGGACGAAAAATAATAAAACTGCGGGCTCAATGGGGTTCAATTTTTTCAGGCGTCCTTGGAGCATTTTTCTCCGGTCTCGGAGTGTATTACCTTTCTCATCTTGAAACTGACCCAGTGACGAAACGTCGTCGTCTCATTATTCTTAACGATAAGCAACAGGCAATTCTTGCCGACTTAACTTACGAGATGGTAAGTTAAAAAATAAAAAATAAAGAAAAATCCTGCAACGAAAAAACTAAATTTTTCATTAACTTCCAGAATTTAGAGTCTGTCAAGGACAAAATCGTTTCTCACAATCATCCTGGATTCAAAAGGATCATGGTAGTCGCAAAAAAATTATTAGAGGCCAACGCAGACTTGCCGTTCGTAGCTGATGGAAGTTGGACTTTGGACGTCCTTGACGTTGAAGGAGAGAACGCATATGTTTTGCCTGTTCGTAGAATGCGAAAAAGTCTTTAAAAAATAGATCGTGACCTTTGAACGCTCATCCCACATTGAAATTCGTATTTAATGCTGCAGGGTGGACACATATTCGTTTACCTAGACTTTTTGAAATTGATGGAAAACGATGATCAGCTTGCTATTGTATTGGCGCACGAAATAGCTCACGTGCTTCTCAAGCACTCGGTCGGTACAACTCGAACAATTGTTCATAATTTATCGTTTCTCCAATATTTTCCATAATCATCCGTCCAAACGTTGTTTCGTTACAGATCGAGAAAATTTCGTATGGAGTAATTTTAGATATTTTGCTAATTATACCATTAGCCGCGCTGTGGGCGATGTTCCCTGACCTTTTGGCCTTTTTTATACAAAGCTTGGCCAAATCGGTACTCGAGATTTTCCTGCATTTGCCATACAGCAGGGCCGTGGAAAAGGAAGCCGACGCAGTCGGGCTTGATTTGGCTGCCAAGGTAAAAATTTCTGCTTTTTTTTCCATTGAAAATAAATGGAAAATCGTGGATTTTATAGAAAAAAAAAGTTTGAAAATAAAAATTGATCCCTTAACAGTCAAAATTGAATTATTGAATAATTTTCAATAAAAAAAAAACAAACTACTAGATCGTATGATTAATTTCTGGACATTTATTTGGAGCGTAGGCCTGTGTGGATGTTAGAGAAGCCGTCGTTTTCTGGGGGATGATGAAAAGTCTGGAAGAAATGGGCGGGCGAGCTGCGGATTTACCGATAATCTCGACTCATCCGAATCATGAGGAACGTGAAAAGCTCTTGGACTCTAGAATGCCGAAAGCTTTGGAGCTACGTATGCAAGCGGGGGTAAGACAATTTCGATATTGAACAAATTTTGAGACATAAAATTTCACGAGCTGTCTCTCTGCCTCCAAGTCCTGAACGAATTGCTCAATATTTACGAGTTTTGTCATTTCTAGTGTCCAACGATACCGCGTCAAGACCCAAGGATCAGAAAACGTTCGATCGAGGAACAAGCACATTTTTTCAAGTCGCGTGGATACACGCTGGACGCGAAATATTAAAGACAGCGTTGAGAATTCTCTGGATATTTATCTGCCCGGTATTTTATCCTCGATTTCTCAAGATCGCGGGATAATTTAATAATTTTTATCATTTTAACGGACGCGATTGAAAAAATCAACAGACTGCGATGTAATGTGCGTAAAGACGAATAAAAAAGATTCGATAATTGGCTAAGCAACTTATTGGCGTTACTTTCACTAAAGAAATCATGAAATCCCTTTTTTTCTTTGTTTTGCTTCAAATGAATCACGAAATGTTGATTAAAACGCTTATTAATAGAAATAACTAGCAACTTGCCACTGTCACTGATCGCTGCTTCCTCGTGATTGCCTTATCAGCTGGCTTCCGGTGCGAGAGCCAGAACTTGTGCACAATTGTAGTGATGCACCATCCTCGATCATCGAAACTCGTTGTCCGTCGTACGATTCTTCAATGTTTTCTTTCTCGTTGGTCTAGCCGACTTTAGTGCAACGAAAATCCTTTGCATTTTATTTTTCGAGGCCTGAGAGTCGATTTTCGTCATGATAAAAATACTCTCGTTACTCCTTCTCCCGGTTTTATCTTTTACTTACAATTTGGATGAACAACATTTCACGGTCCATCAGCCAACTGATGACAAAGCGAACAACTCGTACTTTGGATACAACGTCATTCTTCATGCTAAAAGTCACACCTCTATCAATGGATCAACGATTCGAGAATCATGGTATAAAATCCATTTTGATGAATAATTATTGGCAAAGGCCGCAAAAAATTCAAGTTGGACAGTATTTTTGACACAATTGAATATCGAAGCAACATCTATTTTCTGTGACGTTCAAATGTCCATCGAAAATACTTCAATATGTTTGCCCATTTCATTTTTTTCGCAGGCTCATCGTTGGAGCTCCGAAAGCGAATTATACGAGGCGACCCGATCATGGGAACGAAATACCGAATGAACCAGGCATGGTTTACCGCTGCCCACTCAAGGAAACGTGTGTTCCTGTCAATGTAACTAATCCTGACGACGAAGTTGGATTCATCGAGCAAGTGCAGCTAAACACTTTGATTGAGAAGGGACACGGATGGTTTGGTGCTGCGATATCGTCCAACGATGAAACTGGATTGATGACCGTGAGTTACTACCAAAAGTTATAATTAAATGAAAATGAATTAATTATCGGAATCGATTGAATTTATGAAAAAAAACTCTGAAAATAATTAAAGGTCTGTGCTCCACGTACAATTGTCAGAATTTACAACACTTTTACCATTTCGTATCAAAATACGATGCACGGTGTTTGTTACAACGGACTAATGACATCTGGAAATTTGCAAATTGAAGACAAAAACTTCACGACCTTCGGTAAGATTTTATTTCATTAAAAAAAAATAATAATAACAGTTTGTCGAGAATTTAAAGAATTACTTTTTTTTTCTCACAGAATTCTCATCGGCCTTCTGGTACAATCCTATGAATGGTTTTTCTGTCCATTACCCAACGCAGGTCAGTCCTAGCTAACAGTAATTATTGGACGAGCAGAAAATCATGAAGAAATTTCGTTTTCTTCAATTTTGAACATCACATTTTGCTTCAGGAATGAAATGAAAGCTCTGGGACCTTCATTAGAGTCTAAAAATCCTTTCGATAATTCGGTGTAGATTTTTCTAGTAAATTTAATTATAATTATTCGTTTTTAGGCCAAATCGCAATCTCGTCAAATTCGCCCGATAATTGGTTCACCGAAGCACGAATTGTATGGTTCGGTACGTGAAATGGGCCAGCATAAACCGACTGAATTACCAGTTAGTGACGATCTCGCGCAATTCGGTTAGTTAATTAATAGCTCGTTAAATCAACGACGAATACATTTTTTATGAAATTTACATTTTCAATTTTTTTTTCCTCTTTGCTCCAGGTTACGCTCTGACTTCGGGACATTTTTTTTATACCGACCAGACAATGGTTGCCGCTAGTGCACCTGGATGGCAGTACGTCGGACAGGTATTCACACAAAATTTCAACGAAACCAAATTCTATTTATTATTATTATGTATGTATGTAGTGGAGTTTTACATGCATACCCTTGGCGGGTTTGTACATGGTGTGCTTCCCGTACCCCTTCTTTCATCCCGTTCCACCTTTTTCTCTCATCCCTTTTCCACCATTCACACTTCCCCATTCGTCTCCTTCTCCACTACGCACACATGGACCTACTATTTTACGTGGGTTCCGAACCACAGAGAGTACAGCTTGGGACACTTAGAAAAATCCATTGGTGTCGGCGGGAATCGAACCCGGGTCTCCTGGTTGGGAGCCGGGCTCGTTACCACTGTGCCACTGCCTCTCTTATTTATTATTATTATTTTACCGTATTTTTATTTTCTTTATTATTAACGATAGGTGGCAATTATGGATCCGCGAACCGAACCACTGGCAATTGTGGTGACACTCGAAGGCGACGACACCGGTGAATTCTTCGGTGCGAGTCTGTCTTCCGGAGATTTGGACAAAGACGGTTTGGACGATCTGATCGTCGGTTGTCCTCATTGGAAAGATGACAATGGCAGAGTTCTCATTTATTTCGGAAACAAGGCGGTGAGTTTTTATTCAATTTCGTTTTTATTTTTCGATATCTTGGTTTTCATTTTTACAAAAATGTTGTTTGTCGTTCGCAGGGATTTTTCGAGCCGGATATCGTTCTGGAAGGACGGGTAGTCAATGGCCTGTTCGGATACTCCGTTACGTCCGGTGATCTTGACGGTGACGGATACGAAGGTAAAGTTTACGCAAAAATTCACTTTTTTTTTAAGCACGAGAGAAAAAATCGAAATTCTCAACAATCTCGATGTCTTTTTCTTTTTTTTTTCTTCCAGACATTATCGTTGGAGCACCTTGGGAAGAATCCGGTGTGATTTACATCTACAACGGCGAAGCGAAACTTCAGGAACTCAGCATGATCGAACCTTCGCAACGAGTCGTTGGCGATCCTAAAAAATTTGCACGATTTGGATTTTCTCTCTCGAGACCAGTCGACATGGATGGCAATGGGTTCGTTTTTGAAAAGTTATGAAAATCGATGAAATTGACAAAACAAAAAAACAAATTTTTATCTTTTCGCTGAAATTCTTGAAAAATCTTTGAAATTTTATCCGAAAATTTCATTGTGAGTAAAAAGTTTTGATTCAGCTTTTTAGACCTGGGTGTAGGCGCCTACGCCTCTGGCCACGCGGTCGTACTCTACTCGAGACCAGTTTTAAAAACCGAACTCACTCTCACCACATTTCCAGCCACTCTGCCTCGAAATTCAACGAGTTTCATTGTCGAAGTTTGTGTCAGCAATTACATAAATAATAAACCATCGATGTGGCGTGAGTACGAGCCTGTTCAATTATACCGTCGAATAGTTTGTTCAGCAAAAACCGCAAAATTCTTGTCCATAAAATAAAAAACAAAAACAACACAAACAGACGACGATCAGGAGAGACTAATTTCTTTGGAATCGAATTTTTTTCTTTCGTTTTATCTGAACAGCAATATTCTCAAATAAAATTCAGATCATTATTCGATTTTTTACACTTTTCACAGCTTTCGAATGTGTCGCGACGGTTGACGAAGATTTTAAACGGGTAGTTTATAAATCTTCTAATACAATGATTCTCACGTGGAAAAAACCTCCACACGGTAAAGCCTGCGACAACACAACGTTCTTCTTATCGGTAATAATCCATTGCATCGTCATTTTATCTCCGCGAATGGAGCAAATGAATTCAAACTTGTAATTTTGTTCCAATAATTAGTCGTTTTTTTGATGCTGCAGAAAAACAGTCGAAATTTCATCGACGTTATTGAAATCGTGGTAATTCATCGACTCCTCAACAGTTCATACGAGTCTCAATCGCGTGAGTATTCTCATGAGAATATTAAAAATGCCTGTGAATATTGTGGAAAATATTTTGGAAAAAAGGGATTTTATTGCAGACGTTGAGGACTGTGAACTCTGCCCTATCGAATACAAAGGTTCTCACTCGACCGTAGCGCGCACAAAACTTCCGTTCGACATCGGCTGTGGCATGGACGACATTTGTCAGTCCTTTATATTCGCTAAACTGTCGCTTCCGAACATAAAGTGAGTGACGAATTTTTCTGATCAAGGAAACAAGGAAATTCGCTGGATTTTTTTATTTTTTCTCGCAATTTTTGTTGATTACGAAATTGTTAATGATTTTAATTTCAATTAGTAATTCAACTTGGATCATCGGATCGGACGATCTCAGTCTGGAACTTGTGATTGGAAATCATGCGGAACCGGCTTATCTCACAACCGTGAAATTTTATATTCCAAAAGGAATAACGCTGCGAAGTATTTTGCCCTCGTGTCAGGAGGATTCCGAAGGAGATACTTTGTTGGTAATTTGCGACGTCGGTAATCCACTGGGAGCAGCGATGCAGGTGATTTATTTGCTCGAAATGTCTCTGCTTTGAATTTCATTGTTTTGTGAAGAAAAATTCATGTTTAAAAATTCAATTTGTCTGAATATATTTGAATTTCTAGAAAAAGGTGAGTCTCGATCTTGACATGAATCGCATGCACAATGGTTCGACCGATGGAACTAAGCTCGATTTCCGAGCGGACATAAACACTCGAAGTGCAAATCGAGGTGTCGTGTCAGTTGCGACGCCTCTGCTCCTCAAAGCCAACGTTTCTGTCGCCCTGACCGGGTAAATATCCTAATTCAGTCACTCGCTTTCCTCGGAGAATACTCTCCGACGTTTTCCTAATTTCCAAGTAATTTCACGCATTTTTACTTGCAGCAAAGCCTACGACAATTATTACTTCAATAACCACAACGAAAAAGCCTCGAACATAACTTTTCAACACACTTATCAAATTTCTCGGTTCGGAGCGACTCCGATTTTTGAAGCACGTGTTTCTATTCGAGTTCCTTACAAAATCGGAGAATTGACATTTTTAACAATCGCGAATAAGCCACGAGTAAGTCGAAAGTGACAAAAAAATGATTTCAATCGTTATTATTTCTGTTTTTCTCAAATCGTTGTTTCTTTTTTGCTCCTGAATCAAGGTTTCTGTTCTGGGACGTTTCCACGAATGCTCAATGAGTGACATACCGATATCAACCTCTCAAATTCCCATCGACAAAACGAATAGCCATAAATTTGAGGAAATGCTTCAATTGGATACGTTCGCAAACCATACGAGGAATCGACGAGCATTGACAAATATTTCGAAAACTGATACGACGATGCACGTGCCACTGGACCGTAGAAACAACGATATTCGTTCGGATTATTACACTAAGCCGGAGCTCTTGAACGCCGCTGAAATTTATTTGAATTGTTCGACCCCGAACGTCAAATGTGGAGAAATTATTTGCAACTTGGTTCACTTGAAATCGTCGCACGACGTTGGAAAGTTACAGCTCAAATTTCTCATCGATAATTCGAAATTGACAGGTACTGAAATTTGAAAAACAGACAAATTCCAATTTCTTTTTAATTTTTGGGCAAAAACAATTGTTTGGGAATAATATTATTTTCCCTGATTCCACAGACGAGGCAGACGCGAACGAGAGACTCACTCATTTCTCGACCGAAGCATTGCTCCAAGTTTTAAGCCCGAAAATGCAGTTCGCAGTTCCTGGAACCGGGTAAGTTTATTGAAATGTTAATTGGAAAATGGCAACCGAAGCAAAAAGTTGGAATCGTCTTTGCAACCCGGAAAAAAACGCGTTTCAGAATCGTTGTTCCTGTGAGAACGACGTTGCATCGTGCAGCAGGCGTGAAAAACGTAAGCGTCTGGATAATCCTAGGGTCACTGTTGCTCGGACTCTTGGCGCTTCTTGTCCTGGTGATAATTCTCAAAAGAATAGGATTTTTCAAAAGGAAGCGAAAAGAAGAGTTGGAAGAGTTGAAAAGCGGCGACGAGATTCCTCTCGCAACGGAACTACTTTCGTGCAATGAATAAAGCCACTAAATTCGTATTATTTCCTTTATTAGTTTTTTTTTCTTTCGTTGCAGCAACATTTGTCGTCAAGTGCTGCGCATATATCGCTGATTTTTTACATTCATTTTTCACAATATATATTTTCATAATATATATATATATTTAGAATTTTTCTCCTCAGGCCAAAAGACAATGACATCGAAACAATTTCCACAAGTTGAGGTGGAAAATTAGCTTTCGGACTATTTACATTTACATTTATTTCGAACGTCAGGTCAATGTTTGTCAATGGACTCAATCCTGTTGCCACGATATTTTTGGGTCTTGTTCATCAATTTCTTTCAATTATTTCTTAGTTTTTTTATTTACATATCGTTTTTAAAGGTAAAGTGATACAAAAGTAAATATTCGTACATTTTATTCAATAGTATCGCGAAATTTCGATATTTGTGTTGTTGTTTTTGTTTGCGCCTGTTTTGTTTTCCATTTGACATGAAATTATTCAACGAATACCGACGATCACACATTCTTATTAAAATAAAGGAAAAAAAAATCATACCTAAAGTTCTTTCTTCAATGTTCGCTGTCATATCGATTTTTAATGGTCGATCACGACTAGTTTTCACATGCCTACGTCTCATGTTCATTTTTTTCTTTCCTAAACCCAATTCTTTCAATTTTTTTTTTTTGTCAACGTAATAATACATTCTCCCTCGATAAACGATCCCTACCCCCGAGGCCTATCGAGCTATGCTAACTAAAAAAAAAGGCATTGCAAAAGATGTTTAAAACGTGGTTTTTTGGGCCACGATGATAACTCAATGAAAATTTCCTTCACGATTGAGAAAATCGATGTAAGAGCATGAATTACTTTTCATCAGTCATCAAGGTCGAAAATTGTCGACTCAACAATCATTTTAAAAACGTTTTTAAGGATATCGAAAAAAAATGTGGCGATAAATTTGTTTGGTCCACTGCCAGTTGCGGTTTTATCTCGTTGTTGATATCATCGAAGAAATTCTCTTGTATTTTAGAATGTTTGAAAAAGTTGTATCTGCAGAATTAGTGCGTTATCGATGAGGATCGTGGCGATGTCTCTTGGCTGCTGGTTGTTTCTTCTTTTCGTCGTAATTACGTTCCGAATCGAAAATATATTCGATTCGGCTGGCTCACTTTAATTGTCAAAAAAGTAGAGACCAAACACTCCGGACTTCCGATCGCAAATGTAAAGAGCGATTGGAGGATGGAGTCAGTAATGTTGGCGACGAATCGAGCGAGCTTCTCGGTTCCTTTTCACAGACCAAAGAGACCGATTGACACACTCACACGCACATTATTACCACATGCCCCGAATCTTCTGTCCGTTTGACACAGTGTTGTTTTGCTTGATGGAAATCTCTCGAGACACTGCGAGAATAAATCAACTCCTGGACAAGTTGGCAAGAGAGTTGCCCCCCAAAACAGTGACGTCTTCTTTTCCCCGGCTCCGAAAATCGATGCAATTTCCATTCTTTCTTCCAGTCGCTGATGTTTTCGACGTTTCTTTTCATCACGAAGCCATAGTCATTTCATTTATTTATCAAAACAGCAGAGCTGTTAATTCTTTCCAAAAAATATTACTTTCCTCTAAAGATAACTATCGAAACGAATTTATGCTCTTACACTGATTTCCACATCGTGAAAGTCAAAAAAACTTAGCAAAATTACAGTTGTTTTTTTTTTTTTTACAACTTGTGATCAAATGTCGATTTCTTTCACGTTTGATGAATCCTCAACATTTAGAAACAGTAAATACGACATTGCGATTAATGTACCATCCACCAAATGATTCAACCGTCAGTAAAGCCTTTAGCATTGATTATTTAGTGAGATTTTTGTTTGTTTTCGTTTTTTGTTTTTTTTTTAACCTGTGACCTGAAATTTAATCGAGTATCTCGATTCTAAATTTTTGTTTTTTCTTTTCTATTGAATTTCCAGTCTCGCACGACTCTTGGGAAAAAAGATATTCAACTAAATGTATTTGCATTATCGTACTGATAATTTATCATTAAATTCAAATGAATAGCGTGTCGTACATGCGCTTGAGAAAACATCGTTCCAAAGGCTTACGCCGATGATATTCAATTTTTTAAACGAAAAAATGAAAATCGAAAAATAACAACGACTAGTGTGTTGAAAAAAATAGCGAATATCCATTACTTTGTTGTCTCAGGGCACATGTACGGGAGCTAGAAAAATGCTAACTAATATTTTTATTTATTTGGGTGTTTTTTTTGTGTTTTTTCGTGTTTTTTTTTTCAATTTTTAACTAACGGCAGTGAATCTGAATGAATTTCGTCGTTACTGCCAGGAATATTATTGGAAATGAATTTTTTTTTCCCTTTCCGCATTTTCCTTTTCAATCTTTTTTAAGAAATTCCCTCGCTACTTTGTTTATTTTTTTTTTTTTTATACCGCGACGAGATCCTTGAAAGTTTCGTCTGCGTATTGCAGAGACAACTCTGTCAACTGAACTGTACTTTCGGAACATTGAAGATTTATACTACTTGCAATTTTTGTTTGCATTTTGTTCAGCTCGCAAATTAATGGTCGTCGCTGCATGAGAGCGGCCCAGGAAAACTTTTCTGACAACGAATTTCAACGAGTACCAATCAGCAAAGAAAGAATTTCTTTGCTCTCCAGTGACATGGACTTGCTGGATAAAAAATCGAGTTACTTATTGGCTCAAATGAAAACGAAGTGTCGGTAAAAAATGTGCGATGGACGAAAAGAACTTAAGAGGCAAAAATTTCAAGTCGTTGTGCTCGTCGGAGACGAAATTTTCGAGTTTTTGCGTCTTACGTTCGGTCCATCGCGATATTAATTGTGCACGTCGATGTAAGCACGATTTTTGATCAAACAAGTCAACATTTATTGATGAAATGATGTTTCGATTATTTTCTGCAAAGTTTTGTGCACGTGAACTATTTTTTGTCGTTTTCGGATTTGGTTCTCGTATCTTTCGTAAAAGTTTCTTGGTTGACGAATTATCAATAATCACGATAGCTGACTCCAAGTTCTGAAAATGTTTCAGAACTTGGAGGTACGGAGTTATCGTGTTTGTGGCATAAAAAATATGAATTTTGGCAGATTTATTTTTTAAATGCTTCGGGTGGTATCCGACCGAGTTTGAAAAACTCTTGAAAGGCGGCAAGCGCGACATCAAAGTTCCAATTGACTTCTTTCAAGCATTTCAGACTCCACTCGAGGTTCATGTTCGTGTGTTGGCTGAGAGTTATTGTCATTTGGTGTCTTACTTCATCGGTCGGAGCAGATGAGCTCGATGTCGATGTACTCGCGGATCCGGCGATGTCAACGGATGCTGGAGGTGGTGCTTGAACCACGGGACGCGGCTGGAGAGCTTGTTTCTCTTGCATCTGCGTCGGTGAGGTCAAGTGCAGTTGCTCGTTTCGTATGCAGTAGCCACTTCCCTCGGGAACGATGACAAATGTTCGGTTGAAGTATCGCAATGGCTCTTCTTTTGTTTCGGGCTCTTTGAACAGGCCCGATACGGTTATTATCATCATTGCCTCCTGCAAATGTATCGAGACATATTCAAAAAAACGTCAATCTAACGAGAAAGTCTTTTTTTTTGATTTTCCAAATTTACGGAAGAAAAAATTAAGTTGAAAATTATTGGGATGTGTCTACGTACCGTAACGAGGCCGATGTCCATCGTGAAACTGCTGAGATCGTGACTCGTTCGTGGCATTTCGGAAATGTATGAAACGACTGGCAAACGTCCGCATTTGAGCAATTTTCTTCGTCTCGCAGCATCGGCGACTCTTTTCAAGTTTCGATTGTCAGCGTGGTAACGATTAAATCTGGGAAATAAATATTTTTACCAGTGAATTTTTGTCTCAAACATTGCGGTTGAGCATTATTCAGATTTTTGTTTTATCTCGCTGTTTTTTTTAACTCACTTGTTGCTGTTGTAGGATTGTGACAATGTGAGGCTAAAACATGCTTGCTCGTGATAAGCGTCGAGCAAAGGCTGCCGATTATCACTGTCGAAGATGAGGAAATATTGTTGTAAGAATTGGCTGGCTATTTCTTGAGCTTTCGCATTCGCGACGAACATTCTCTGGGTCGGTGGGAGTTTAGTGTCTTCGTTTTCGACGTCAAAGCCAATTGGCCTCGGGAGTTCCTGGCCGTCCTGATTGAGGAAAAATGATAAAAACACGGAAAAAATGATAATCGTTCGACATGCGAAATTTTCTTGCAATTATTTTCATTGGCACAATTACAAAATTTATACTCACTAATCTGAGAAGCTTCGGGAATTTGCCACGGATGTCACTGTGGTGAAGAAACAAAAGCCAGGAGAATGGAAGATCCGAGTTAATCGTGACGATAGGAAACAAAAATAGTGGCTTATTATTTGCTCGTTTTTAACGAGACTCATTATTTTTCGATGCCACTTACATTTCTCGCTAATTTCTATCTACTTTTCGCTTTACCTGCAATCGTGTCCTACATGACGACGTAAAACGAACGAAAAAATAGTGCATCCCAAGAGAATTCATGCAAACACTCTGCCGAGTCTCTGAGCTCAGGATTGTTGAGAAACCAATTGTCCATCAAGTTTATTGACATTCGGAAACAAGTTTTTTTCCATTTTGTATTCGGAGAGCAACAACTTTTCGAAAAATTTATAAGAAAATTTTACTTTTTTTTTACCGTTTCATGGACAATGCAATTTTCAATAATCTCTGATTCGAATAAACATTTTTAACAACATCAACAAAGTGTTGTAAAAACAAAAGGTATTAGACACGATAAACTTTTCAAGGAAATCGCGTACCTTCGAGTTCAGTGTGTACTTAATTTTCTGTTTCTCGTGCACAAGGTGTTTACGTTACCTGATATACTCCTCACGTCGGGTCTTGTATTTATCCACAATCGGATTTCCAGCCAAACGTAATTCCTCGAGCTGCAATTCTTTTAATGGGTTGAGTTGGTTGAGTTCTCTGATCTGTGAATTAAACGAATAGAATCGATGGATAAGAATCGACGCGAAAGCTGGAGCAAAACATTTTTCATTTTTGAAAAAAACTTACTTTGTTCTCTCCCAAGTACAAAATTTTCAAACTCGCGAATTTGTTCGTCATTAGCGTCAATTTGTCGAAAGAGTGCAATTGGTTCTGATCGAGATTGAGCGCTCCGAGGTTTGGTATCGCGGTCGTAACGATGTCGAGTGCAGCGATCAGAATGGAGGGTCTCGACAACGCGCAGTAATAATCCTCGACGAGGTCAGGATCGTGATGAAAACGTGCGAGATCCAACGCGTTAGTTTCTTGCACATAACGCTTCGCCATAGCTTGCTTCATTTTGTCTCTCATTTGTTGGTCTATGTTGTAATGAGGGAAACCCGGATCAACGCGAACCGCCAGTTTGAAACCGTCGTCGGCTATTACTTTCCTGTCGCATGATCGCAGCTTGTTGGCAATCTTCTGATCGTCCACGTAGAACACTACTGCCGTCTCAGTTGGCCTCCACTAAAATCCGAATTGAAAAAAAAAACTCAATTAACGACCGAAAAAAAATCGTCATTTTCACAATAAACTGGAAAGACGTAATTTCTAGACGACAAATTACAAATTACATGATTAAATGACTAGGGAAAAAAAGGAGTGACTTGAGTCCTCACCATTATCGGAATGAACGTGTCCGGGGCCACCAAATTAAGGAGCTTGTTCGTTATGAATGTCCTCTCGTATCTTTGTCCATAAGGTATCTGTAACGCGATGAAAAATCATTTTTCAACTTCCCGCAAATCCATTCAAATTTTTTCTAGATTCAATTTTTTTTTTTTTGTTTAAATTCATTATTGTCTGTGCGTACGCTCTTCCGGGTCTTTGTGACCCGATCCCTTCACGTAACCCCACAAGATTATTCTAATAAAATTCAGAAGATCCAAAATGCAACATGAACGCGTTAAATTCTTTGGAGAACTCTACGCACCGTAATCCTGTACGATTGCGTTTTGGTAGAATACCAGATGGTGTCATTGTGCGGAATGAGTTTCGGGTCGTTGTGACGCAACCGAATGCCTCCTCTGTGGGTAAGAGGACTATTGCGTCCTCTCGAAATTCCTCTACCACGGCCATGCTGGCCACCTTCGGGACCGTTGTTGTTGGCTCCGGCAGACATGGGACAATCTTCGTCCAGTAGCTTCCGACGGATGGCCGCGCCGAAAGCATCGGCTCTGACCCTGTCACGAGTGCGTGCTTGATTTTTGAATGACACACGTGGTCTCTTGCCGACAGCCGCTTTGATCGCCTTCATCGGCACATCATCGGTGCGGTCGTCGTGATCTAAAATTTTTTATTTTCTAATTATCGCCAAAAGTCTAATGAGGAAATTTTATAACTGCGCTAATTAATAAAATGCTACTAAAAAAAATGGGCGATAAAAAACTATGAGAAGTTATATGATTTTTGTTGGCAGTTATTGGATGTGCTGAAAAAACCATTTTTGCTACCAAAGGCTTTAGAGATTGCTTGGGGAAAAGAAAAAGTGAATCCAAAAATGAAATTCCAATAGAAAACCAATTTTCTTCTCAAATCTTTGCCAAGTATACTTGTGGGTCTGAGAGACCCATAATGAGAGAAGCTTGCTAATTGAAAGACGAGAGACACTGATTCCAGGGAACAATTATGTTGGTGGCAGAAAAAGTGTGAACTCTGGAGATTCATTGGTGAAAAAAGAGGCTTTCGAGGGTTGAATGAATAATGGATACCGAACTCGTGATTGGTAGTGGCTCGCACAAAATAAAGGAACTCACGAGCGAAGGAGCGAGCATGACGTAAAAAATGAATCAATGGAGAATAAAGGTACAGACAAAAAAGAAAACTCACCGAAGTAATTCTTCGAAGATATTCTGTCCGCATTTTTTTGCCACGTTTTACCCAATTTTTTAGGCATTTTGAATCTAGAGTTGAACTTTAGGGTATCTGAAAAGAGAAATCACGAATAAGGCCATGAACGCATTGTGCGCATTAAAATCACTGCTGTGAGCCACGAAAACGCGTCACTCACGACACGATGTTCGCGTGTGATTTTTGCGATCCCGATTTTTCACACTACTTTCATTATTTATGTCGAAACTTTAGCACAATGATTTATACGTACTAGACTCTTGTTTATTCCGATCAATAAATAGTACGATATTCAATGTTTAGCGAATACGCGTTGAAAAAAGAACGTGACTAGTTTTTCTTTCCTCTTCCCAAGCGAAGAAAGAAGCAGACGTGTAACCTCGGAAAAGCGCTGCTGCAACGTCAAAAAAATTCCAATACAGCAGCGCCTCTAGCAGAGGTTGCAGAACTAAAACCGCATCGAAATGAATTCAAATTGTGGCGGGAAAACATCGAATACGTGACATTCATCCGAAATACGACATTATTGTTGCAATTCGTAATTAATTAAAAACATCAATGCTGCCTCATTGTCCACAGATTAATTGAACAGAAAGTTCCGAATTTTCTGCTTGATTTGGATCGAAATTGGCTATAACCACGCCGTCATCGTCTCT
>JBAJMU010000009.1:1219625-1263055 GCA_037952995.1 Hyposoter didymator
TTATATTTTTGTTTTTCTAAAACCGCCGTAAGAAATTTTGACGCATGTAGCACGTGACACTTCCCAGACGAAATAGAGAGATTTTGCTATTGTTATTATGAAAAGTGGATATATAGATATACTGCCTATGGGTTCAAGGCGAACACTTGCGCCGCTAGCGGCAGAACGTGAAGCTACTCAATGTACGAGTTTTGGGACCGTTTTGCTCCCGGCTCGCCCTATCCCGTTCGGTCTCCTTCCCTCTAGTCTCCCTGGTTCACGCAACGGTACCCGAAACTAATATATATGTCTGCATATTTCTATATACAAGAGGTGTAGTATGTCGCCGTAATGATTAGAGCGGAGTTTGAGGGGATAGCTGTTTCTTATTTGCTCTTGGCTCCACGTCCGCTTGTCACTCAGTCGATGATCGCGTGCGATCGCGCGAGTCTGTGTTATTGAGCTGTTCCGTTAAAAATCACCCACCGGGCACAACACGTACTTTTTTCGAATACGCGGGTTTTTTGTCTTGTTGTTTGTGTCAGCCGTCAAAGTCCTGTTTTCGCGTGACTATCAAGTGTGTCTCACATCGTAGTCGGGCTAAGCGCGAAAACAAGTTATCGACGTATATATAAATTTTGGTGCGTTTTTTTCGAGCAACACGAAATGGGGGTCTTTTGAGGGATCATATGTACAAAAGTGACAGCAAAACTTGGAGATTTTGTGATAATCGATGAAGCCCACGTACGACGGTTGACAGCAGGTGAGCCGATAACTTTCTTCTTATTGCTTTAGCATAGAGATTCTGTCACATTTTTCACAACATTGGATAAACAATTAGGTCACTAATCTTTCAAACTGAGAATGCGTGATTACTGGAGAGAGTTTTTGCACGTCGAATGAGATCACGAAAGACTTTCGTTTCGAGAGAAAAAACGATTACTCTTATATTTTTACCCCTTCCAAAACTAGAAACTACGACTTTCGAGACTTTTCATATCCATTCATACAGTAACTGTAACTAGCTCTATTTTATTTTTCCCATCACTCGTCCTATTACACGCGACCGAAGATTCTCCCTGAGATATCTGTCGCACTCGCGGTCGTGCAAAATCGCTTTTAACTCAATTACATCTCGCGACGAGACCTACGTCGTGTCCATTTCGTAAATTTTGGATCTTCGATCTCTTTTCTTTCACTCGTGCTATTAGCAGCCGCTCCGATCGATTTTTTTACTTTTCACGCAGACCTATCGGTAAGCTTTGAATGCAGTATATAAAAAAATGTAAATCTTGGAAAAAATGACATTGTCATGGCGTTTCGCGAAATGTTGATAGAGGGGCTAATCACATGTTGTCAATCATGATTAAATTTAATTATTTCTGTGTAACAGAGTACCGAGAATTTTCTTTTTTTTATTCAAACTCCGAATATTTCATTTATCGATAACAATGATAATGCAAATCGAAAAAATATTACTAATCAACTTCAAATTATAGCTAATAATAGTACTGCGTGTTTGTGAGGAAAATTCCAATCAATGCATTTGAGGAAACAAGATTTTCATAATAATAACAATCAGTGATGAATAATCAACAAATAGGACCTTGAAATTGTTTCCAAAAAACGTGAAACTCAAATAAAAATAATGTGACGGTGGAAGAATTCATTTTTCTTACAAAAATCATATTCAAAAATTCTTTTAGAAAACTTCAATTTTCTTTTCAAACACACTTCCAAATTCTACTCATTTGTTTCTCACTGTTTGTTTTGTTTTTGGTGTTAACAACAAATATTTCCGTTCAGGAAGCAAAACGAAATTTCCAGCTCCTGTTAAGCGTGGAACTTTTTTCTTATCAATTATCAACTCAATCGCAAGGTTTTATCTCCGAATCTGACTGATTATTAGCTTTGCAGAGTAAGATAATTGAGTGGATAGAAAAAAGTTTTTTCACGTGTTGCAATAATTTTTCGAGATTCCGTGCATTTCGAATTACAAAGCGATAGCGTTCGCTCAATGGAAGAAGCCTGGATCTATGATAAAAAAAAAAGACTGCGGTCATGCGCACCGAGTACTTTTCAATTAATCTATCAATGAATCGTGGAATTTCTTGGGACGTCTGTAATTTGCACTCTTGACATTGAAATGCAGAGAGTAACAATTGACCTGAAAATCTATCCAGCACACTTTAGAAATCCATCTTGCGAGACTTTCACCAACTCGTAAGCAGTAATTAAGAGAAGATTGGGATGATGATAAAAATAGTTATTTCTAGTGGTGGGCGAGAAGAATGAGAAACGATTTTTCCTGCGTCGACAAAGAGATTCAACTGCGCACGTTTATACCTTTTTTTTTTAAATTACAGATACATTTTCCTTGTTAACAATGTCGGACCTGGACGGAGAGGACGAGGTGAGCGAATCGTTATGTATTTTAAAAAATGCAAACACTCGATCTCATTGTAAAATATATTTAATGTTTCTTTCCATTGTTTCAGTTCCAAGATGCGCAGGAAAATATTGCCGCGTGAGTTTTCCGACATTCGCACTGTTGTCTTATCATTACTGTTTCGTTTGAATGAATAAACGTGATGATAAGCCTGCTCAATGTTTTTTCAGGCCAACTTCTATGGATCTCGCGACGGCTATCGCCGAAGCAAAACGCGCTAGCGATTGCTTCTTCAACAATGATTTTCAACAAGCCAAAAATATACTTCAACCGTGGGCGGAAACCAGCATGTATCATTCGCTAGGCAATAGCGTTTTTGCCTTCCTGGAAGCGATATTAACTTTCGAACAGGTATAAATATGCATCGAACGAAATTTAACGAAAAATCGAGCATCGATGAACTCGAGCTCGATTTCACTCTCAAAATAGAACATTCAAAATGATTGACGGGGATTTGAAGGGTCGAAGATTCGGAGTTTATTCCATGTTTTTTTTTCTTGTTAAAACAACGCGTGGGACTTTGTACCTTTGTGTGAAACTTTATCTCGCGTTTGAAAAATAAATACGCAACAAATTTTTGCACCTTTGACTTTCGAAATTCATGTTCGCGACTGGCGAATTAATTGAACAGAAATATTTGTGCGTTAAACGAAAAGTACACAAAGTTATGAGTTGTCTTGTGCAATTTTTTATTGAAAAAGTAGAGAAAATCGAGAAAAAAGCTTCCATTTGACCTTCGGAATTATTTTCCTCCTTTAAATTCAGACACAGATAAGCTCTCGACACTTTTTAGCCATCAAAGTTCCAAATTTTCGGAAATATACATTTTTAGCGATTGAAGTTTATTTTCAAAATAGTTTCCTTCACTTGGCATTTTTAAATTTCATCCCCATAAAAGTCCGAAGGTCGATTGATGGGAAAGAATGTTGAATAAAATGCAATTCGGGCTTCTAAAAATATCGCAGCTTCGAGCTACGAGTGGACATTAATTCTTGTTTCCTTTAACGAGTAAACTTTTCTCGATATAACGGGAGATGCGAATTTCTGGTCCGAGTTTGTAAACAAAAAAAAAAAAAAAAAGTTGTCACTGATGGATAAAATTTTTGTTTTAATTCGTTGATAGAAACACATAGAAAAGGCTTCGGAGGCAATAAAACTGTGCATGAACGTTTGTGCGAAGCAACGACGGCACACGACCTTGACCCAAAACATCGGTAAAATGGTGAAAAGAACGAATTACGATTTATATACAATCGGTGAGTAAAATAAGCTGAAAATATAAAAAGAATCTATTGAATCGATGACAGAGCGATTTGATAGTTTTACATAGTAACGGATAGGGAATAGAAACACGACACTGTGACGAAATACAGGAAACGAGAGTTTACGCAATTGCTTTGCGTTGATTTACGAGAATAGCAAAAATTCTGGAACCTTTTTCTGGCTACGCACGCGAAGGATTTATGATTCTGATGATAAAATGTGCTACATGACCTTCGAACCGAAAACTCTCATCCTTACTCTCAATCGATCAGTTTCATTCCATGAGAATACAAGTAGATACTCAATCGATAGTCTTATCAATCCGTTGATTACAATTGGCAAAAAATATTGCCTCACATATCAATAATCTTGATTTTCGCAATACGCGAGATTTGTCGTACATTAAACTCAAATATTAACAAGTACTGCCTACGCTCGTAATCACGTGTCGAATTTACTGCACGAGTACCACCCAATGGTGCAATTAAGTGCCACGTCAAATGCACGAATACTAGCTCATTTGCGTAATTATCGACTATCAGTTGAAATAGTTCACAGAACGCATGGAGTTTACGTAACGTAGTTGCAAGATGTACTCGTTTGTGCAATTATTGCCTTCGCTACGAACAGAAAAACCAAATAGAATAAGCGTCGGTTTTTCGTAGGTTCATTTTAATTTCAAAGGAATTTTTAAACGTGAGATTTTTTCCATCTCGTAGAAAATTTTCATATTTTGACAGAAATTATTCCAAAATTTGTAATTAAGTCTCCGAGGATCATTTCCACGGAATTTCATAGTATGAGAATCCGTCTTTTCATTCTGCTCGAGAATTTTTGCATAACTCGTAAAATGTACGAGTTGACAAATGACGAAGAATTATTATTGCAGAGGAAGTGCATGCGGAGCTTTGCTATGCCGAGTCCCTCCTACTCAAGGCGCTGCTGACCTTCGTCGAGGACGAAACACTCGTCAGCTTTGTCAAGGCCGGACTGAAAATTCGTACCTGCTTTCTTTCGTACAAGTAAAAAAATGACATTTTATGGGATTTATTGATGGAAATAATGAAATTCTGTGGCAACCAGGGATCGTCAATTGGTCCTTTTTGAATGATAGAGCAATTATTTATTGTCTCCGAACTTTATTGTAGACCGTTAACTGCCTCTTGATTTTTCATATTTTTTACGTCCTCAGGGAATGCTTGACGATACTGACATCGCGAAAATGGGAGAACGAGATGCACAGGGTACACTTTGAGAGTGGAGTTCGCATGGGAATAGGAACTTTCAATTTGGTGAGTAAAAAAAAAAAAAACGCAGGGTTCTCATCGATTTTTTGGGCAACTGCTCGTAGACACGAATCTCGTGTCTACAATTTGATGAAAAATTTCGTTTATTGCAGATGATATCTTTGCTGCCCGGGCGAGTGATAAAACTTTTAGAGTTTATTGGATTTTCTGGCGAAAAGGTAAGACGTTTTCGTGTTTAAATTGGAGCATGGAAATAAATGCTGGTGCGGACAGGAAAAATTGAAAAAGAAAATTTTCCCTGCATTTCCATGAAGCAGCCTTCGAATTGCTCAAAAAAATTATTTTAATGTTTATTTTTCTTGGACAGAATTATGGATTGAACGAGCTGCAGGCAGGGTACGAGGAACGACGAGGAATTCGTCAAGTTCTTTGTGCAATGACGCTGCTCTCTTATAACTTGATAGTGTCGTTCGTACTGAGTCACAGAGACGGTGATTTGGAATGGTGCGAAAAAGCGTTGCAAGAGCAATTGTCGTTGTATCCGAACGGAGTTTGGTTTTTATTTTTCAAAGGAAGACTCGAGTTCACACGTGGCAATCTTGAAGAGAGTGTGCGATGGTACACGCAGTCTTGGAAGAGTCAGAGCTTGTGGCCACAATTCCATCATTTATGTTTTTGGGAACTAATGTGGGCGAATTGTGTCCAACAACGATGGGACGATGCTCTTTTTTTCGCTTCCTCCCTCGCCGAAGATTCCAATTGGTCCCGAACTATTTATCTCTATCAAAAAGCTGCTATAATGATAATGAAAAATCCTGACGCAAAGAGCAAGGAACGAGATTCCATAAACACTCTGATGATGCAAGCCCCGACGTACAAGCAACGCATCGCTGGAAAATCATTGCCAATGGAAAAATTCGTCGTGAAAAAAACCGAGCGATACTTTGCTCAGAAAAAAAATCTAGTCCTCCCCGTCTATGAACTCATGTTCGTCTGGAATCTATTCAGGGTCGTTGGCAAACGACAAGATTACGTTATGTGCATGTACAAAACTATCGAGGATGCCGAGAATCAATTGAAAGCGAGCCCGTAAGTTTTTTATCATTTTCTACCAAGCCTCGATGCCTAAACTTGATCTTTATCCACAAAATTGTCTTCGTACATCGATTTACAATGTTTCTCTGCCATCGAGCTCTCATCCATTGCTCTCTCTTTTCCTTCATTCTCAGAATTTCACATAATCGAATCAAACGTTGTTGAATTATTTTCCAAACACCAAGAAAATATTTACGAAATTAACAAATATTTACTTTTCGTTGGATTAATAATTCAGAGTTTTTCTTTTTCATTTTTTTTTCACTTTCACAGCAAAACGGATTATCAGGCTGATAACGAGGCGTTGGTGTTGCTGATAAAAGGGGCATGTCTCAGGCAAATGAAACATCCTCTCCAGGCCGAAGATTGTCTCAGACGCGTTATCAGCATGGAAAAACAAATAAAAGATGACACTTATCTTGTACCATATGCAATCGTTGAGCTCGCCATGCTTGCCAGCGATCGAGGCGATCAACCTGCGGCAATCGCTCTCTTGGAGGATGCCAAGTGAGTTTTTTCTTTTATCTATTGCTCGAGTTGTCAACTGCATGCATTGATAAACGTCATTACAAACTTTCGAGGAAATTTGACAAGAATCGTTTTAATATTCATCAAAACAAAAGTGCGTCAAATTTTTATACTTTTCCATGGAATTTGTGGCTCAGTGAATTTCGTTGTATTATTCTTTTAATTCTTTCCACATTTCCACAGCGCTGGAAAATTGGAGTTCAAATTGTTTCAATTTTTGAGCATTTTCTTGAGTTTCTCTTCAAGACAATCGTGATGCCAGTGAAATTCTAGGTTGTAAGTAAAATTTCTCAAGTCAAAAGCTCATCGTTTTCTGCAGGAAAAATTACACCGGCTATTCGTTGGAATCGAGATTACACTTTAGGATACATAGCGGTCTGATGGAATTAAATTCTCCACAAGCGGCGGATGAAAGCGTCGAAGAAGCTACCGAAGCAATATTCGCTGAGGAGGCTCAGCTCAACGCCCAGATAAACGAATGTTCGATATCCAACAACAAGCCTACGAGAAATCCTAACGGTACGAATAGCGGTACATCGAGTCGTAATAATGCCCGTGTTAGCGGCGGTGAAAGCGCCGGGCCTAGTCGTACGAGCTCGGAAAAGGCGATAGCCGCAAATAACTATTCCGTAACGCGGATCTAAATGGTATTTGTTTTACGATGTTAGTTTCAATGTCGACTCTTGAATTGACTAAATAAACAACAACAAAAAACCAAAACGATTCAAGAGCTCTTGATGTTTTGTGTCAAGTGTCTCTTGGATTTAAGTATTGAGCCTAATCCAATAATGTTCGTGCGACAATTCATGGCGTGATTGTATCCAAAAATCAACATTTTGGATTACGAAGCTGGTTATTAAATGGAGAGAAAAAGCGGAAGAACAAACAGGAGGAGTCCAGAGGAAAGGATGAGATGAAAATTGAGTGAAAAATTGACAACGATCATGTCGATACGTCGAATAATATTTCCGGATTCTTTGGAAAGAAATGTTTCATTTTGTTGTTGCATTTCCATCCGAGATTCCCCAACTATTCGCTCAAAATTGTTCCGTGCGTTGTTGGAAAGGGAAAAAGTAATCAGGAAACTTTGCGCAAGCTTCAGGGATTGTGAAAACGCAATAAACAAATTGAAACATTTTTTTCTATCATCCTGGCAACTTTACGCGTGTACGAACCAACACATAATACGTACACAAACTTCCTACACTCAATGCAGTAAGACACACGTAACGAGTGTGCGGAAAATGGAAATATAATTTTCTAGACGAAAGGAAGGGATTTTCATAGATTGGTATCGAGTTTTGCAACCGATTAACTGCGGGGACGAATCTGAAATATTCAAACACTTCAAAAACATGAAAAAGTGATTGAAAAAGATGGATTTCTCTTCAGATTTTAACGATGCCACAAACGTGGGACTGGAGAACAAAAGTCGTGGGTCCATAAACGAAAATGATCAAGAGTCGTTCAAGGATGTTTAGGAGGAAGAGATTATGAAGGTTAAAAATGGGTCAGCCTAATGGGTTCAGGAAAAAGAGTTATTACCCCGGATTGACTGTTTTGTAATTTACATAAGGCTCGTATAAATATTTGTTTGATAAGAATTTTCGATACACGCGAGGAATAAGAACATTGGTAAAATATGTAAATCGGTAACAATGAAACTCGATTTGGACGATGTTGCTCCTTGCTCTCTATTCTGTCGACGATATTTTTGTTTCGTTTTTAGTTTTAACGGACCTAGTGATCATGAACAGGGTAGTAAGAAATTTATTATTTTTTACGAAACTTCCTTAATTAATAAATTATTATATTATTTCATTTTTTAATCGTATTTCATCCCTGGTAGATATTACACTCTCTAAATAATGTCGAAGATCCTAAAAATCGAAAAATATGTAGACATTACTGGAAAATTGTGTGGAAAAAAAGAAAACGATGGCAGATTTATGTAAAAGTGTATTGAGATGTGAAATATATATTTTAAATGTTTTTCACTGTCTTTTTAATCATTTCCCCTGAAACCTCCTTCGAATACGTGTGAACGTGAGATTTTATCCGAACGGGGAATCTTAACCCTAAAATCGAAGAAATTGAACGAGAATTCATTCGAACAAAGATTTTTCTACGAAGATTCTTTTTTTTTTGCAAAATAAAAATGAAAATTCGAATATCAAAAATATATGCTCGGCGCGCAACTACCAGATTTCCGGTGCTCTGACCAATAGGGACGCTGCGTTGCTCAAATGGCCAACACGCGCATTCTACGGGGGTTTCTAATTTGCCGGCTAAATGTCGGCTGCCTATATATGTGTACATTTCGCTATTGAGAACACGAGGTTACGTGGGGATTATCCGTGTCGATTATTCCGGTTAATAAATTCTCATTTAATCCTATAATCGATGCTAAAATAGTACAAGGAAGCGTTCTCCCAGAATTACGTGCTAAAGGAACAACCTTCAGCTACAACGTTATGGTAAGTTCGGAATTTTCATTAATTCATTGTCAAGTACATTTCATAGCCTGCTTGACGGGATATTGGCCGGTACTCTGCCGGGCTTTACACACATTTTTAACGACACTGTGACACTTTCATCAAAATTGCACGAGACATCGGTGATTTTTTGTCGACGTGCTCAAAAGTGTCATAAAAAAAATGTTTCATCATTGTTCCACAAAAAAAACTCGTTCCTTGTGCATCAGAACCATTTTCTCACTTTGACGAAGTTTTCTTGAAACCGTTTTTACGAACTTGGTGTCTTTCAAGGACGAAAGTGAGTAATGATGCAATTAACCTATTTTTTAAATTGTAGATCTGACCATCCAGATGCTCTTATGAACAAATAGGTTGCAATCAGCGTTCGGCATGAGTGCGTCCAATGTTCAGGGCTCTTTGAAAGAGGCCCTTTACGAAACCCTCAACAGTATTCTCTCGCCTCACAGAGCGACACGTCAAGCTGCCGAACTGAGAATACAAGCCCTAGAAGTTACGGACGATTTTGGTATTCATCTCACGGAGTTTGTTATCGATCCTAACGGCTCATTACCCATTCGACAATTGGCTTCCGTACTATTAAAACAATACGTCGAATCTCATTGGAATTCGAATTCCGACAAATTTGGACCACCTGAAATAAAACATGTCACCAAGGAGAGAATCAAAGAATTGTTGCCCTTGGGACTGCGAGAGTCCATCAGTAAGGTAATTAATGGGAAGCAGTTATTTCGTTGGAACGAGTCATTTTTGTCGATTACAGGAATTTGATTTAAACAAGATTTGAATATTTTAACAATGGAATTGCTTTGCTAGGTCCGCGGCTCGGTCGCCTATGCCATCTCTGCCATAGCGCACTGGGATTGGCCGGAAAACTGGCCCGGCCTCTTCGACATACTTGTGAGCTGTCTGAGCGGCGAAGACGAATTTGCGGTCCATGGGGCGATGAGAGTTCTCACGGAGTTCACTCGAGACCTCACGGACGTTCAGCTACCGAACGTCGGCCCTGTTATCCTTCAGGAAATGTACAGAATATTCCAGAGCGAGACTGTGAGTGTTAACTTTTCATGCAATCCTTTGGAGTCCAGATTCGAATAAACTTTTCGGTATTTTTCCCGCAGCAATATTCCGTTAGAACTCGCGGCAGAGCCGTAGAGATATTTTCAACGATAGCGACGTTGGTCGCTTCGACGGGACACTATCAAAAGGGTTTTGTGCAGCAATATCTGCAGCCCGTTATTCCAATGTTCACAGAGAAGTTTGTTCACTGTTTGCGAGTTCCTAACGGCCCGACGAGCGACAGTGGCCTCAAAACCGATATAATTAAAGCGATTAACTGCCTCATTGCGCATTTACCGAAATACGTGGCGAATTTTCTGCCACAAATTTTGCCACCCATTTGGGACACCATGACACAAAGTGCTAAAGTTTATCAGGACGAAACGGTCAATGGGAACGACGAAATTAACGAAAAGGAAGTTGATTCCGACGGTAAGAAAAAATCCAGAAATCTTGGGCTACGGCAGCGAAATTTTGTTTATTTATTTTTTTGAAAAGTTGAGAGACGATTTTGTTATTTTGTGCTTTTCAGGTGAAATAATAAACTTCAACAATTTAATTATCGCCACGTTCGAGTTCATTCACTCGTTGATCGACTCTGTAATGGACCGAAAAAGATTTTCCAGCCTACTCGACAATCTTCTCAAGGAAACGATGTATTATCTTGTTATATTTATGCAAATAACCGAGGAACAGATCGAGCTGTGGACGAGCAATCCGAGCCAGTTTGTCGAGGAAGATGATCAGGGTTTGACTTACAACGTTCGCACATCGTCTCAGGATCTATTGGCTGTGAGTATCCTTCGTGATATTCGCTTTCATTTACGTTCCATTCATTTTATCGCAATTTTTCAACAAAACACCACGCTGCTTGACAGGCCCTGGTTTCTCACTCGGAGGCCGTATCGATGAATGCCTTGTGCGAGGTTATCACTCGACACGTCGAAGAGACAAATCGACAAAGAGCAGCAGCGACCGCAGCTGGCGGAGTCATTGATCCGAATTCTTGGAAAATATACGAATCTTCGATCCTTGCACTTTGTACTGTTAGTAATGAAGTTATGGAAATGCTGCAAGCTGGTTCCTTGCATTTTGATCTTGTTGGATTTTTGGACAGAGTTGTTCTCGCCACCCTCAACAGTCCAGGTAACTCGATCGTTTGCAATTTCCCGTTGAGACATTCCGAGCTCACAGATTCAATGAAATTTGGACTCGCGATAATGTTCGTTTTTTTTTTGCATTATTTGTCCCATTAGGAGCCCATCCGTTTCTTCTCGGTCGCTGTCTTTGCGCCGGTGGACGCTACGCGCCAAAATTACCGCCTGAAATGTGTTCCCGTTTCCTGGAGGCCACGGTCAACGGTCTCTTGGAAAATCAGCCCGCTTGTATACGCATAAGTGCGGTCAAAGCTGTGTACTGTTTTTGCGAAGCTTCAACCGGCGGGAATCCTGCTATCGAGGCTATTTTACGGAATCACTTGCCAACGATATTCCAGGGTCTTTTCAGTCTCACCAATCAACCAACCAACTCGATTTTAACGCTCGTGATGGAAACACTCGCTGTATTGGTCACGGTAATGAAATCTCAATGAAAAATATTTCATTTCAATTAATTTTATGAATTTCGTCAAGCTCGAAACGTGTTCTTTGTAATTCAATGGATATTCAGGTTTTTGAATTAACAAATACCATGAATTAAGGTAGTACTGTCGGTTTGTTCGTGAAGTGTTCAGATTTTAATAAAATTTGATATTGTAGTAGATTATGATTAGAAAAAGATCCGATCACGTTTTCAAGAGGCTGCGGGGAACGGGAAAAAAAAATTCGCATTGGTAGTTTCATACATTTGACATTGAGTTTTATGATAAATCTCAGTTTTCGTAAAAACAACAATGAAATGTTTGAAATTATTGTTAAATACATGAAATTACCAACGCGAATATCTTTTTTCTGGTTCTCTGTAGCCTCTTGGAAATTTGACTGGATCTTTTTCTCATCATAATCGTATATTTTACTAAATTTTATTAAGTTCTGAACGGTCATGTTCGATTTGTTCGTGAAGTGTTGAGAATTTAATAAAATTTGATATCGTAGTAGATTGTGATTGGAAGAAGATCCAGTCACGTTTTCAACAGGCTGCGGGGAACGAGAAAAAAAAATTCGCATTGGTAGTTTCATACATTTGACATTGAGTTGTATGATAAATCTCAGTTTTCGTAAAAACAACAATGAAATGTATGAAATTATTGTTAAATATATGAAATTACCAACGCGAATATCTTTTTCCTGGTTCTCTGTAGCCTCTTGAAAATTTGATTGGATCTTTTTCTCATCGTAATCTACTATTTTACTAAATTTTATTAAATTTTGAACGGTCATTATAAAACTGACGTTGTTTAAAAAATTCAATATAATTGTTGCCCGCAGCTGGACAAGGCGTTCACGGAGAGCATCGAGAACAAGATCTGCCCATTCACGATAGCAGTGTTTCTAAAGTTCCATAGCGACCCGGAAATTCTCGAATTATGTAAAGACATATTTAAAGCGTTAACGGAAAATCCTCAGTGTATCGGGCCTCTGCAAACGCGAATAATACCGACGTTGATCAGTATGATGGCCGTGAATCCGATGGACAAGACGAAAGATGGTAAAGAAAGGAAAAACGTTAACTTTTCTATAAAAATGTAGTTTTCGGCTGCGAATCCTGATCACATCTTTGCGCTCTTCAACTTTTTCCTCAGAGGGTACACGTTCCGTGGCTCTGGAAGTACTGCAAGTGTTGGTGCAATATTCTCCGAGACCTGTGAGCAGCGCGCTCGTGGAAAACGCATTTCCGGCGGCTTGTCATTGCATTTTGAATTCTGAGGAAAATGCAACGCTCCAATGTGGCGGCGAAGTCGTACGCACGTATCTTTCCGTAGCAGCTCGTCAAGTAATTGAACATCGAGACAGCGAAGGATGCACGGGGTTGCAATACATTTTGCAAATAGTTGCTCAACTTTTGAACCCGCGGGTAAGAAGCATGAGCCATCGAAATTCATTGAATGGAAAATCCGACAAAGAAAAACTTGATTCTTTCATTTGATTTCTCAAAAATGTCAGTCTAGCGAATTCACAGCAACGTTCGTTGGCAAACTGGTGACGACTCTGATCCGGAAAGTCGGGAGTACACTCGGAGGTGACCTTGACCTTTTGCTGAAAGCTGTATTGAGTAAAATGCAGCAAGTCGAGACGTTGACGGTGATGCAAAGTTTGTTGATGATTTACGCGCATCTCATAAACACCGAATTCGACGCAGTCCTTAATTTTCTGTCGACGGTTCCGGGGCCCACGGGCGAGAGCGCACTCGCGTTTGTGCTCACCGAATGGGTAAGCAGGCAGCATTTGTTTTACGGTGGATACGACAGGAAAGTAACAACGGTCGCGTTGTCGAAAATACTCGAGCACGGTGTGACCAACGACGACACGAGATTGAACGAGATCACAGTCAAAGGTGAACAAATATTCACAGGTTTGTTCCGCACATTTATTTTTTCTTCTGCCCCCAGAATCAAGCAGAAAAAAAATCAATCGTTCAATTTCTTCCAGACAACGAAGATGGAGTAAGAACGAGAAGCAAATCGCTAACGCAACCTTACCAGTGGACAACAATTCCAGTTCTCGTGAAAATCTTGAAGCTCATTATAAACGAATTGTCAGCTGACATGGAAGCGATTGGGGCCAACGATGAAAACGAGGTTCGTATTCGTTCCGTAAATCGCGAACAATCCCAACCCACCAAATGCCACTGTATCAATAAATATTCTTAAAATAATGCAGACTTCCGACAACGAAGACGACGAGGAAGGCGACAACGTGATATTGGATCCAGGCGACGGATCGGACTTGCTTCGTAAGTATTTTCCGCTCCCCCAGAGCGATTGGCAAATAATCAACGAAAGAAAATCCTCGAGGTTGAGAACAAAATGCGAATTTCAAACATTTACCAATCGTGTAGGTATCGTCGACGAGGACGAGGAAGAAGAGGATCCGGATCTTCTTCAAGACTCGATATATCATTTGAACTTGAACCAGTATCTTCGAGATTTCCTCACAAATTTCTCGTCGCATCATTGCTTTCCAGCTTTCGTACAGCATCTGACGTCATCGGAGTGCAAAGTTCTCACCAATTTGAATATAAACGCGACATACGCATGAAAAAGATGAGGACACGAGAGAGAGAGAGAGAGAGAGAACGACAGAGTAAGACTTGTAATTTTTCATAATAAAGCCATCTATTGTTAATGGTCTCTTTTATCGAGTTGATACAAGTATTCCCGCATACCTTGATCGGGCACTTAGCGAGTTTAACGTTAGTACGGAGAGACACATACAGATTAGGAACCAGAGGACCAACAGCGAAACTTGCAATGTTTTTTGTTGTTGCTTTTTTAAGTTCTATCGATAGCCGATGATTGTTTTAATTGTAGATGAAACATTTGTGTTTTTTTTTGTTCTTTTCGTTTTTTCCACGAGACACTTATCTAACGATACGCATTTTCGTGCATTAATGCGATTTCGCGGGGACATTTATTATACATATCTACAAGCCTAAGCCTAGCATATTCTTGTCATTCATATACTCATTACAATATAGTTTATCTTTGTGTAAAACATCCTGAATCTAGAGACTTATTTTACGGGTTTGTTGTGTTTTTTCTTTTTTTTTTCTTTTTTTAATATTATTAAACGTATATACTAATATGTACAAATCGAAGTTTTTCGTGATCGATAAAAGGAGGATAAGTTGTGGAAAAATTCATCAGTCGCTGCGTTTCCGTTTTTTTTTCTCATTTATCTACAAAATTGTGCTGTTTTCTGTTTTTTTTCTTTTCGACGCATTTATCAATGTTTTGAGGGAAATGGATTGTTGCGGCGATTCGTTCAGACCGTTGTCACCGAAAGGAGGCCCATGAGCTTCCCTCCCGTTCCTGGTCCACCGCCTGTGCCACCCACTCTGTTTCCATGGGCCAACATTTCTTGCACCGTCGTAAAATCGTCCAGGGCTGACTTTTTTCTCGCCATCTTTTTGTAACTCAACTCCACGATGTTCAATGGCTTCTTCGGCGATTTATCCTCCATGTGCTCGCTGCTGATCGGCGCCTCGTTCACACTCTGCTGCAACTGAAGCTGCTGCTGGATAAACAATTCTTGCTGACGCTGCTTTCGCTCTCGCGCACGCTCCAGCTGCCGCTTGCGCTCTTCTTTGGTCCAGTAGCGTCCAACCTTTGACACAAAATCGATCGTTTATCAGCTTTAGCGGATTTTCTAGTTCTCGAGTCATTTATTTTATTAATTGCTTGAAAAATACGACCCTGGAACTACAAAATTTAAGGAATTGATGAAAAAAATAGCGGAGCTTTTTTTATTCATGCCGAATAGATTGATAGACGTTGACTAATTTCTGAGTGGATTTTGTGATCGTGCAATGTGAGCCTTGACCTTTATTCACATTTACGAAACGCCGTATAAAGGAAAAGAACGATATTTCGAAGTGAAAAATGTACAAACCTTCATTTCCGACATAGTGTCGTCCTCAGTGGTGTGTCCAGCACGTTCTTCGGATATTTTGATAGCTCGATTCCTGAGGACTCGACTTCTAACGGGTCGTTTAGCGATGTACCGAGTGCCATCGGGTCGTCTCTTGACTTTCCACTCCATTTGGATGTCGCCTTTGTCTTCGGGTGGGTTCCAAGAGTTGGTATTGGCGCAGACTTGTTGACTGCCGATAAATTGATACTGGGTTAAATTTGGTGCTTGGAAGTTGCCGTGAGATTTGGATTTTCTGGCACTGCCAGTTGTATCGCGCGTCGTCAAGTTTTTCCGGTTCAGAGCTTGCTTGAACAATTGCTGTTGGAGGATGATGGTTTGTTCGAGATTAGCGACGTTGGTGTACATCGTATCAGCCGGAAGCGTCGTGTTCGCCCCGATGTTGGAAGTTCCATCACGTTCACGATGTTGATGATGCGACGAGCTCTTTTTGGCAGTTTGACTATTTTTACTGGTTTGTTTGGCTGTTGGCGTTACTGGGATGGGACAAGAGCACGCAATTTTTGGAGTTATCGTCGGGGCGTTTGTCGTCGGTGTGCACAAGACGAGGGTACTTTTGTGATGATCTTTTTCGACTTGATGAAGCTCCAAAGTCAATGGATTACTGTGACAAGATTCTCCGGTATTGTAAGCACTCGAACTGTCTTTTTCCTCGCCCGAGCTGTTGCTCTTCGAAGAGGAATGCCAGTTTGGTTTTGTGAGGTTTGTCTGATCTGATTGTTTCACTATTTGCTCACGATTCGATTGACTCCAATGCTGTCGATGCTCGTAAGGTGATGAATAAATTGGCTCGTTATCGGACTCTGGTATCGTCTCGTAAATGTGCTCGGTATCGCTCCAAACGTGACTCGAATAAGCTTCTACGAGTTTAACCGATGTGTTATTTATGGTTGAGCCAATGGTTGTGGGCGGTGTACGAATCGTCACGTTTTCAACCCTCTTCGTGCATTCCTTCAGGGCTTCTTGGAGCCATTGCTTGCGATCCTCGTTCTGATGAAGCGGTGACGTCGCTGATTTACTCGATTTTTGCGAATTTTGCGAGGAACACGTAGACGACGAATTCGGCGCTACGATTGAACTCGCGTTTGTCAAATGGCTCGTTGTTGTGTGCGATGGCACAGGTGGAGCTCCAGCTCTCACCGACTGGATATTTCCGTCGTTATCTTTATTGTTCGTTTCAACAATCGGCTGATGCATTTGTGGCTGCTGTTGCTGCTGGCGTATCAATTGCTCGATCATGCTGTTCTGGTACGCGGGAATGTTGTCCGGGGAAATCGGTGGTGAACCCTGAAAACAGAATTAACTTTATTTCTAACTTTTCTACTAAAAAATCAATTTTTTGACTCCCACAATTTCGTGGTAGCTAGGAATTTCCTAAGCGTTTAATTACCTGAATGTACAAACGCCTATCGTCGTAATCGTCGTCCTGAAAAATAAACAAAATTTTAAAACCACAAAATTCCTCGAGTGTCTCAAAGTATCAAAAAACGTTGGGATGCTGCAACGTCCATTTCCTAGCAATGCCCAAAATCGTTGGTGTCGTCGAAGAATGTTAACACGTCGAAAACAAAAACTAAATGATCCCATGAGCAAATGAATTGAAAAAGAAAAAGCAAAGTTCTCGTAGCACATTATCCATGGAAACTTCGAAGAGAAAGAAAAAAAAATGAAAAGAGAGTGTTTTGTATTTTGTATGAAACATGAATCAAAGAATTTCTCAAGTGGGGAATATCTTT
Source organism: Hyposoter didymator (assembly GCA_037952995.1). Taxonomy (NCBI): domain Eukaryota; kingdom Metazoa; phylum Arthropoda; class Insecta; order Hymenoptera; family Ichneumonidae; genus Hyposoter; species Hyposoter didymator. Next base: position 1,237,065 of record JBAJMU010000009.1, read on the forward strand.
CATGTGCCTACCTGGTACAGACAACGACTGACGAGTATGGTAACCGCATTATTCGTCTCGGCGAATAGATTTTCCGTCTGTTCTTTGTTCGCAACGTCCTTTCCGTTCACCTGTAAAGTAACAGGCATACATTGCATACAATGGAGTTGAAAAAGAGGTGGAAAAAGCCAAGTTAACAAGAGACTAGTGTCTCTTGGACTGTAGGAATAAAGATCGGAGGGCGGGTGTTCGATAAAAATTAATGAATTGAGAAAAAAAGGGGAAAACTGTCGACTCATCGTTCTTGGAATCTGAGGGTGAAATATATGATAGAAAATAAAATACTCTATATATAGAAATATTCGCATACGCATATGCACAGTTTCTTTCATGATAACAGGCCGTTGAGACGGTTTGATAGTTTGCAGGAGAGATGACGTGGTGCAAACTCGATTGAACGTACGCGAGCGGAGAGAGGAGCAAGAGCAGCAGATGAACAAGATGCGGGATCGCATAAGCAGAAAGGGCTTCGTGTGAAATGCGAGGGTTGCACGCCCCGGATTCACCGAAGGAGGGTGAAGCAACTTGTGATGTTTCTTGCTCTCTTTCTCTACCTTTTATTCTTCCTCTCTTTATATCACACGCTCATACATCGAGTGAAGAGAAATAAATATATATCGAGGAGAATTTCGAGAGAGAGAGTGGGAAGAGACAGCTCCCGTTTGTTCAAGTACGAAGAAATGATTCACGGCTTCGATCTGCGAGATGAAAAGAAAGACGTACGTGCCCTGGAACGTGATTGAGGATGGAGGCGAAATAATGAAACAAGTGACAGGACATGATTAACAATTAAGTGAATGATGCCTCTTGGTCTCGCGATATCTAACAGGTGTCAATCAATCCGGTGAACCCTCGATGCGAGGGCGCAGTTTGACGCAGCACCGTGTTATTGAAAAGAGTATTAAAAAATCGACTGAACGACGACAAGTATTTGTTAATGCCAAAATTCTCGGTTATGGGAATCGTCGGCACGATTTTTCATGAAAAAGATAAAAAACCACTGATTTTTCAATCGTTTTTGGTGGGAAAAATCGTTTTTCGGTCGAAGAAGTCTAAGCGTATGATGTGACGTTGTTTGAAACTTGGATTAAATGAATTGTCAAAGGATCGAGGGAAAAACGGTGTAAAACGAGGGTTTTAGATTGTTTCTGATTGAAAAATTCGTTCGGACACGAGGGCGGGCTGGGAAGAACTAGAAGACGATGATTAGAAGGAAAAAGGAGATTGGGCGTGATCGGAGAAAGGTTTTTGGATAATGTATATATAAATGGGAATTGGAGAAGATCCTTTGACGTCGCGGTAGCACATGCTAGTTCGGGAGAGCTTATGCCAAAGGGAGACGAGGCATGCAGAGGAGTGAAGGTCGGTGGTTAGTTGCCTTACAAACGGAGGGTAATACGAGAGAGATGGATAAAGTGGAAGCGATGGGATGATGAGAAAGCGACCAGACGACGTAGAGGCGGTAAATCCACTACCCCGGCATTATATACGATCTACCTCGGGAGCGAGAGAGCGGGGCGTTTCCTCTTCACGCGTCCACATCCACCACTTTGTGCGCGAATAATGATAATCTGCCTAAAGGGATTAGAGTCGAGAAAGCTCCAGCAGGGGCTAAGAGAGAGAGAAAGAGAGCGCGAGTGGGGGAGAGATTGGTGCCTTTAAAACGAGAGTTTCAAGCAAAATTCTTCCGGCGCGTCCTCGTGCAGCTCGCAGAGTCGCGAGATCGTAGGTCGAGCACGTTTCAGCCTCTTTTTCCATAATATATCCAATGAATTTATCAACTCCTTCCGAAAGTACTTTATAATTCATGCAAATCGGGATACTCGACCATATACGAGAACAGCGTTATGGAAACCATCTTCCTCAAGAAAATCCCACCGACAAAAAGCCTCCAGTACTTTCCAACTTCTTACTAATAAAAAAATGGTCGAAAAATACTTTCGAGTGATTTTTCCGAGAGAATCTCGACGTTCTTCATACTCGGAGTAGTTTAGAAGAAAATGATTTCATTTTTTTTCATGAAAAAATACGAAAACGTCTTCTTGAAGAAAATCCCACCGAAAAAAGCCGAAAAAAGCAGAATTCTTGAAAATTCTTTCAAGTGATTTTTCCGAAAAAATCGATGCTCGGAGTAGTTTAGAAGAAAATGATTTTTCTCACGAATTCTTTACGAAATTCGAGCATTTTTTTCCGTCCAAAAGTCACACGACGTCGAGAAAAAAAAACATTTTTAACGATGCAACGTTCAGGATTAATGATTCGGTGTCATGTCGTCAGGATATGAAATTACGTCGTATGAGAAGCAGTATTAACAGCGACATGTAACTCACGGGATTATTGGATACGACAGACTTGTTTACGAAACGATCGTGCGTGGACGAATCGAAATCGAACACCCTTTTACTAATCACAGTGGCTTGACAAATAGCTCGGTCGATATAGAAAGGTCGTGATATGGAGAATCTGTTATCCATCAGGAGTGTGGGTCGTATGAGCGTGAATGGAGGTCGATTTAGTGGATGAAAATGCAGACGCGATCCGTAGCTTTGAGAAATTTGTAAAATTACCCGCAATATTTGATCGCCCTCTCGCAAACGTCCATCCCTAGCGGCGAGGCTTTCGGGTATAATTTCGGAGATGTATACCTCGGTGTCGGCGTCCTCGCTACCCGAGCCCGAACTGTAGCACACGGTTAGTCCGAGTTTCTCAGCGCTTCCGGTCTTTCGTAGCGTAACTTCCTGCAAATTGAATTATGCCATCAACACATAATTTTCAACAAGCTTATATCGCTATATTCGCAGCATGTACGTGCATAGACGACTATGCTAATTTTTCGTCTCTGTCAACGAATTATTTGCATAATTCTCTACAGGTGTATAACTTTCTGATGGAAGGACACTTTCAAACTATTATTTGTATGTACACACCGAGAAAAATACTTTCAGCATCCGAGTTTCTTGCCAACTCAGTTCGAGCAGAAAAATGTGTAGATTATACGAAAAAAGACTCCAGGAAAATTGAGTAGAAAGATAAAATAATTTCCGGGAGATTTGACTCGAAAAAAATGGAAATTTGGAAAGAAAATTTCTTCTCAACCATCCACCTTGAGAGTCGATTTCTTCTTCGGAAGATTCGTTGATTTTTCGTTATTTTTTGCGTGCATGTTCGATAAACAAAGGAATTTGTATTTTTACAACAAAAAAAGAATCGCTTGGAAAAATTACCTCGAAATCCATATCATGGGCGAGAAAATCCTCAAAGCTATCGTTCGTTCTTTCCTCGGGATTGAACTGAACCGGAAGGAGTTCATCCTCATCAACGAGTCCCGCCCAGTCGGTTTGCACCCCGGTCGAGACGAAAGGAAAGGTCGAATTGGTGGTAACGGAGTTTCTCTTCCAGCTCGAATTCTCGTTGCTCGTATTAGTGTTGACAACGCTCCTTTCACCGTTAGTATTTGTCTCGATGCTCGCTGTTGTGTTGGTCGCTGAATTTTGACCGGTTCCTGATAACGATCTACGCACTGTCGTATCTTCAATATTTTTCTCATTCTCGTTTTTTGTCGTCACGTTGTTCGACGTGGTACCACCAACCGTTTGGCCGGGTTGTCGTCGCAATACCTCAACTATTATGGGCTCCTGGGCCGATTGGAAACAACGCACCGCATCCTCGTGACTTGAATTCGAGACATCCTGGCCGTTTACCTAAAAACAGCAGAAAAACAAAATCGTCACACAATCGACCAAGATGATAAATTCTCCGGTATTTTCAAATAATTGACAAAATCGNAAACCGTTCGCGCGCGTCAGCGCGCGTGATGCACCCTAGTAAATATAAAAAACTTGTCGAGCTCCCTGCTCAAAGTTCGAGGCGCGTGTCAATTTTTTATTAAATCTGATATCTGAGGCGAACAAATCAATGCTGAGAAGTGTTTCAGCTGTCGATACAAAAATTGTATAAACAGCTGTTGCCCGCATATAAGAGAAAGTGACAGAAATACGTGGTTAGAGTTGCACTTTGCAGATAAATATGGAAACAGAAATGAAGGCAACTGTTCAAAGATATCGACCACACTCCAGAAATGGAGTAAATACACGTGTCGATAAAGTTGCACGAGGTCTATACAAAAGTACATTTTCAAAGGGTGTAATTCGAGACGATCCACGATAAATCGGATCTCTTGATATATATATATATATAGATAGATTTTTTTTTCGAGAGGTCAAACAGCCGAAAAGTCACGCCTTGTATAGGGCCCGCGTGTACATTGCTGTGCATACGTGGTGTTTGCATAATCCATACGAAAAAGCAAAAGGACGCAATCGAGGCAAATTCAACTCGTAAAATTAAATATTACGAGCCCTTTTGTTAATCAGCAGTCGATGTACTAGCAAAACACAGTTCGAAGGGTGTAAAGTGCTCTGTTCTGTAGGCAACACGCCCGGCGAAATACAAAACCCTTTTATCTTTCGTCTCTTTCCCTCCGTACGGAGCGGCTCAGTTTCCCCCATTGTTTCCGCGAGTTCTCATCCCCTTGATTTCGTATATACATATAAACACTCACGTTCAAAAGTTTCAACGCACTTTAGAATTTCTATTTTTATTCATTAAACAGCGACTAATCGAACCAAATGAAAAATGTCGATTATTTATTTGCAAAACATTTTCAATAAACAAAATTATCCGATCGGAGGAATCGATTCGAAACGTGCTGCTTAAAAAAAATAGAGGGAAAAGTGATTGACATATTTTCGTAGTTACTGAATTTTTGATTGTATTCCATTTTTTTTTTTTTGCAGTACAGAACGAAAGAATTTCTGGATTGTTTTTTTTGTCTAAAATTTGTGGTATTATTATGGTTAATATTTTTATAGCAATAAAATCGGAAAAATATTTCGGCGATTTTTTTATAGAAAGATGTGAAAAGCGTTGATCGAATAACGAGGCTTGTGAGCTTTTGATTGGAAGTGTACACGTCGCATCCACACATATCTATATCGAGGGTGATTTTCCACTCTCTGGAGAGGAATCCGCGTTGTATATATAAGCAGGAGGATGAGTCTCGTCAATCTCACCGCAATTAACGGGAGTGTAACGCAATCGCGATACACACAGTGCCAGGGGTAATTCGATATCGAGATTTCGAGGATTCCCCCGGGATGCTAACAGAGAGCGCGCGAGAGACAACCCTTCACGATCGTTTCGTCGGAGTAGCTCAGTATAAATCGCTTTTCTCGATCATGGAGCAATTCGTTATTACGCAAATTTACACGCAGACGAAATTTCCATGCGTATGTTTTTTTAATGGCAAAAATCTCGAGAACGATGGCGTTGATTTTATGCCGAAATCACACGACGGCCCTTGTGATTGATTTTTAAATTTAATTTCACATTAAAATGTGCGCATTTTTTTTACTCAACGCCTTGCGAATAAATAAAATTCAGAGTTTGCGTAATTATAGCTTTTTATCGGAGACATCGGGAGATAATTTATTACTTTGTTACTTTGAAGAACTTCGAAGAAAATTTTCAAGTTCTCGGGCTTGGATTTGTAAGAAAAAAAAAATAGGGCGGAATATGAAATTTACGTAATGATGGACGATTTCGCATGGATCTTCTCGAGAATTATTATCGTTGTGTACTTTGTGTGTAGCTTTAATATTTATGTACATTGTGCAGTGAAAAACGTGTTTCTGGATGAAGTTTTTGGCAGCGCTCCGCAGAGAACGCGGTTCCGGAGAGTAAGATCGCGTTTCTTTCGAGACGGCAGTGTGGCGCGCACTGCTGTTGGTCCTCCTCTTTTCCGCCACACGCTAAGACTCGCTCACGAGAGCTTTAGCGACTGATTTACGAGCGTATAAATCATGCTCCCTTCCCTCTTTTATACTTTCCTGCTACCACTCCTCCTCCTTCCCCTCCCTCTTTCTCATTCTCTATTTCTCTCGGCCCCCAGCATCTTTTCGATCTTCTTCCCTCTTTTTCTCCGTCTCGATCGTTTTGTCTCATCCTTAGTCACGATTTTCTTCTCTAGATATTTCCCCTCTTGCTTCAAACGCACTTGAATTACACATTCCATGTTAACTCAACGGAATTTTCATAATACCGTCGGTTTTTCATTCAACCATATTTTTCGATATCAAAGCCACTGAAATTTTTTTTTTCTTATGAAAACAAATTTAACTGAGTGCAATCTTTGATATTTACATTGGCCATTTTTCACGATTGTCGCGACCCGATTTTTTAACCGAGTGATGAAAAAATTCCCCGTTTGCAAAGTTATCACTAGAAGAGAGTCAAAGTATCCAGCAAACATCGTTGTTATTGCCGGATTAGTAGAAAAAGGTTTGAAATGTTGGAGCGCTTGGAGAAATTCGAGAAATTGACGAACCGAATAAAAAATTGTGCAGGTTTTACTGTGTCTGATTCTGCATGGTTTACTTTATGGGAATATGTGTGTACATCGAGCGAAATAGAAACACGAAAAAGCAGTTCGAACTAAATGTACACTGGGGATTAAACGAAAAGTATTCGTGATCGTACGTGGTGACTGTAGGTTTATAAAACGAAGCAGAAAATATATTCGAACGGAGGCTCCAGACTTTAGTTCAATTTTATTTTACACACTCGCCAATCCTCACTCTCTTGTACTTTATTTCATATTCAACCTACCAACAGCCGCATTTTATTCACAGCTCCAAATTTTCAGACAGAACGAGACACTAACGAGGCACGTATTGTACTTTTTCGAGAGCCAGGATTTTTAAATCCACCCTCATGACAATGAAGAAAAAAAATCATCCAACCGAACGCGAGAAACGATAAATTACTAAAAAAAAAAAGAAAAAATAATAAACGAAGTACGACGAGCCAGTAAATTCGGACGCTATAATGAACTAAAGTTTTTCTACGACAAAACGTACCGTCCAGGTTTGCATTGTTGTAATGCAACGAAAAATCGCTTTTTATTTATTATTTTGATAATTAATTGGCTCGTTCCAATATTTCTAGTAAATTTACTTTTCGAATGGCGAAAAAGACTTTCTTGTTATCGTTGACAAACACTGTATGAAAATTTGGTGCGATGCTATAAAAAATGATGAGTTTTCGTTGCATTTCATCGATGCAAACTTCAAAATCATTAGAAAAATCTTTACGAGAGAAAAATATTGTTTTGCGTTAATCCGGATTGAGGAAACTTGAGATCCTTATTTTCTGAACACGGTTTATTGAGATTTTCCTCTCATTATTGTTGTTCGTTACGAGTAATAACGCGAAGGGAACTCGGAAGTCCATCAATCGTCGAGCTAATGATAATTATAAGAGTTACCCCAGCCACGAATTTAAATTAACGAAGACTAAATGAGGTGATTGGGAGAAGCAAACTTGAGGAAAAGTTTTGAAGAGAGCTGACGCTCGAGAGGGTACTTGATCGACGTGAATTCGCAGCCCTCGAGTGCATTTATTAAGGAAACTCATGAAAGTACGTCAAACTAGTAGATTTTTTTGGTTTAACCTTGAAAATTCGTATATAGACGAAAAACGTTCGGGGGAAAATAAAATGTTTTGCAAACTTTCGTGCTGAGCCTGTTGTTCGAAGCGAGTATCTAATATACGCCTCGCACAGTTAATATGCCATTGAAAAAGCTCCAAAAATTCCCACAACCAATGGCTCAAGGCAAGGGAAAAAAAAAATCAAGAATAAAAAAGAGACATCGATCAATCGCAAGGCTAATGATACACTTGCTCAAGTTTTCCGCCCTCGAGTATTGGCAAGAGGAAAGCTCTCTTTCTATGGTTTTCTCTTCCAGTGACAGGCCCTCAGATCAGGGCCGTAGTTCGAGAGGTGGGAGGAGAAGAGGAGAAGCGGAGAGGGTCGAAGTTTGATCGGAGCTTATGGGGACGATGGTCCTTGATCGACGTAGAAGCCCCACGTATAGATATGCTCGCAAGAACAACGAGGAAGAAGAAAATAAGTAGAAAGAGCAACAGGGAGATAAGAAGAAGAATGAGATGAAAACAAATTTCGAGGTAAACGAGAGTTTACGCCAGGGTGAAGTTTGTAAAAGAGCGAGGAGGGACAAGAGGAATGAGAATCTCGAGGGATTCGTCAACATCGTAAAACCATCCCCCGAGGAATAAGTTCGTGTCGTCTGGATCTTTATCTACACTTCTATCTGCAATGTCCTATTCATTTCCTTTTACAAACATTCTATAGATATATATTTATGTGTACACATCGAGATATCAAAATAATTGTCTTGCCAAATTTACTTTCTTTCGTCTTTATTGTGCTCAGCTATGAAAATCGTGACCATGTCGTCGCAGGAATGCTTCATTCGCGCAGAGCGGGAATGAACCTTTTTTTTTTATGGGAAATTAACGTAAGAGACTTCAATAAAAGAAAAGGTTTCTGGCACTGTCCCCTCGCACTTAATTATGTTCCTAGAAGGCACATTCGAGAGGGTGGAATTCCGAATAAAAAAACGAGAAAAAAAAACATGCTCAAACGACACGCGATACTTTTATTTTCGAACGCGCTCACGCGTTTATCTTAATCGAGCTTTTATAAGGCTGAATGACTGTCACGCCGAAGAGCTCCTTTTCATTTCCGTCAGTGCATCGTATCCCAGGAAAGACTCTTCCCCGATCACGATGGACTGTGTTTATATCTCGTCTATTGAGTTCGAACCAACTCGATCTGATTGACACAACGTCGGCCAACTTCCGTCATGACGCGTCGCGACCAAACTCGCTCCTTCGTCCACGGATATTCACATGCAAACATGGCAGCTCCAAAAGCCCATTTTCAACGCAGTTACTTCGACTGTCATCCAGGAAATAGGCACCAAAGTTTTCCTATGAAATTCTTCAATAGAGATTGAGGGCTCACGATGAATTGACATATTCTCTTGCAAAGAGCTTCGTACACTTTGGAACTCGACACGGAACGAAGCAATATCTTGAAGCCTGTTTATGGTTCCGCCTCTGAACAGGTTTGCTATTCTCGAGACTGATGCCCGGCGAGTTTTCGAGGGAAAAGAATAAAAATCCATTAATGTAAACACCTTAAAGAACGATTGAAAAAAGTTGAAATAAACACCAAGATAGCAACGATTTTCGTGAGCAGTAAAAATGCTCTTCAATCCATAAATGACTTTATTATTGTTCTCTACGAAAAAGAATTTCTTCTGCTCGATAAAATCTCGACAAATGGTAACGAGAGAGAACGAGAAAATAAATAATCTTCCCAGGAATGTCATAATTAACTGTAATGAAATTTGTACTCCGGATTTTGGAGAAAAGGCCGCATACCAAGTGGATGTTTTGCAGTGTTTGGGATTGCGGTCGCACTCGTTGCGAATATATTTTTAGTTTTGCTAATATATGGAGGGAGAGTTTGTAATTCGAGTGGTGATAATAAAAAGGACGTAATATGAAGAGGATAAAATACAAAGTAAGTGGGATCCGAGTCCATTCGTTGGTTGTCGCTCGATTTACATGTGCATATAATGAATGAATGCAGCAGGAGAGGCATGTGCGGTGGTCGGGGAATAAAAATAAAAGAGTCGGAGGGACCATTTGCTCAGCCAGCAATTGGACACGTTAGTGTTGATGATTCCTGAGGGTTGTACACATTCCCTAACGAACAGTAACAGTTAAATGTGCATAAAACGAGTAGTGAGAATAAAGTTTTCTGGCACGTGGCCCGAATCGCACGAGAGCTCGTTCCCTGCTTTCGTCCACAAAAAGCGTCTCGATGGTTCCACATAATATATACATACAGAGTCGTATATAATATAGAACGATAGCTTGTCACGAGTAAGTTTTACGTACTTCCTTTTCTCTCCTTTTCTCTTATAATTCATCGTGTCTGTTTCGTTGCTTGGTGCCGAATTCAGTGACATTACCATTTCGACTAAGCAACGCGACGTGCGTGTATAAACATGAAGCAGACGTCGGAGTAAAATGCAATTGCACGAAAAAAAACTTTATTCGAAACTGAAAAAAATCATTTTTCCTTCAAGTTGAATTTAATATTAATTCGTTTAATTTGATTCACAATAGCAAAGGAAAATCATTCTTAGGATACTTTTTGTGCGGTGTTGCGTTCGTGCAGCCCCAGGCTTTCGTTCCGGACAGGTCTCTCTTTGAGCGCATGCACACCCACCACACACATATATATCACTTTTGGACGACAGCTGTCCGCTACTGTGTACACAGCAAAAACGTATTCGAAGACGGACAAAAAAGCAAAAGGTTTTCCCCCAGATAAACGATAGTCGAGCTAGGACAGATATAGAATTGTGTGTATTTCGGGAAAACCAGGAGTTATCAGTGATAAAGTAATCGCAAAAAAAAATAGAGAGATTGTAGCAAACTCGAGGATGAATTATTACGTTTTTTTTTGTCCATGCCCTCGTTGCAGAGACGCAGTTATTTTTTCTGTTTTTTGGAGTATTAGGAAATTGGAGAATTTTTGGAAGAGACTTTTGACGTTTTTTGTTTCTTTGAAATGATGCTTTGGCACACATTTGGTGAAAAGTGTAAAATTGGGTTCCTGCGGAGCAAGATCTCGTATCGATTCATTACAAAGCCGAGAACCTAGTGCCCCTCATCAACTACCGGAGTACCAATTTCCATTCAGCCTATTGCACATACCAGACATAATATACTGATGGAACATGAAATTCTGGAAATTATCAGTGCTACAGAAATTGTTACGAGAGTCCCTTACATACATAGACCTGTGCTTGTTCGTGTATATACTAACAATATATGTGCGATGAATGCACTCAATGGATACCGCGCTACTCTGTAGTCTGCGAACGAGCATCGAGTATATCAGACAGACGCATAGACCTTTGTTAAGAGAGATGTATTGGGAGAGTATGGTGTGCATCATCGATTTCCTACGTATCAAGTTTCGGTCCCGTAGCGTTATCACGTATCCTAGAGTGAGAGAGAATTAGAATAAGAGCGCTAAAGCGAGAGGGAGAAGGAGAAATAGACAGAGACGCGAAGAGCAGAGAGAGATTTGCTGGAGCAAGGAAATGCTCGAGGGAATTCCAATCTACGAGGCAATCGACGACTGGTCGAATCGTCGATACATTAGGCCCGGTGATGTGGCAACAGATCACTCAGCTTGAGCCACAACTACGAAATTATACGCTGTCCAAGGCACATGAACCATTGGAATAAAGATCGTTTCTAAATATCCCAGTTTTCTTTATATTTTTGCTTCCAGATTCGAAAGAGTTTGTGAAATCGCTTCAATGATTTTCCTTTGGCTGTACTTTTCGCGAATGCACCGAATCCTGGCACGAATTTAAACAGTCAACCGCACACTTTTTCGCGGGTAATAAAAAGGGTATTTCCGAGGGTATTTCGTTCGCTAATAACTCGACGTTCGTGGATGAAGCGATTGGGATCGCGGCGGTATTGTGAATAGTCAATCTATCGTGCGACGATGCATCGGCGACTAATAATCGCTCTCGTTCTCGGAATACTCGAAATCTTCTGCGTTCTGTTTAGCGGTAGAGAGCGAGAGCGCGGAGGAGTCAATACGGATAGTCACGATTTGTAACAATCCAGAGAGGGCTACGATATTTTGTGGCAAAACGTCACGAGACTCGATACGCGGAGCAGATGAGAGGGCGAGTGCGGACGAGGACGATCCCCGAGAACGGCGACGCATTGTCATCGACATTATTGTGGGCTGCTCCAACAACCGCAACAATGGCTCGTGCTGTGTGGGTGGTTGCGTTTCGAAATGCGATGCTCTGGTGTATGTCGTAAGCAATGCCCCGACAGGGAGTACAGCAATGATGAACATTGTGGCGAAATTGGGAGAACGCAGCAAGGCAGCGAGAGAGAGAGAGAGAGAGAGAGAGNAGGGGGGGGGGAAGGTGGGAATGGCTATATGCACGTGAAATATATGTAGACGGCAAATGATTAAGAGGAAGAAACAGAAACGATTCGCGAGTAAGTGAAACACGAGGTTCGAGAGGTCGCGCTCGATATATCCAGCTTTGCAGGGCGTGCACAGCCTAAATCCTCGGGAGCCCTTTTCCACGCACTATTTGCACGGGCTGAGACCGCGAGTGGTTTATGTAGACGATTGTTCCTTCTTCGACTATGGACTTGAATGTTTCCATGCGGATACAGGCCATTTCAGCTGAGATGAGTATTAAGTATGCGAATCTCGATTTTGCGGATCCGTTCGCGTCGTTTATTCGTCAACTTGGCGTTTTCATGAGTTTTGTGTCTAAATTTAATGAGATACGACAAAAATGCATGGGATCAATTTTGTAGGGAATTAAATTTACTGTAAAAAAGTGCTCGACAGATTTTTTCTATCTCTCGTAGCTGAGCTGCGAGAGCCCGCGGAATTCAACCCGATTTTTTCCTGTTTTTAAGTCAATGCACCGACGACCCTTAACGATTTTGGTGCAGAGAAAGTTACGGGCCAAATTTAAAGTCGGAATTTCATTCGAATTTGTGGCGATGACTATCTGCGATGGGCAACCCTGTATGATCGCTCGCAGCATGTGAAGTGTGTGTACAGCTAGAGACGAGATGTCTGGGTCGTTGTCGTCAAGCTGTGGATAACCACAGCTTGTACACGCGGTAATAGACGAGCGTGTGTGTCACGCGCCCCGGAGCGATCTACACTCGCTCTAGATTCTTGCAAATCCAGCGAAAGCCACGGACTACCTTTGCCTGGCAAGATTCGCACACGGCGTTGAATGTCTCGCTGCTATCAGTCGCCGGTATACATCTGGCATTCGGCTGATGTATATTTCCATCACAAAACGTCGACAAGTTTTACAGAAAGTTTAAGAAACGAAAAGATTTGGAATAAACTTTGTGACCAAACTTTTAGACGCTCCGAAAGTTCGCGATATTTCCATTTCGAGCCTTCATCCCTCCGTCAAGAACTGACGAACGAGCCTCTTCCAAATGAGCCACTTGTTTATTATCAGTAACTTTAGGGACGCGATCTTGACCGAAGAACCGTGCGTTTTCGCGGTGCACAGAGTCTTGTGCATTGCGCTCGTGCGCGCGGTAGCAATACGAATGCAGTTTTTCCAACAAGATTCGGTGGAAAATGCACCGCGCGTTCCTTTGAGTCAAACCTTCAATTTAACTTTTCACGGGTGTACGATAAAATGCGTGTCTGCACCAAAAGCAACGGTTTGGAATACCCCACGAGAACGTTGTAGGATAAAGGTATTGAGAGATGTTGGAAGATGCTGATGGAAGCAACCGGGGGAAGGGAGAAAAGCGAGTGAAATACACAAGCAGTTGAATATAAGGGCATGAGATAAATATAGATATAAGTGAAACTTTAAGAGGGTGGTGGATATGTGAAGCAGTTAAGGAGGCCCACGCAAAGACGCGCGCGCGGGGTATCCTGGAAGGAGAAAGTTGACTCGAGAGCGAAGGGTGGCCCGCCAAGGAAATTCGAAGGTGAGCGAGCGTGATGGGACACAACGAACCGTGAAAATTCACCGACGGAAACACGTATTTGCTCCGTTTACTCCAGCCCATCTCTCTATCTCCCTATACGGATATATAAACGGAATGCGGTTTTTTTTTCATACCCTGAACGTGTAGGGTGCGTCTTGAGGGATTGCTGTGTATGTCGAACACCAGGTAGCTATTAAATTCTATCGGTGCGTCAAAGTTTTTTCCCAGCGACACGAATTTCTTGATCAACATATGAAAATTCCACTTTTTTTCTTTCGCTTTTATCATTCGAATTTTCCGTCTGGCTTCTTTATATCGTCAACGAATCAAATGTATTCCGATTCGGATTCGTAATCATGTAAGTACAATTGTCTGACTCAGTAATTTCCGTGCAAATCGTGGCCGATAAATCAGTAGTCGGAACCTTAATTGCTGGAGTCTCTCGTCGCTCAACAACTAGACGTCGCGTTAATTGAATAGGTACAATCTACGGTGATGTATATATAGATATGCGTGTAAGTATAACTTCAGATAGACCGAATGATCGCGAAACAGAGGTCGAGAGGTTGGCAACAAGACAGAGAGAGACGGACAGAGAGAGAGAGAGAGAGAAGATGCGAGAAAGAGGAATGAGACTGCATTAGGGTGCATCGTTGGTCTCCTCTCGTGACCGCAGATCGATCGACCGCACGAACGGCGACGTATGCTTTACCCTCAGGAGAATCCCTCTGCCGTCACAGGAGAGATGAAGCCTTTGCCTTTGCCTATCTCTCTCTTTCTCTCTCTCTCTCTCTTGTTCGCCGGTTGACTTTGGATCGCCGGCAATTTCGTACTTCTCTCAATTCTCATGGTCCAATGGGCTCAGAAATCTCGAAATGCTTCCGGAATTCCGAAGTTGTCGGTACAGCGGTATCCATAAAATACATATACCGCGTCTTATGTACAGCTATTGGCCTTACGGGTAAATTCGATCAAGCGTCGATAGTTTTACTTTCAAAACAAAAACAAACAAAAAATTCAATTTCTATAAATTTTCCACTCAATCGCAATCTCGGCTTCGCATTTCTCATTCGCGAGTGTTTTGAGGGAGATAAAAAAAACGTTCACGAACTTCATAGAACTGACTCCCACTCAGGCTGATCGTGCCATTGCGATCGCGGAGCTTTTTGACTTCTGTAGCGAGAGGAAATGAAATTTAAAGAATTTCATTTAGTTGATGGACATTTCTTTGTTACCATTCCCGCGAAAAACGATCTTTCCACCGCGCATCATCCTTTCGTCTATAACGAGGAACTTATTGCTATATTGAAAACGATCAATCATCGCGCGAATCTTATAAAAGAAATGGGATTCTTGTCGATGGGGAAACTCCATGAAACGACGAGGCACTGGCGGTTGGTTTGTGATCCATTCAGGTATTTGCCGGTTGATTTCGCTGCCCCTACACTTTTTCTGCATTCGTCCAATAACGAGGGAATTATTGATATTGTAAAGAATCAATTCGTAGTGATCTGAAAGAGTGGATAGTTTTTTTTTTATTTTTCCTTTTTTTTTCTTTTTCGTACAAACTCATGGACGTTTTTTTTTGTTCTTTTCCTCGAGGTGTATGACCGGTCTAGTAGGTATGGACTGAAGGCTTTAGCCAGGTGTGGTATATAACGGTCGGAAGAGGGTCGGAGGCAAAAGCGATGGCAAAAACGATGCCATATCCATGTATAGATATAAATATGTAAACCATATACGTATAGAAAAAATACGCCGGTACGAAGGGGCTGCCGCTTTGCTTTCACTATTTCGTTTTTTTTTTTACTTTTTTGCACCCCTCTTTAGTGCAGACCACTCTCTCATCCCTCAAGCTCTTCTTTTTCCGCGCTCTCCTTCTTTTTCCTCGCTCGCGAGCTTTGTTTTTTTTCCCGATTTTTTATTTCTTTTTCATTGATCGATTTCCACGACGGCGCGCTTATTAGTGCACAACGGTATGCGCCGTGGCTGAACGAGCTCCAATGACCGATCAGTCGATGCTTTAAAAAATAAAGAAACAACAAAACCTACAGCTTTCTTACCGATGGATAGGAATCGACATCGGGATGGAAGAAAAATCATAAAAGCAGAGAAAAAAACTCACATCAACGACGATGATGGGAGCTCAGTCTCGCGGTGTTTGAATCAGCGACAAAATTTTTTTTTGTGTTTTATTTCATTCAAATTTGATGTAATGATAATAATCGAAAAAATCGGTTTCTTCAGATTTTCCGTGTGAAGAAACGATTCACAACGTGCGAACATTCATTCAAACGAATCAGGGAAGTGCCTTCAAAATATAGCGAGAGAAATCAACGATTTAATATTCCGACAAGACGCGAGGCCAAGGCAACATTTTTAGTCCTTACACAGCACGTATTTATACACAGGTGGTCTGAGAATTGTGGTAAAACGTTGCCAAACGAAGTTAACTGCCCGCGAGAAAACTCGTAGTCTCTCTGCAACGAGAGGAGGCTGGAAAGCAGCCGAGAGAGAGGAAAAGACAAAGGAACGAATGGTCAGAGTGATAAAGACACGAAGAGCCAGTCGTCGTACGAAAAGCATTTGGGAACGGTTTAAAACGAGATAAAAACTCGTTCCCTCTGAGTTTGGGACCCGTCCAGAAAGAACAGTTCAAATAAAAAGACAATAAAAATAAAAAAAGGAGAAAATAAGTTAAAAAACGAAAAACACCCATCGAGTTGCAGTCCTGCTGCTTTAGTTGCAAAGCTTCACAGACTCATTAGTCCTGCAATTCCCGGTTGCGGTCGGCTAATTTTTACCCTCGCAAATCTGTCTAGTATAATTCCACTTTTTGCTTATATGCCTCGAAAAATTAGTACGACGCGGTTTTGTTACACGCTTAGTTGTGCCAACATACAGCCTTCGAAGTGTGTGCATTGGAAACAAAAAGCAACAACCAACGTCCTTTATTTCATTCATTTTCATTCCTCTTTCTTCCTCGAGGCATTTTTTCATTTACATACTTGAAAAGTTTCGTCTTTTTTCTGCTAAGTGCCAAGAGAAAGTCCCAGTTGGGTCAGTGCTGCATTAAAAATTGTTTAGCTCAGTTCGTCCACGCATCAAGTGTCCTTCTCGTTGAAGGCCCGTATTGCAACAAGTGCATCGAGAAGAGGATAAATGGAAAAACGCGAATCTGCATTAAATTAGAATGAAAAAAAACGCACGAAAGTAAAATTGTCTCTTTCAATAATTTGCTCGAATTTTGTCGAAAAAATGAATAAAAATAAATTGAAACGTGTAACAATAAGAACCCAGACGTTTTTCCCGTAACGTAAAAGAATAAAGAAAAACAAAAGCGGAATGCAATTTGACTGAAAAGTATTTGCGCGTCGGAGCCTCGAGGGAAAATGACTGGAGGCGCGAGTCGGTGTTACTCAGTTTGTTGGTTGAAAAAAATAATCTCGAAGGTCGTTGTAGCGAGGCTGTAATCCGCGTGAAACAATTGCTGGCTGAATTTTCAAAAGCTCTACTTGTTCTCTCTGGATTTTACATATGCGTCTATATATTCCAGTCTTTTTTTTATTGCACCAGGACCACCGACCTCTTCGGAGCTTTAATTCCCTTTGACAATAAATTGCGTTAGGCAATTTCCGGCCAGTGGTCTCTCCCGGAGTAAGCACACGGGACTCTGTCGACATGGCGCTTCCCATTTCTATATACATGAATTTTCAGTACAATGGGAATTAGGTGCATTCACCCCATGCCCACCGATCCCATGTAAATACACATACACATAAACGTATAGAAATAGAATATTCACGTTGGGATTTAATTTTGCATTTCACGAGGGCACCCGGTGCTCTTGACGATGCGAAAAATTTTCTCCGTCCGTTAATTATGTCAAAATGTAATTTGCCTTTCATTTATTTACACCCAGTTTTTAAAAACTTGACCAACGGCGATAAAGTGTAACGAAAATTCGTTTTTTTTTTTTCAGGTAAACTAAATTCGCTTTGGAAACAAAAAAAGTTTACAAATTAATTAATTATACGAAAGTTAATCAAGCATCCGAAATATATGAGAAAATCGAGTTTCGGAGTCTTGCAACTGAATGCGATCGGGAATGGTGGCAATTTTTTTTTTAGTACGTACTCAAATGCCTCGAGTATGACGTGATCCTCGTGCATGGATTATTCATTTTTATTCCACGTACTTTCGTCCTAAGTATTAAAAAAAATGATTCAATCTTCATAGCGTGGAGAGTAAAACGACCGTCGATGAGTGGAGGTTCAATGGGAGTGAAACGAGAGACGATCTCATTTTAAAAAGGCTTCGCTTTTGATGGCTCGTAATACTTTGTATACGCATGATATCAGATCAAGAATTCAACGACCTCTGAAACTTTGTGTAGATTACTATCAAAAATGGTTTAATCGTTTATTTATTATTAATTGCCTCCCATAGAACGACCGTGAGTTCCATCGTTTTACACGTTGCTGTTGATTATTTTAGTCAAAATTAATCGAATCAGTGAATCAATTAATTAATAGATTTTCCAGACAAAACATCGAAAACGATTTTCCACAATTTCTGTTCAAATGGACTCAATTTTATTTTTCAATCGATTTTTTCGACGAAGAATTTTTCTGGCGGACTTTCGAAAAATCGTGTAACTATTTTTCACGCGCAAGTATTTTTTTTTTGTACGAAAATTCGAGCGTGCACGATTTTACATCGTGATTTGCCGCGTCGAACAGACAACATATTCGGATTCGTCCCTCAGCGGATTACCATATCGGATATCAACGTTTTCCCTCCGGCCTCTGGATATACCAGGATCGTTTAGTATCGAAAGCATACGTGAATAAGCGTTTGACGATTGATGCTTTTTTTCGAACTAGAAACGTATAAATATAGATTGACAAAACGCTGAAATCCGAGAGAAAAATTTGACTCTTACAAGGTGCGTTTCCCTCGGTTCCCGCGCCTGAATGTCGGAGGGATCATTGGGGCGTGTTCGACCCTCCAAAAAATGTTATCTTCCGGACCCAAACTTCGCTCTGAAATATCGTAGCATCGGAGGATAAAAAAGTTGGCGCAAATTTTAACCGCGGGTCGTAAATTTCGTAACGCCCCGAAAGTTCTAAGAGAGGGTGTAATCCAAGATTTAAGCACGTTTATTTATTCCTTGGTATTTGCCGCATTTCAGGTCACGTCGATTACACGTACGCAGAGTTTTTCTGTGCAAGGATCGGGGCCTTTTCCTTAGATTTCAAAACGCTTGCGCAATTGCTTGAAAATGCCGATACAAAACCAACAAAACATCGTTTCCTTTCTCTCGCAAGTAAATTAAACGAATGACGGCGTCGAACAAACAATCTTCAGGCTCGTCTGGACATTTGTATGTTCTGTCTGACATGAAGAGTCTCCCAATGTGAATCAAGTCGTTGAACAGACGCGAGGGATAGAGAAAGAAATAAAGTGGTGTAGAGATAAAAAACGGTGGATGATAAAACAACAGTTGACATCGCCGTACATGTAATAAAGAGCAAGCGAGAGAGAGAGAGAAGGGTGAGCTCAATTGAAGGATTGAGAACGTCCAGAAAGTAGCGAGGAATTAAGGATTCGTGAAACGGACGTCTGCGCCAGACGAGAGATCTGGGGCCAACTAAAGCTTTATGCAAATCATGTATTTATACATGTCTCACTCCATACATATGTATAAACATGTATATTAAGTTTCAACGACTGTATGTAAAGCTCAAGAGGTAGATTGAGTAGGAAAGCCGAGAGAATGGTTTAAGCTCTTCGTTGCAATACTCACTACATAGAGCCTCGTATCTGCTATATGTATAGGACGTGCACAGCAATCGGAGAAGCGCGTCACAAGTTCCAGAGTCTCACTTGAAATATACATATAGTATAAATGGTGGATTTAGTGCACAGCTCGTTTATCCCTGGAAACGTATATGAAGCACTGCGTTCACCGTCTGAATGATGATTAATTTACGTGTGTAATAATCCTTGCACACTTTTCACATTTTTATCATTATTATTGTTGTTATTGTTGCTGTAAATATTATAATTCGTATTCATTTTGTTTTCTCGTATTATTGTGTGAATACTTTTGAGCAAAAGCAAAGAGACGTTGAATGGATTCTCGTATACTCATTAACGCAATCAACATTCGTACGGACCAAAAGCGCATGGTCGCGGTTTTCTTTGAGGTTTTAAATAATTATTCAACTACAAAAGTGTTGGTCGAAAGCTGGAAAAGAGCGGAAACAGACGCAGGGCGAGCTCAAATCCTTATATATGAAGCGTTTGAGCATTATATTCGGGAGACTTTGCTTCGCGCGCGGGCTTTTCAATTCGACCTACGAATGTACGTGAAAATATGAATATGCAAAATTCTATGCATATCTTTATGGATACATGCGGGTTCGTCATACGTATGGCAGCCCGTTGAAATACACGTAAGACGCGACAAAGTCCGAGGCTCTTTCTAGCGCCCACCGCGACTTGCCTCAACAAAATGCTCCTTGCAATATTTTTTTGATTTTACGGGTTTTTCTCATAGTCGTTTGTACGCTTTGTCGACGGTCCTTTCTAAATACACACCCAGGCTTTTTAAGCTTTTCGTCTCGCATTGTTCCTCTCGTTGACTCGGTAGCACAGTTCGTCGTCTCAGTATTTGCTGCTGGAGCCTTGGCCGTTGCTCTTCGACGAAAGAAACGAAAGACCAATTATTCGGATCCTTAGAGGACCGAAGAATTATCAGACGCGAGAGTCCAGTCAAGTTCGTCTTTTAACTTTATTTCAGCTTCCAATTTCGTGATTCATGGTAGGATGCCGCACGTGGAGCAATTGCAGAAGGTGATAATAATTGCGAAAGTACAGATTACTTTTCAACGAGACTTGATGCATTTTAGGTGAAGGCAAAATGAACAGAGTGGACCGAATTGAAATGGAAAGAATAAAATGTTTGTTTGTTTGTTCTTGTGTAAAGTACACTCTCATTAGACCGCAAAAAGAATAATTAACGGATCGTACTCACGGAAACGTTATATATAGGAAAAACAAAAAATTATAACAGAAAAGAAAAAGGTGAGGAGGACAAGGTAAAGAAGAAAGTTTCAGTCATTTTTGTAGGTGAGAATAAAACCTTCAATAAGCGCGACTCCGGTCTGTCGAATGTGAGAAAATTCAGCATACAACTGCTGCGACTGAATGTTTGAAAAAAACGAGTAAGAAAGAGATACGAAAGGGTGCAGGCGGGAAAGGAAAATAGGAATGAGAGAGAGAGAGGGTTAAAAAAAATAAAAAGTTGAAACAAAAAGCGTGGAACGCGAGCGGGTGGTTAACAGCCATAGTGTTGTAGCGTTAACGAGCTCGCGTGGTACTAAATAATGACGGGTTATTGAATGCCACTGCTCTCGCTGGGCGAATCCTGACGCGGGCGTTGTGCGACGAAAAAACGGAGAGAACGCGTACAAGACCGGAAAAAGAGTAAAACAAGTAAAAACAAAAAAAAACAGAACAAGAAGACGAAATAGAAAGAAAAACGAGAGAGTGAAACAGAAAACAGGCGAGTTTCTGGTACTCGTTTTCCGTCGAGTTCTCGAGTCTCGACGGGGGATCGGTGCAGCAATAATACCCGGGGTATCGACGTGACTAGTTATACACTCCGAGTGTACCAGCACCGCGACGCAGGCGGCAGCGCATATGCTGCTGTATATAATACGTAAAATGCGCGACAAGAGGACACCGAGATGCTGTGCAAAGTTTATCCAACATTTTCCTCTCTTTTCCCCGGCCAACTCACAACACTTTTTTCTTCATTTTCTTCTTTTCCCTTTCATTCGCGTTTGTACTTTTTTGCGCCGCGTTCACGTTTTCTCGCCTTTTTGCCATTCACTTATTTCCCTCAGTCACAATCAATCTCACATTTCATCATCCGAAAGATTTCCGCGCACGATTCGATCCCACGTTCGTCATTTTTATGACTCGTAATTGTCATTGCCGTATTTTCCTTATTCCGTTTTTTGTAGTTATCGTGTGCAATGAGCCGAGGATTTTCATCCTCAACTATGATTTCCTCGTTCATTTTTATTGAAGAAAAAAATAAGAGCGTTTGTTGCGCAATGCACAAAGAAATACATATGCTCCTTGTGTATTTTTGCAAGAGCGCGGTACAAAATGCGCACGTGGTACACACAAAATCAGACACAATCTCTATTTAATCAAAATACAATTTGCTGTTTACGAACCCTTTTCATTTCCTCTTTATATCGTCGCTCGCGGCGCTCCTGGCAAAGGAACTTGCATGGTAATGAAAAAAAAAAAAAAAAGAGAAAAATAAAGTTCTGTCAAAATTAATCACGATGAAATTGCTAAGTTTTTGTTCCGAGATTCACTAAATCTTATGCAAAAGAGCAAAGAGCCTTTTACTTTCAGATTCGTCAAAGAATTTTTATATACATTTTGCTCTGCTAAAGACTTTTCGTAGTAACTTTGAATTTCATTCATTTGAAAAGGAACGAAATTACTTAGCATATGTAAATTTGTTCTTTCGAATCGAGTTGACGTTTATAAACAAATTTGTTCATGGTGAAGTTACAGCGCGACTTGGTTAATTAAATTAACATGCATCAGGGTTTGGTGAATCTGCGATTCATACGAGTATAAATAACATCTTCAAAGATTCAAACGAGACGTGTTACATTATTGGGTCCAGCCAACACGCGCGGATGAATTACGTGAAAATCCTAAGAGAATCTTGGGATGCGTGTTAATTAAATGAGGTTACAGCCACGAACTTCAAAACTGAGAATTGCTGTTTATTTATTTACAAATGTAAATAAAATAATATTTTAATTAATTCAAATGCATTTAAAAAATTGTAATCGGGGTTGAGCAATAGTGAATGTGGTTACACCCAGCAACTTCGAAGCCAACAATCGCTTTTTATTTAATTACAAACATTAATAAAGTAATATTTAAATAATTTCGAATAAATTAATTGTGAATGAAATTTCTGTTGGATTTATGATTTTTTGCAATTCTGTCAACGTTGCAATGTTCGCTTATATTACAGACTTTTCCAGGAGGCGCATAAATACGTATATTTTATCGTTTTTCTTGATGTACTCCCCCATTCCTATTTCTTGCTTTCTATTTTCCTTCCGAGAGAGATGAGCTCACGCAAGAGTTCGTAAACCGTGGCCCTTAACCTTATATATCACCGCGCGTAGTTGGAGCATCTTGGCACGACTCAGCTCGGAGCTGGGCGTGCCCGGCCTTCCAAGTTCGCGAAAACACTCTGCGGTCGCCAATATCTACACCTATACATTCACGAAAACTACGAGTATATGCACATCGTACATACCCACGGATAACGATATTACTGTAGCTATATGTATAAGAAGAGATCGGGGCAAAAAGATACTCCGGGGCAAGACGGACCATCCTTTAAAATTGGCTTCCCTCTGACTGCCTTAAAAAAAAACACAATTCTTCTTCGCATTGGCCTGTTCAAATGATCGCAGACCTTTCATACTTGTCGTAAGCCAAGGTTATTGCACAAATCATAAGCACAATTGGATGGACTTGCCCTAAAACATCCATCACTAACATCGACAAATGTATTGATCAGAATTTGCAAAATTATCAACCGATCGTTGCAGATTCCTGCGTCTGCACGAATCCTTCAAGATTTTTCAGTCATAACGGTCGATTTCTATGCACGACCTCGCATTATATTGATTGAAAAGTTCGCAAATTGATTTTCATTTTTCATTAATTAAATAATCGATTTATTTGATAAATTTTAATGAAAACTTCAGAGCCCGATTACAAGCACGTCTTGCGAAGTTTTTTTCATTTTTGAAGGACATATGGAGGCTTTTTTTGTACACTGTCTCATTCAGCCCCAACGTTTTCTATACGTGCGAATCCTTCGAGCTCTGTGGGCCTGTACCATGTACAATATACGCGTATGCTTTCCTCATCGACTTTTTCTACCGAGCTGCACATTCGTACGTGGCCTATCTCAAGATTCGTATTTTATTTGCCTCTTTTCTGTAGCTGCACTGTCTCGCAATGTCTGGCTTCTTGGTTGGATATAGACGACACTGGGATGCGAACAATACGGAGGAAATGGCGCAGAACGGGAGAAAGAATGGATCCACTTTTTTTCTCCCTTGCCTCTTTTTTCCTACATCGATATCTATGATAAGTACATTGCACATATAATACATTATATCTTGACAGGATGTGTATCTCAGTGCTGACTCATAAAAGTTGAAAAATACAAACGTGCGTAATAAAAGTGGGAAAAAGGCATTTACATTATTTCTGCAAGATGTTCGATCGCCGTGACGTTAAAAATCACATTGTCCAAACGGAAAAGAACTCTTTCATTTTCGGTTTTGTTTGTGGATTTTTGAGAGAAAAGGGAAACAATATTACGAGCAAGAATTCAATGAGTTTTTGGTGATGAAACGTCTAGGAAAAAATATAGTTGACATCCTATGTTTAGAGGTGCGGGAAGGTTGAAATATTCAAGATGCGAGATGGCTGAAGGATAATGTTATCGTGGGAAGGAGGAAAAAAAGAAATAGTCGGTGACCTGAGAAGAAAACGAGGAGGCTTATGGAATCAGGGTTATTATAACGTGAGACGAGGTCTCGCGCGTCGTGGGGTTAGGAGCAGGTCTCGCAGGAGTGCACCACGGAAAACACACCGGCTGTGGGTTGCGGTGTCCCGGTGGTTCGTGCGGTTTCTCACTAATAGGGCTGTTAGCGCCACTTTGCATAAATATTCTCATTTAGTAAGCAAGCTCAAAACCTCTCACACCAATGCGTCACTCTCTCTCGCTCTCGCTCACTCTGCCATGTTCCCTTCACCCTGTCTGACGTGACTGGGGTTGCGCGCGCGTTCACGCCCTTGCGATATCTCGCGCGGTCTTCCTTGCCTCGTCTTCCACATATAATCCTCCTTCAAGTATCTCGGGACACACTCTTCGTCGTTCCGCTCTAACGCTGCACTATCTCTTTTCCTCAACAACTTTCCAAGCATTGTTTACAATCTTTTCTTTCGCTTTTTCAAATTTCACGATTTTTTTGCGTCATTCTCACTCACCGATCATTTGGCTCCTTTTTTCAAAGAATATGCAAGGAAATTCGCGCGAGTACTCATCATCATTGGCAGTTGCACGTCCTTCCGGAATTCTCGAAGCGTAGGCTCGAGTATGTCTCGACGAGATCGCGTTAATTTGCACTTGCCGCAGCAACAAGATGCAATCATCGAGGTAGTTAAGTAATGACGCCGCAGAGTTTGGTTCGCTCACGCATGCTAAAGCACGAAGGGCGCGAGAGGAGAGAAGAGCAGAAAGAAGAGAAACAACGAACGCGCGCGTCAATACGTCGCGTATAGATTATGAGGGAATATCTCGAAGAGCTTCGTAGCTCGTGTATCGCTGCCCTTTTCGTACATGCTTCTCCGTTTATAATTCCAAGTATGTCTATAGATATGCATGCGTATTATACATATATAAAACGTCCGCACGCCTCTGATACCGAGTTTGCAGGATTTACCTAATTCGCCATAATTATCAACGCCCCCTGCATCGCTAATGATCACTTGGAGCTCTCTCATGAAACACTCCCATGAAATTGCCTACCTCGTGATGCAGCGATTTACCTCGACACCGAGCAAACGCTGATATATTGCTCACGTCTTCGTGATCAGAATCATCCTTATTACGCGTTGATTAATTGCCTCGACAATCGCGTAGGTTTATTGCAAAAGTTTCAAAAGAAAAATTATTTTCCAAAATCATCAACTCTGTTCGAGCTGAGCGCGACCACATTTTCAACGTGAACATTGCGATTTCATGTTTAATCAAATTTCAGTCTCAATCACCACGGATGCATTTTTGCCAAAATTATTGCAGCCAACAATTTGTCAAATGTAATTTTTGTTTTGAGTTTACGTACGTGTAAAAAATACGTCACGAACTTATAACGTTTGGAAATAACTTTGTAAAATAAATAGGCAATTTTTCGAGATATCCAATTATTCTATATATGCAGCTCGAGCAGTAAAAACGTAAAAGCGAGAAAGGATGCAAAATAGAGAATAGTAGAAAAAGGTCGNACCACGGATGCATTTTTGCCAAAATTATTGCAGCCAACAATTTGTCAAATGTAATTTTTGTTTTGAGTTTACGTACGTGTAAAAAATACGTCACGAACTTATAACGTTTGGAAATAACTTTGTAAAATAAATAGGCAATTTTTCGAGATATCCAATTATTCTATATATGCAGCTCGAGCAGTAAAAACGTAAAAGCGAGAAAGGATGCAAAATAGAGAATAGTAGAAAAAGGTCGGAAGGTTGGATACGAACAGTGGAGTCAGAGAGATCGTTTGCTATAAAACGAGAATCGCTTCCGCAAATTGTCGTCTCTCTCTCGTTCACCGCGTATTTTTCTTTTT
>JBAJMU010000009.1:1263062-1318287 GCA_037952995.1 Hyposoter didymator
TTTTTTTTTTTTTTTTTTTTTTTTTTTCGTTTTTCATCCGCTCTTTTTCTCTCCCTCGCACACAGCTTTTGTCCTTTTTTCTTCGCATACCTCTGTGACGGCTCTTATTCGCCCAGTTATTCCGTTTCATAACGTAAAAAACGTGCGGCCCGCTCTGCCATACGACAATGCATTCAAAAATATTCGTGCTCGCGCGAGCGATGATATTCTTTGTGGTCGACAGTGCCACCAACCCACGCGACTTCCTCCCTCTCTCTCTCTCTTCTCTTTCCATATCGCTGGGATATTCCCAGCGATTCTGTCCCGCGTTCTCTCTATATGGCAAAAGCGTTGCTGCTTTTCAAAGAGGATTCAAAGCGAGTGTACGACGACTCTGCGACAAGCAGCAATGAGCTGCAAGGGTCCTTGCTGTATGCCTGCGTTTATCGTGGTTAAGGACCTAAACGGTTAAGGTTCACAGTCACGTTAAAAAAGTGACAAAAAATTGATGAAAATAAAAAGAAAAAAAGGAAAACATGATAACGAGATGAGAAACATCGAAAATTTTATCGATACGAAACGAAACGATCGCTGAGATGCATTTTTCAAGTGCAACGGGAGTTTCTCTCGTTTCCTAATTCATAGAAAAATTAGTTGTGCGAAAATGAAAAGAATTCGCGATCTCAATGAAACGGGAAAATTCTTTATTTCAAGATTTTCGCGATTAACATCGAAGATTCATGTTTTCCTGTGCCCGTTGTTTGTTTTTTCCGATTGACTGTACGAGCGCCAAGTCCTTAAAGGGATACCAACACGAGACAATAAAATTAGGCCAGTGCTCGTGGAATTCACAAATGGCGGTGGGTAAATCCAAAGGAAACGAGGAAAACGTATTTATTTCCTTTGCCGGTCTCAACCTTTCGGCTTCACTTTCCTCCTCTCTCTCTCTCTCATCCTCGCTCGCTCGTTTTATCTCTCCTACTTCGTCTCTATTCTTGCCTCTTTGATCTTCCTCTGCGTACAGCTCCTCAACAAGATATGAATTTTGTTCAACGACTTTGGAGAGTTGACGAAAGGTTTTGTCGAGTGAACCAGCGAGTATTCTGAAATAAAATCCTTTTTTTTCTCTTCCTCGACAGCAGATAAGCTTACATACAAAAGATGCACAGGAGTGACCCAAATATTAATTCATTCTACGAGAACAACCAACTCCTTTGGCAAACAGCAGCATTGAAGCTACAGAAATAACTACGACGATTCGGAAACTTGTATCGTTGGAATGCAGAAGCAATTCCTTTGCTGTAAAGATCGCGCTTGAAATTTCCTGATGAATTGAAGCTGCAGAAAATGCCTGAAATTTTCATCCGAATAATCAATATTTCGGAAATATCCCCCCACTCAAAAACTCTCTTTACAATGAGACATTCCGAGCCAGCAAAAAGAGTCTCGGAACGAAGAAACAGTGCGTGGGGATCAGTTTACAAGAAGAAAGATGTTCAACTCCCCAGGTCCTCGGTAATCGAATCCAAAATGATATGCTTTTCCGTATATGAGAGTATGTTCATGCGATATCACAAACGTCTGTGTCGCCGAAAGAGAAACCATAGCAAAGTTTTGTTTCCCCACAAAAACGTGTAACGTAAAGTATATATACGAAAGTCGTCGAGCTGACACATTGAAATGAGATGTTGAGGATCCTTGAGGAATTGATGCAGCGGAGGAAAAGCAGGAGGTTTTGGTGAGAGCCGTCCGAGAGAAAAAGGGAAAGAGAAAAGCGGAGCAGGAAGGGCGATGCAAAGAAAGAGAAAAAAATATATAGTAGTAAGTGAATCGTCGGTTTTGCTATATAGCAGGTGAAAAGGGTCCTCATGGGTGGATATGGAAGCGATGGGAGCGGTCTCGACGAGAGGCGCGAGTCGTCTTTCATACTTGTATTCACGGTGAACATAATAGGTTTGGATTTCACTGGGAGTGCCGCCGGTGAGGAAAAGAGACAAAAAAATGGCAAAGAATCATACATGCTTGAGGGAAAGTATGCGAGAGAGGGAGAGAAAGAGAAAGAAAAGCGAAAGGGTCCGCGAAATGGACACTGGAAATGGATATGGGCATTATATCTAACCCTCCGCCGTCCTTCCACCTCGTTTTTTCCTCTTTATCTCCTAGTTCATGCTCTTCTTCGAGCTCCGAGCAATCTTTAACCTTTCCGCGTTCACATCCGACATATTGTGCAGCCCATCTTCCTATCTCCGCACCCTAAACCGGCTATTCATCGAAAATATGATTAGCTTCCGGATGGCGAGTAAAGAAAAGGAATTATGTGCGAACGCATTTTTTTTGTGAGATCGATAATCCCCTGGCTCCTTTTTATCATGTCAAGAAACTTTGTCGCATTTTCACTTTTTTTCCATTCAACAAATTCTCCTTAAAAATCGCCTTCCGACCCTAAATTTTTGGCTTTGCTCTAGCCCTCCAGCTCCTTTTACTCTGCTAGGCGATCAAGCCAGCGGATTAACTTCAATAATAATGTGTGAAACGAACTCCTGCTGCACCTGATCCGAGTGTGGCGGCAAATTTCCTTTTCACTACTTTCAGACGCTTGGATTGTATATACAGAAAAATTCGAAAGTAAAGACGGTGAGCTGACAATCCAATGGACGTGTAGTGACCGGAACTATTAAATAAAAAAAATAAAAAAAAAACATGAGCAAAGTGTCCTTAACGAATTTTTTCCCACGAATTCGCAAAAAATTCTTTCAAAAATGCCGAGGTAGAGACGATAAGATTTTATGGGTTTGTGAATACGTCCACGATTTCGAACGTTGGAACGCAAGGAAATTTTTTTTTTCGGCATAATGTCATGATTTTTAAAATTCAATAAATTATGAATAGAAAAAATATTTTTCGTTGAATCTCAACACGTTGCAAACTCCAGAGAGTCATTTTCTGATTAGGTTTGGAATTTGGACTCGGATTTCTATTTCGTTTAATTCGAAAAAAGTTTAGTTTCATTTTCATAATGTAAATTCGCGGCGTTTTTTAAAAAATGTAAACGAATTCAGACTTTTGAAAGCCGCAAAGTGTGGGCGCGAGAAGAAAATAACATTCTGACCATATATTCGACGTGACTATAATCCAGCGCGACGTGTATGTCAAAAAAATCCCATGGGACGTGGCGAGCGTTCAGAAGCCTTGAATGAAATACATGTATATACGTGAAAAAATGTCTGTATGTATATCGACGAGTGCAGATTTCTGTCTGGCATAGAAATTCGAATCGTCGATGCTTCTTTGAAACCGTTGCGGCGTAAAAATCTCACATGATCCGCTTGACGTATGGAAAATATGTGGCTGTTCATCCAAGCGTTAATATTAGTTATTGGTTGGTGTAATATGCACGAGAATATGTTTCGAGATAGGACGTTGAACAATTTTTGCAATCATTCAAGCGAAATGACAGGAGACACCAATGGATTTTGACGTACGAATGTAAATTCAATTTTAAAACAAAAAGCCAATATTCCATTCATTTATCAAACGACTAAAGCAACATAATTACGTTTCATTTTTTCTGCTGAATATAAAGCAGATTGACTGTGAATAAAATTCAATATTTCCTGCTCGTTTGTGCAGTATCATCGATAATCATAATTATAATTATTGTTAAATGCTGGCAAAGTATGATATTCAAAGTGAATTATCTTCAAGTGGAAGCAGAAGCAAAGACGAGTAAAAGAAACTCCAGGATAATTGCTCGTTATTCGAGGCGATATAATTAATATAAATGGGAGGATTAATGCTGCACCCAAAGGAGGAGAACACTACGCAATAAAACTCTTGGAATCTTCACCATTTGCCAATTAGCAGTTTTGTCAGATTCACTTTTTTCTTTTCCTATTATTTTCTCTTTATCATCGCGGATTTTTTTTTTTCTTTTTTTATGCCTCGGTCGATTCGTCGATCGAAAGAGGTGGAAGCGTCCATTCGCACACGCCTCACTTACTGACAAGCACCCGCTCGCAGCCGTAGGGAAAACGAGAGGGTGCAAACGCTGCGTATATACAGATTTATGCGTGCATATAAAGCTAACGATCAGATGAGTTAAGAGCAAAAAGAGTTACACACTCAAGAAGCAAATTCTGTAAATAGGAACCAATAAATCTCTTTGTGTATTTTTCATCTTTTTCATCGGTCATAAACATCGTCCTCTTTCTCATCGATATCGTTTGACTCGAACAATTTAGCGTCAGCGATTTATTTATTTATTTGTTTCAATTTTTGTAATTCACCAAAAAATTAAGTTCGCTGCGATAAATTCAACGTTTGTCGGTGATTAATGTTCGAAATATTTTCGCAGGAAACGAGTATTTGTTTGTGAGGTTACTGTCGACGAATAGTATTAATAATTATTGTTCATAATAAATGAATTTAAAAAAAACGGAAAACCGTATTAAAACGATTACTGCACGGATATTTTTGGAGGACTGAAAAGGTAAAAACTGTGTGTGACTTATGAAAATAGTAAATTAGCAAGGTTGCGTGTATACGTCTTGAGAAGTTGGTCCTTTCAGTTGACGCGAATGTTAAACTTTTCGACTAAGAAAACGAGGAGGAGAATTGGCGGCGGGAGGTCGCCTTGAAAACTTAAACCCTGAGAGTTTTGCAAAGCAATCGAAATTGCCGTCGCGTCTTGGCTATAGCTCTCCCGGCGCGCAGCTTCACTTTTTTTCCGCGTATATATACACCGCCAACACCACACAATGGATTCGTAATGATTGCGCGAGTGAGCGAGCAATAGAGAGTAAAGTTTCGTCGAAGAAATGCCGAGTTGCTGCCGCGCGTTTCGTCCTTTCCACGACAGCAAACCAGAAAACTCGCTTTCTATATGTACCCGAGTGTGTGCGTGTGTGCGAATGTTTCGGTGGACGGAAGGAATGAAATTGGAAGAGAAGAAATGAAAAGAGAGAATAAGGGAAAGCCCGCAAGAACGCTGCGAATTAGCCCCAGTGCTCGAGACTCTGTGGCCTCGGGGCTTCCCAACCGTCGACTCGTACTACTGTCTAAACGCTTATACCCAGAGCACACACATACACCCACAACCGCCGCAGTCAATCCAGTTCCTTATTCGCGCTTTTTCCTGACCTTTTTCTTCCCTTCACTTTTGTTCGGACAAAACTGTACCGGTTCTACTACACGACGTTCCTTCCACTTTTTTCCTTCTACACCATTTGTACACACGTATAACAAGACTGTTGTACTTAAGCATAGACATTTATATGAGGAAAAATGTGTAAAAAAACTTTTCTTATCAGTTTGACCGACAATTCGAAAGGATCTCGATGTAATTCCCGAAGCAGTTTTACTCTTTCTTCCTTTCCAACTTTTTTTCATCGTTTTTTCCATTCCGGAAAGCGTGAGTAGGCAAAAAATTCGACACCAGAAAAAATACGGACTGAAAATGGCGAAATGACGCTTTTGTAGAACTTGACGATTCCATCCCGCAGCAGGGAGGAGGGTTTTGGGGATGTTGTTTTTTTCTTTTTTTTTTTCATTGGCGAATGATCTTGCCACACCGTTCGTGGTATACACGTTTCATTGGTGCGGAAACAGAGAACGAGAGAGAATTTTGTGCAGATGCAAACGTGTTAATCGAATTAGTGATGATTGAATGCAATGGACACGGAGCTCGCGCGCGAACGTTTTGACTCGAGTTTCTCACTACTACGTATATATATGTATCGCGCGTATGATGTATATGAACGGGAAACGGTCCGCATCAAACGATTTCGGAAGCGATCGTAAAAACGCGCGGTGGATGTGTCGATGGGAAAAAAGCAAAAATTTCTCAACAATTCGTCGTTTTAATCGTTATTGACGGCGTGATAGGCCGCGTTCCTGTCGCGCCCTTTTGTCTTCTGTATACATCAAACAACGCTCAGGGCTCGAAAATCCGGAAGGTTCGTGCCCGCGGAAGCCAATAGGGGTAGCGCGAGAGCGAGATTCGCGCGTATACATGAATCGGATATATATCGCGCGGTTCGTTGATGCGCGAAACCAGGTTCAACCATCGTCACGGATATAATTTAATTGATTGAAATTTTGTTTATAGAGATTTCATTTCTACCGCGAAATTTGTGTGTTTTTTTGTTCCTTTCGTTCTCTCCAATCAACGGGGGGAACTCGCTTTTCATTCGCGATGAGAGATTCGCTCTCTGGAGATTAATTCGCATTTGTATACGCACACATATTTGTGGCAATCGGCGCGACGCAATTAAATTGGCGCTCATCGAAATTGACGGCAATCAAGTAATCGACTTGTCTCGTTATAAAATGAAAAATTCAATCAAATACATTTTCTGTGTATCCGCGATCGTTCTGGACAACGCGGCGGGAGATAAAACTTCGAGAGGTGGAAAAATCATGAAAATTTAACTTTTTTTCTTCCCCCATGGTGTTTTATGGCGTTTACACGAGGGACACGGCTCGCATTAAATAAATTCAATCAATGCGTCTCCCAGACCTCGCTAAGTGAGAAATTAATTAATTACCGTCACTGATTATTTACATAATTTACGTTTATCACGGAAAAACGCGATAAACCGAACGCAATGGAAGGAAAAGAAAAAATAGTTGAATTTCGTTGGTCAAAGGAACGAAGCGAGACGGAAACGCGACGGAACTAACTTTTCTCATGGGAAATCGCCTGCGCGTGAATCCAACCATCTTCCATGCACAAAAGCGATATTCACCCTGGTTTTCAGGCTGCACCCAGCGCAGCAAGATGTTAAGACGCGGCAAATTCCCAACTGCTGCTGGTGCACCAGAATAAATGCTGAATCTGCGTACAGACTGTGTACACGAGTGCCGCATATGGGAAGTTCCATCACAAGCTGTTTTTGTATAAAAACTAATCATTTGAATCATCAAATGGTTCACAATTCATTGAATTTTAGAATTTTTTTTCCCATATTGTCGCTTTCCGTCGATGTCAAAATTACGGAATCTCCGCGCGGCAATATTTCTGCGATAAAACGTATTCGCAATTATTTTCATTTTCAACAAATCGATCGCGGAAAATGGAGAAATCGAGATTTTCCAAAAATTTCGAAAATTCAAAAATGTCAGACGTAGTTCGATGAATGAAAATGTAGGAGAAAATAATTGTTGCATCGAGAAGAGAACGCCCCATGTACAAGAAAGCGCAGATAAGAGGGAGCACGATGAATTCGTTTTCTCTCCCGTTGCTGGAAAATTCCCTCGTGGCCGAAGCCACATAGCACACATCAGAAGGAGAGCGTCCTCTGATGCTCGCGATACGGCGTAGCGCGAATTTTTTAGCCCCCTGAGGGTGCGAACTCACGTTTTTATAACGCGCCCTTCAATCACCGGAGAGGGATTTGACGTGCGTCATTGCGTCAAAAAGCGGACGTGAGGTTCGACAAGTGCCGACCGAGTCGCGTGCGAGTGCGTCTGTGCAACGTGAGATATTTCTGCATAGAGTTTAATATGCGCGAATAAGCAGAGCACGGTGATTGGCCACTCGAGGTTCAATTCGCACTAAAAAAAATTTACATACAGAAATATCAAGTTCCCCCCGATTACATTTTCCACACGCACGTTTGATTTTCCGCGGGATGAAAAATTCCGAGCGATCGTCGAATCTGCCAGTACGAATTTCTATTTAATTCGAAATTACGAAACACCGAGAGGAGAATAAAAAAAAGGCCCTTTTGATGAATGGATTAGCCATCATTCGTAATCAAAGGGCTAAGGGCTTTTTGCCCATTTTTGCGTTCAGGTGGTTGAGGGTAAAAGAAAAACTGGAGTTAAGGGCTATTTAGCGGACGTGAGGAGAAGCGAATAAAAAAGTAAGTTAAAAAAGGGCAAGGGAGGGGGGGTAGAGGGGAGGCTGGTGAATATGGGAAGGATTGAGAAGAGGGTGAGATGTCGTTGGCACACGACCGCTGCACCAGACTGGCGTGTCACGCCGCGTTAAGTTCAACGAGTTTCGATGAAGCGAAAACGTACGCGGGCGCGCCTATACATCGTCTCTATTCCCTCGTCTTTCTTTGCTTCATTTTTTTCTCTCCACCAGCACCACCTCCGACTCTCTTCCTTTCTCTACTTTTTTTTTTTTTTTTTTNTTTTTTTTCATCTCTTCTTCGTTTTTTGCTTCGCTATAGCTAGCCACCCGTTCATGCGCAATTAAAGTTTTCACGGCTGGTCGAGAATTCTCGAGCTTCCTTTTTTTTCACTCTCTCCGCCCCCGTCAACGCCTTCTTTTCTCCCTTCGACTTGACTCGAGACACTCAACCGTGATCGCGTTCAACCCTCTGAATTTTACCAAAAAAAAAGAAATCGACAAAAATCAGAGAAAAAAAAAGTTCCAATGTTCCGGAATTTCGCGATCCGACGTCGTCGCGGGAGTCATCGTCGTTTCATTCGAGAATATTGAGGAATTTGATGGCTAATGAGTGTCTCGTCAAATCAGCCCATTATCTCAGCGTTCGCACCATTTTTTTCATCCCCACACATTATCCGCTGTTCCCTCATTAATAAAAAGTTTTTATGAGATGTCGATGAATAAAAAATTACCAGAAAAAACTACAGATTAAAATCGCTTCTTACTCAGCATCCACTCGTCTCGTATTTCATGATTTTAAATATTTAATTAATCAATTAATTAAGTCATTTCGTATCAGTTTCATATCCTCTAATAAAAAGTTCATGGGCTCAAATGTATCGAATATATCGATATATCGAATCCATTCTTGCCATTTNTTTCACTAAAATTCTGCTCCGATGAACGTTATTCATTCTGTACTCGTGTCATTCGTGTTCAATGGGCTTGCTATTTTTTTATATGGGAAACGAAGATGCCCATTGAATTTTCGTATTCTCATTGGGATAAGAATTCAATGGAAAATTTCGGGAGGAACAAAGACTATGCGAGCAAGGCTTCTCAGACATTCTGTTGGATAACAAAGGAACCGGAAATAAACGATTGACTGCAATCGTGACGTGGGTATATTATCTTCCTATATCGCGCCATGTAACCCGTGTCTCGTCATGTATATATATATAGATGCTCACTGCAAATGACATCTGTAGATCTCTCCCCTCTGTCTACTTATGCACTACATAAAACGATCGTATAATTCATTCAAAGCTGATGGCAGTCGTGACTGGCGTTAAGTATAACATTAAATGCGGAAACCGTGACCCTCCACCATTACATGTGTAAATAATTGATAAGAAGCGAAAGGAAGTGGTTGTCGCGAGGTTTTCAAGGCCATTCGATGACTTTTTCTCTTCGTATACGATTTATAATCGAGACGAGTCCAATTTTTTCAAGGATTTCGATCGAAACCGAAGGACATCAGGGAACTTTATGGAAAAGGTATTTCGATTATTTTATCGGAGTGTCAAAAATAGAGAAAACTTGATCCAGAATAATTTTGATGTTTTTTCGATTAGTCTGAACGATTGAAAGAAAATTAAAGTGTTTTTCTTGACAAATTCTTCGAAAAAACGATCGGCGAAGGACAAAAATGTATGTTAGACAATTTCGAAGTCTGGACTGCTGCCAAAATCGCAGTGACTTTGAATCGGTGCCTCGCCATGCAGTAGGATTGTTAAATGAAAAAGTTTGTCATTTAAAAAATGAAAAAAGCGACAATCGCATAGTAATTGAGACAGACTGGTAAATAACTCTGCATTAATTATTCTCGTAATTACTAACAGCGATACGAAGTAACAATGACGAGTAGCTTTAATGATTAAATTGAAAGAGAATCTCTGGGAGATTATATCTTGGCAAAAAGCACTAACAGAAGAAAAAACGAAGCACGTAGCATTGAAAAAAGTTGTTGAAACAAAATGAGAGAAAAGGATAAAAAGCATTTTCGCGTGTTCGGGTCCTTCGAAGTGTAGAAATTCGAGGTGAGCTTTTTTTCATTCTTTCTCGCTTTGCTGTCCTGAAACGGGCGATGCTTTGTCGAGGCAGTGCACAGCAGCACGCGAACAAGGCAGCACCGCGCGAGCTTTTGGAGAAGGGATGAAAAAAGAAAATACACGAGACAACAAAAAAAAAGGCATGCAGGGAGAAGAAAAAAGGAAAGGCATCGTGTGCGTGTTACAAGCGAATAAATGTATCCACACACGAAGGATATTGAAGGCTAAAAATAATACACGAATCTATACGTGACTGAAAAAAGAATACGAGACCAAAGACAAAAAAGGAGGAGCTTTTTGTGATAAGGGTTGGAAAAAAAAGGAAAAAAAAATCAGTACACCGCCGAGAAATCAAAGAAGAACGGAACGCGAGATTCCGAATGAGAATATCACACAGAAGAATGAACAACGCGTTACAAACCTACGTCTGGAAATGTACACGTTTGTAACGAACATATACAAACGCACATACCTTACATTAACGCCCAAAAGTTTAAAGTCAATTTAGTCTGTTTCCAATTTTTTCAATCACTGAAATCTTCGAGCAAACGATTTCAAGAATAAAAAACATTAAAACGGACAGTGATGCGAGAGTGCGTCAATCACTAACGTCAGGCAGCCCAGGACGAGAGATTAATACTTTGATTTTTTGAACCTTTGACCCTTCAGTAGGTTATGATAAAAAAAAATGATCCAGTCAAATTTTCAAGAGGCCCAAATGTTTGAACGATTTGAATTTTTTCTTACGTCATGTGAGGAACGATTGAGAACGCGAATGAACAAAGTTTTTCGTAGATTAGCTCGTCGTAGCTAAAAACTTTTTCACGACGTTGTATACGTTCGTAATGTGTTTTACATATCGGCGCAATATGGCAAAATAATGAAGCGAAGAGGTACGAATATGGGGGATGAAACGGGACGGGTATGAATGGTAAAACAAATAGCACATGACAGAAGGGAATAAAGCGCATGAAGCCAGACACGAGCAGGCGTGAAACATTTCAATGCGAAAATTTACGTGCGGTTTACCGCTGAGAGTGATTTAATTAAAATGTCGAGCGCGTTTCTGGACCGATGACGCGCGACTGCTGGCGCGTTCCTGGTGCACGAGGATTAACGCGAAAACGAATTTCAAGTTAAAATCTGGAGCTCATCCCCATGGACATATATTTTATTCGAATAATCGTGGAAAACGGGTCAACCCAGATTTACATCCAAACGAAATGAAAGTCAGCGTTTTATATTCTTTGCAAGAGATTTAAACGAAATGACGCGAATCGGTATTCGTCGCCGAGTTTGCAACGAATAATTGCCGCAGGAAAAAACGTAATAATCTGAAGAGGAAATCAGAACGTTACGTTCAATTACGAATGAAATTTTCTTCGTATAAAAAAGTTGTTACTGCGAGCTAAAATGGCAATGCCAATGTTTGCACGCATTTTTATATTATATCGTCGCCGCGCGTATTTATATTATTTAATAGAACTTTATTGGAAGGTGAAGTGGCCTGTGGATGAGATGGTATAAAGGGTTCTCGGAGAAAGAGGTCGCAAACCGCACTTGAGATGGGTATCTCGACCTCTTCTTTACGAACGATTAATTACGGTGAGTCAAAGAACGCGCCGAGGGTGGCTAATTAATTACGCTGATTTCGTTCTCAATGCTAAGCGAGAATCAACGTTTCTTCCTCACGCTAACATACAGATATATGCGCGTCAAATATAAACTCAGGGTGTGTCACTGCCAAAGATAAATACACCCAAGTCGTTTGCAAATTTGAAACATTATTCAGAAGCGCGAGTTGGTATATTTTCTCATTCAAACAACTTCGGCTCCGAGTAAATAAATTCCATGCTTTTTCTATTTTCAACACAAACGAGTGACCTTGAGCGTATAATTATGGAAAGAACGATATCTTGTTAACAGCAATTCGTTGCAATTGAATTGCAGAATTTTTCTCCAATTCGCGAAACTGTCCGATAAAGACGAGAAAAGATCCAAATAAATTCAATGAAAATCTCGAATTCATAATTATAGCACGATTTTTATAAATTACACTCGAGACAATCTACTTGCGTGTACGTGATTGAAAAACTGATTGTTAACAGCTGATAACAAGTTGAACAAGTCGTTGATCCATATTTGGAAAATCTCTTCTGTACACAAACGATCGTTATGCATTCATGATGACTAATGCTTGTTGTATTTGCTTCCGCATATAGAGGGAGCAGCAACTCCTAGTACCGTGTTGCAAGTTTGTGAGCGAATACATTGAGACGCAAGAGAGAGAGAGAGAGAGAGAGAGTGAAATGGAATGTTGATCCTACATACCTCGAACGTATGTTCGATAATTATGCTCCTCTCTCACTCTCTCTCTGTATATAGTCATTGAAACACATGCAAAGGGATGAAGTTCGAGTTGAATCGTTAGTTACTCCCATCGGTAGTTGCGGAGTCGCACGAGGGTCGACAGACACGCTGTGCCCAAGCCGGACTTATAAGAGCCCCCTCGAGGAATCAACGAGAGAGTTCAGGGTGGAGTTGGTATCGTTGAAAAGGAGGATACAGAGTGGTTGAACGAGGTCCACGAGGATGAAGGATTGAAACGTGATTACCATTCACGATTAATGTTTACCCTTAAAGCCGCAACGTCCATATCGACGAGTTCAGCTATAATTGCGTAAGACGAGCATGTGACTCCACTTTTCTAGGTCATAATTCATGTTGGAAATGCCACAGAATAGCTTCCACCTTTACGTCGATGTGGGATGACTAGAAAGAATTGAATTTTTCGCGAGGCCTTTTCAAGTCCGCCCACTTTTTCGCAGTATTATGATTACCAATCTGTACGAAATTTAAACTGCCCAATTCTAACGTCATGTTCCTAATTAGGTTTGTCGTTTTATTGAAAAAATGGATGAACCTTTGCTTGGACGTATCGAAATTGATCCTCGATGTTTTCTTCGTGTCCGAAAAATAATGAAGCCGAGTAGGAAAAGAAAATTGAGCAAAGAATAGCGAAAAATGAGGAAAAAGCAGCAGGCAGCAACGAAGCACAAGAGTTTAAAAAAGCAAAAGTTTGTGTGTACGTTTCTGTCTGCAATGGGGACAAATATATTCGACAACGAGATAACAGTGAAATCTCGAGGCAGCCTCCTCTTTCTTGATGCAAAACTGAGTGCATAAGAATCACAGCCAAAAAGAAGTTTCTCGAGAGTTCAGTAAAAGTTTATGCAGACTCGCGTCGTATTGGCTCGTCTGTGCATAGCGAAAAATGCAGTGAAAAAAAATGAGGAATGAAAAAAATATGCAGACCGATTTGGGACAGCAAAGATTCTGGGCTTTTGTCAAGTTTCAATACTCGCGGTGACGATTCAAGTCGCCGCACAACGTGCACGAAGGCTGCCCTGCTGCGTCTCGTCTCGTGTCCTCATTCCAAGTTGTTCGCTTTTTCTTATACATGAATTTTTCTGCAGTCGAGACTATTGGACGAAAACGAAAGAGTTGGAGATGAAACGGAAAGTCATCACGGAAATGAAACAACAATTTAATTAGCGAGTCGGGTACACGGAGCACTTTGCTGCTAAGGAGAAACGAACATCACACAAAAAATCGTATTGACCAAATTTTCGCAACACTGCTGACAGTTTCGTTTTTCTCGTTAAGAAATTGCGAGGAGTCAGGAATTTTTGAGCTGTCAAAACCCGTTGGCTCGCGGGTCGAATCGAACTTTATTGTTGCGTGTATATCGAAGTAAGACGATTGGAAAACGAACGATTTCTAGACTGGGCATGATCGACATTGTGAAAAATCGAGAATTGGAATTTCATCTTGCGCGAATCGAAGCCGAAAGTTTCAATTTCTGGTCACGAGGGAAATGGCATTTGATGCGCTGGCAACGACACTCAAAAATGCGCATTATTTTATGATATTAAAGTTTGCATCGTTGCAATGCAACGAAAAATCTCTTTTTATTTATTATTTTGATAATTAATTGACTCGTTCAAATTTATCTAGTAAATTTATTTTTCGAATGGCGCAAAAGACTTTCTCGTTATTGTTGACAAACACTGTATGAAAATTTGGTACGATGCTATAACAAAATAATG
Organism: Hyposoter didymator; assembly: GCA_037952995.1. Classification (NCBI taxonomy): domain Eukaryota; kingdom Metazoa; phylum Arthropoda; class Insecta; order Hymenoptera; family Ichneumonidae; genus Hyposoter; species Hyposoter didymator. The sequence goes on from JBAJMU010000009.1 coordinate 1,277,102, forward strand.
AGTTTTCGTTGCATTTCATCGATGCAAACTTCAACATTTCCCTGACCATGAACAACGAATCATACTTCCTCAACAGATAAATGACGAAAAAAAGCAACGTTTGGCGGATCGCATGGATAAAGAAATCAAGAAAAAGCCTCTCGGTTAATATTTTTTTTTCTCTCGGTAATGATCGACGGGAATACAAAGCTGGCGTTTGGCGCGTTGAGAAAGTGAATGTTTATATACCCAAGAGAATTCGTGGAGCGAAATTCGTGATTCGTAATGCGGGAATGGGATTGGCGGAAGACGCGGAAATGAAAAGGAGATATATAGGAAGGAAGAAGGCGCTGTCGGAAGTATACTGAATGAGGGAAAGGATGGAAAGAATAGAGAGATAGTTCGAGAGGAGGAAGGAGAAAGAGAGGAAGAAGGAGGGCGGGGATGGAGAGGAAGAGAGTTGGCGCGAGTGTACAGACAAAGCGTCGAAAGAGAAGAGGTGCAAAGGGGGTTTGAAATGAAATTTCTTCCCTCGCTAATCTACTTTTATTCGATAACGTCTGAACCGAAACGACTCTGCGATATCTTTTTCATATAAAATGATTGTCGGCAAAAAAAGGACGTAGCCCGGACGGATTTAACGTGGAAAATCATACGAGGTTACGCCTCGTTTTTACCGAGAGCTCGTACACGATGAACATGAGAAAATATTGGCATGCGAGAGCTTGGGGCAAAACGGATCGAAGGGGTAAGACGAAACTCTATTTCCGATAAACTGACAACTGCCAAATTTCCTCGTTTCTCATGCTGAAAAAAATCCGAAACTTTGCTACACATTCCCTCCCATTTTTCATCGATTACTAAAAAAAACGTGTGACGCAGTTTTCCGAAAGAATTTGAATTTTTCAACAACCCTTGAAATTTAGTCTCTTCCGGAAATGACATCGAAAAACTGGCATTTGCGAATTGCGAGTAAAGTTTTGAAAAACGTGATTTTCAAAGACACGAATTCCTTGTTCTCAGTGTCCTCATACTGCCTCGATCTTTTCTGTGCGTATATAGAGCTATACGCATGCAAGTCTCGTCCACCCTTGAACGCCACGTTCTCCCAGCGAGTTTCAAGGTGGAGAAGGAGAAGAAGCTCGACGAGGAGAACACGTTCCCTGGAGGGAGCTGGCAAAGATCTGGCCTTGCATCTCCGGACTCGCCCAATCAGGTATACCACCCACGAAGCTGCTTTTATACAGAGGTATATATATATATATGGGTATGAGAGACAGAAGGGTGGAAGCAAGTACGAGGGTGAAATTACTGTGTTACAAGTTTGGTCGTGTGATGGCTATCTAAACTTCGATCAGGTCGGCTACTTTGCTCCCTTGAATCTGATGACGTTCGAGCTTTTACGAGGCGGGGGGCCTCAAGCCTTCGCAGGAATGTCCTTTGTGAAGCACAGCCCCTCCTGATATAGTCAACGGTCGAGCTATCGGGCCGAAGAACGAGTTAGCCAACTTTTTTTTCGCAATTTCTGTCTCGTTATTCAAAACAGATGTATTGGCTCGAGCATGACAAACTTTGACGTACATATACGGCTCTCCGCGAGGGAGTTGGTATCTTGGGAAGCACTTGGAGCAGTTTCTCGTTGGACTGTGATAGAGTTTGTGATCGGAAATCAATTATAGTTTTCCTATGTCATTGGCAAAGCTTTGAGCAACTTTTCTCTGCGCGCGGGCGCGATGGGTGTTTGTTCTCGATGGCAAAACTGTTGGATCGTGTGGGGAATTGCGGTGATGCTCGTTAACCGAAATATAAAAGTTAAAATGATGAAAATTCAACGGGGAACAAAAAGTACACAGAGTTTGAGAATACTTTGCTTTTTCCTCTTGACATTTATAAAATCCCAGGGCAGACGTACAGCCGAGAGAAAAAGAAGGAGTTGCTCGTGTAATGTGCTTGAAGCTTTGTACAAAAGGGTACAAAGGGAAACGAGCTGGGAAACGGTCTTCTTCGTCTACAGGTAGCCATAAAAAAAATGACAAGTAAAAGTGTAGAGAACTGGGGAGTTAGGATCTAAGACTAAGAAAATATAAAGAGAAAGATGGAGAACGATGAAGAGGAAAGCAACATCTTCGTGACTGTAACCACTCTGTTTTTTCGTATACGAATACACGAGCAGCAGGGGTTGAACGACCCTCTCGTAAAGTGAAAGAATCGGTGTGGCTTGTACACATACTCATTGTAGGACCAAGAAAAAGGTAACAAGACAAAGATGTTGAATGAATTTCGCGCAAAAGGAGGACAAAAAAAAACGTCTACTCTCCTTTGTGAGCTTGATTCTCCTCTTGACTTTTCAAGAGCTTTTGAACCGTCTGGCATTAAAATTAAAAACGTGTCTTTAAAGTTCTGGGTCAACTTTTAATCTCATGAGCGCAACATCCGTTTTGCAATATCAATATTAAAACAAAACAAACAAAATACATGGTGAATAACAAGGAATGAAAAATAAAAAACGACGAAGGGATACAGAAAAATGGAGCAATTTGAAAAGCGGCCTGGCAACATATGTGAAAAGGGAAAAAATGGTGTAAACCGTAGCACAGTTTGCTAGCCAGAAAGGAGAAATAGTTCAAGTGGCGAATAATAAGAAATGGTATGGAAGAGAGGTGAAAAACGAGCGGTGAGAAAAGCACGCGCCTTCCTCGAGGCAACACATTGCGGGAATGGAGCTACGTTAACATTGCACGACAGAGAGAGAGAGAGAGAGAGAGAGAGGCGGGAGAACGAGAGGGAGCAAGTAAGTGAAAAGTATGAAATAAGTTTCACAAGAGCTTTAGACATACATTTCTAAAGGGTATCGCGAGATTGTAAGTAGGAAAAGTTCACGAGAAGTATGAATGTAGAAGTGTGAAGGAAAACGTGGTCCCTGGGGGGCATCGCCGAAAGCGAGAGAGAGGGGGAAAAGGAGTGTTGGGTACATGACATTCGGGCGCGCGAAGCAAGAGCAAATACTGTCTAAATCTTGAGAAGGAGGCACACAATATTATCACGCGGCAGGGATCTAAACTGTCCGAGATGTTCGCCAAAGCTTTGGCTATATAGACACGTGTCTGTATGTGCTCTTCATACCCGCAGCTTATTCGCGAGAGAAAAGTAAGACGAGAAAAAAAAAAAAGTAACAAGTGCAAGCGAAAGAAGGTGAAGAAAGAAAAAAAAAGGTAGTGACAAGACACGAGAGAGCTGTATAAGGTGTGCAAGAGCGATCTTTCCGTGGATAGGAAAGAGAAGCAAAGTCGCGTGAGAAGAGAGGGAGAGAGACGAGGATCTTGGTAAAAAGCAGTTTGAAAAAAAATGGATAAACTCTTGGACCTCTTGGTGGAACTGGAAAGAAGTTTTCTTCCGTTTACTCGGGAAAGATGTTGAATCGCAAAAAACGTCTCATCGTCGTCCGTACCTCGCTCGTCACACAGTTGTTTCTTTTTGGTCGCTCAACGAAAGAGAGCTGTGTATACATGTATAAATGGTAACGTGCGAATCTCCGTTTTCTCCAACTGCAATGTGCAACTCTCTGGCACATTACCCTGAGCAAGCTCCACCTTTGCTCTCTTCTGGTGTACGTACCGAGAGAAGAGAGCTGCACCGATGAAACGAGAAACGTCTGTCCCTTTGACGAGAAAGGGAAGCAGAACGTGCCGCTCTCGCGTTTTTGCCATTCCAAGCAAAAAATTACAAAATAAAAGATAATGTTTTAAAAAATAGAAATATAAGAAGAAAGTCTCTTGTCGCTCGAGTAGAAATGCCGAGTGCACATTACGAAGGGAAAATGTTCATCGTTGGAAAAGTGTCTATACACGTTATGACCGAAGGAAGTTGAGTCGGACGTTCGATCAATTTTCGAGCTCATTAAATATTTCTTAAACGCGAGACAAGACAAAAGGATCGAACAAAGAGTAAGAGAGCGCGAGAGTATCGATCCAAAATTGACAAGGCATTTGCTACACTTTGTATTTCCACAAAGAAGAAGCAAAAGAGGAAGAAAGAGACGCGAGCTCGTATTTTGCTCGTTGATGGCTTAATCCTAGAGAAGCGTCAGTTGCAAGAGCATCTGCACGCGCTTCTGGGTGTCTGACGATTTTAATCGTGAAAAAAGCTTCGAACCTTATCTAGCGAGCTGTGTGTCTTCTCTTCTCATCCTATCCCGGATGTTGCATCACTTCACGTGCTGCATCTTTGGCCCGGGGCTCTTTAAAGCTTTACTTTGTAGAGGATTAAAAGATAGACGTGTATATATATAAGAGCCGAAGTAAAGTGGCGGTATGTTGTTCTCAAAGAAGAAGGTGAGAGTGTGTGCGTGTGTGTATATGAGACAAGGGGGTAGGAGTGAGAAGAGGGAAGAAGCGTTAATGAAATTGATCTCATCGAGGGAGGTAAGAGTAAAAGAGAAAAAGGAAAAAGCGAGTTTGGGGAGTGAGGGGAGATCGAGAGTGGAAGACGTCGGCGTTCGCTTTTGAGGAGATGCAAACGAGAGTCAAGAGCAATGATGAGAGGCTACTTTCGCGCTGAGAGCTCTGTGATGCTCTTCTTGTGTGTCTCTCTCATTGGCAGCGCACGATAGACGAATATGCATGTATATATACAGCTCGAATCCTCGCTGAACTCTCTAATAGGCCAGAATTCGTATATACCTCAAAATATACGTGTACCCATGTGTCTATATCCATATGCATCGGAATATATCAACGTTCGGTCTATATGCAGCCTTGCCACACGAAGATAAATTAAATTAAATGACCCGTTCGCGATGGAGCGGGGTGTGAGGCTCCCGATCGAGTCAAGCAGAGGACAGAAGGTCGTAAAATGCATCAGCATCTCGTACGAGAGGCCTTGTCATCGCGTCTTTTTGATTATTCGTCACACAGAGAAATACGCCCGCGATACATACGAGCCTGACGTATATTGGCGGCGAGAAGAGAGACGCAAGATAATTCCATCACTCGGCTGGTGCATCAGCAGGGAATAAACTAATTTGTCGCGTCCTTTGTGTTTCGAGCTGCCTCGAAAACGTATCGTGTGCCACGCGGCTAGCTAGGTGCAAATTTGTTCACAGAGCTGCACAGCAGCGCGAGTGTCGAAGGAGAGCAAGAAAAAATGAAGTAGAAATTGATAGGAAAAAAAGAGAGAAATTTAGTTGTTGGTATACGCGCGGGAGGAAGAAAGAGCAAGCGAAGAGAGAAAAAGTGACAGGCGGATTGATCGAATGGTGAGGAAAAAGCGTGCGCAATAATGTATATACGATATAGAGAATCCCATTTATCTGGACAGATCGACAACATCGATGAAATGGAAGAGCGAACGAGCTTTACGGAAGATAAATTCGATCGGAAGATATGCCAAAAGAAAGAAAATAAAAAGAAACATCGAAATTGTGACGACACGATGATTTAGCCACTTTCCAAAGTGCAACGCTCCAGAAGCCCGCATCGCGGCTTAGGATTGCCAATTTGTGTCAGAGGATTCGCTGCATATATATGCAGCCAGATATAAAACCGTTTGACATGCGGATATATAGTCGTATGTATCGACTCGATCTATACACATTATGTAGGCGTGCACAGTTATATATGGACCGAGTGATAGAGTACTGCATTTATATATATACGACAACGACAAATAAGCCCGGTCCATTGAAACCTGTTGCGATAGTTGCGAGCCCCATTCCCCTCGGCGCGAGAAGCGATCTTACATTTTATTAATTCACCATCATCTTTACGATCTACGTGATAAAATAAAAATAAAGTTCGTCACTCACGCAGGGCTAACTGTTCACATAATTTTATTGATTTTTCCAAGCCTTTTTCTCGACCGTCTAATCGTTAAATAAACTAGCCATCACGTGACAGAATTTTCATTTGAAATATTGATGAAAGCTCGAGAACACTGCCTACACGCTCGCATAATAATATTGGACACAGTTAATCGACGTTACGAGTTTCGTTATCTCAGTCGTATCTTCCGGAGACTAATAAAGCAACTACGATTATGATTTATGGCATTTACGCGGTAAGAAGACTGCTGTCGTGTTCGAGCCCACAAATGGGAATCATTAAAGTTCAATGTTCTTGAACGCCACGAGAATGAATCGTCCACTGGAGGAGAGGAAGAGAGAGAGAGAGAGAGAGAAAGTGATGAGACGACTCCGATTTGCATGTCAAGAGACTTTGCAACACAGTGTATTAAAGCCAAGTCGTAATATTAACGATAAAGATTTTTTAATTCCTGTTGCATTTATGTAAACGATATAGCGAATTATTTTTCTGTTACGAGAGCCGAAGCCTATTGCACGGGGTAATAGGATAAGAAAAAGATTTTCATATAGAATTGAAGAGCGACGAGGGTGTATTCTGAATCAATGGTCGCTTTTGCTTGGCGCGAGGCTTAGTTGTTCATAAAATTTGATGGTTGGCGAAGCTTAATTGAAGGAATATATTAATCCTACGCCTCGTTGCAGCGGTTTTCCCGTTAGGATAATATATTCCAGGAGCATGATCTCGCGAGCCTTTGGATCGACGACGTCGAACTTTGGATCGTTCGTGTGGGACGCAACGTTCCTGCTTTTTTTTTTTTAGCGAAATTACGGAAATGTCTAAATAAGGAAAGAAAAATAATAATTAGGGATGAACTGGAAACGTGAGAATTTTAATGCCATTTTAATTGGAGACGCTTTCAAATCTTGGCCAATTAGAACTTTGAGACGAATGAGAATCGCCGCAAGACCATTTTAAATGTGAACGAACCGCGGAGGAGCGAGACTACGAGCCGAGAGCTTTCGCCAAGTTGTCCACGTTTTTTCGTTTCGCTCTATTTTTGTCTTTCTCTCGGACTCGTATATTCTCCAAAGACCTGTTGCCATCGTGCGGGTTCATCGGCTAAAGTTATATGCGCTTAATAGTCCTCGGGTATTTACTGTCCTTGTATCATAAAGAAGCAAAACGTGTTCAGATGTTTATTGGGAGTCTGGGTGGTGATCTTATGGAACGCCGGTTGCAGACTATCGCAGCAGCAGCGTTTCGTCGTTACGAGCACAAGCTGCCTTGCCTGCCTGTGCTTATTAGTAATTCGCTATTGCAAATAAAGAATGAAATCGTCGATAGACCGTATAGACATGTGAGAATTTCTTTCGTAGTGTGAGGCAGAATGTGGGGAAAAATGGAACATTCAGTTGCGTGACGCACTGGGGACCGAATAATTTTGATGGAAAAAAAAAAACCGTAAATCAAATATTTTCCAAAAAAAACGAAATTCAAATTTCGAAAGTATTTTTTGTCGTTTTTCCACAAATTGTTTAACAAAATGTGCTTTGTATGGAAAAATAGTTGATCGTATTTACATCAAGAACCCTCGAAGGCGTTAATTTATAATTATTGCAATTGTTCGTGCCCAGAAATGTTTCTATTTATTTTTTAATCCACTCAACTTTACTCCGCCTCGATTCGCATTGCCCCAGGTTCCCTTAAATTACCCACATGCACGTTTGTGCGGATGTGTATATATTTCTGTAACGTTCCCTTCCGGGATAGTTTTGCTGTCTTTACAGCTGAAAGTTTACGATCAGTGCAGACCTCTCGAGACTCGGTTTACTACAAATAACGTCACGGTAGGTATACAAAAAGGTATTATATATATACAGCGAGGCACACGGCAGTGCTTCGAAGAGCCGCTTTTGCCACACGTCTCCGAGGCGATATTACGAGGACGACAAAAAATCGAAAAAAAAACAAAGCAACAATAACGTAAAATGAAATTACGAGAGAAAAATAAGCGCGCGGTGAGTAAATGAGGGAAATAAAAATGCAAATACTGGGAGAAACAAAAACAACGAAACGCAACTCCTTCTCCATGCAACGTTTGCGTAATTAGCACGTTCAAGGGATTCGAGTGATTGAACGTATATCAAAGAAAAATGTTTATTAAGCTTCACATTGAGTTGAATTTGTTGAAACTGCTCAGAATATAACTTCCTGTGCATTCGTACCGTAAGCTTAATAAGCCCAAAACCAATTAAATTTGTGCTGTTCGTAACATTGCGCCATTTTTTTTGCTTGCACACTGATAATTGAATAAGTTTATATTTCCAAGCAGGATACTTTTCAAGTGGCCTTTTTACTTCAAGCTCCAACTTCCTAATGCAGTAGAAATGATCGTTCCATCGAGATTTACGTATTGAAAAATATGAATTTTTTTTTTCTCCAATCTTAATGGAGAAGCAAATGAGATTCGATTGTTTTTTTCGATTCTGGACGCCAACTTATCGCGTAGCGATTCTTCCTCAATTTTTTTTCAATCCTCATCAAGTGAATTCGTAGGGAATTATTCTGTGCGAGCAACAATGTACGAGGCAAAAGCCAATCTGTTGAAAATTCTGGAATATTCATTAGAAAATCTCGATAAAAATACGAAATAATGGAAATTCGCATTTTTCTATTTTTGAGTAGCAGTGATGCAATAATTTATGTAACATTTGATCAGTAGAGAGAAATCGTCTCGGGAAAACGTGAAAGTGAAGCGCTCGTTTGACCAGCACGCAGTAGAGTACATTTCGCTTAATATACACGACAGTTCGGAAATGAGAATGTAAAATGGATATTTCAGTGTCAAAATGAAAACTTCTGTTCTCCTTTAAATTTCCGTCAAAAACAAAAAAAAAAGTAATATTTTGTGCGGTAGCAGCAGCAGGATTGCGAGTAGAGAGGAAGACAAAGAAAGGGAAAACGATTTTTCCTTTGCACTCGGTACAAATGTACGAGTGACAAGAAGTGCTTGGGGCTTTCATATTTCATTCTCCAACATTTTCTCTCTCGCTCTATCGTCGTGGTCGTTTTACAGCGGATATTTGTCACAGGGATAGCGGGTTAAATCGGATGTGCGAGAGTATATAGGAGAGTGCATGTGAAGGCAGGAAGAGCACGTATATGTAACGCCGCATGTCCCTCGAGGTTTACCTGCTACGGACACTCTTTTTTGCCTTGATGATGAAAGAGCCTTGAAAAATGTAGGTAAGAGGTCAATTTCCCGAAAGAGGCTAAAACTCATGTGAAATACGATCAAAAGTAATATTCCAACTGATTTTTAAATTCGCTGATTAAAAATCGTTCAGATGGAACGAACGACAAGCAATAAAAAGCCAAATGGTAGAAAGTTATTTCCACCGAAAAGGATCGAAAGGACGAACAAACCTGGGAATAACTTAATCCAGCGAGTTTTATCAAAACGAATAAAAACTCATTAAGCTCAATATCCGCGATTCGTTCGCGAACGCTTCGAATATCCATCCATCGAAATTAATTTTCTTGGGACGTAGTTCGATCTGCGCGAAAAGAGGCATTCCTTTTCGCGCTTGCCAACGTGCGAAATACGAGTGTATAAAAAATAATAAAATTCAATCGGATCTGTCAACAGAGAGACCGAGCGATCGAACGTCTCTTATCCTCAACACGATCGTATTGAATCTCAACCGCGTTTCAATCGACGAGACCAAAAAAAAACATAAAAATCAAATAAAAAACGATCGCTAGTCGACGTCACTTTAACGAGATTGTCGTCGGCGAACGGATAGACGAAAAAAAAAAAAAAGTATAACACGTATGTGCATGACAAACGGAGATAAAAAAAAAAATTGGGATGTTGGTCCACGACTTACCGTCGTGATCGAGAAGTGGAAAGAGAGCCGGGAATTCCACGGGCATATTAGACGAGTAGGAACAAAAAAATGAGTGCATTACGATGCCTAAATTCCTACAAAAGTAACCACCGGTCAAAAAGGCTGTTTGCAGAAACACTAAAAATCGGTTTTTCTTCATTCCATGGGCTTTTCTTAACATTGGCATTCATTTTGCCTACGCGCAATACCAATCGTTATTGAGCTTTTGTTGCCACACTGGGTCATATGGACCCGGTCTTATTTTCCAGGCACACGATTCTTTAATAAAATTTATGATTACTCCAGTTCAATGATAAGCAGAGTGAGTGACGAATGTTTCGACGAGCCTATACATGAAAAAAAAATGAATTGATATTTAGTGGAAATGACGAGTTTCTGCTTTCTCGCGAGCGATGGATCCAGTTATTCGAATCATTGCGAAGCTTAGAATTCAGAGTTTAAAATCCGCCGCGATAAAAATGGACTTGTAGCCGAAAGAAAAAATTGGATCAGATTGAAGGATTTAAATTTGTAACAACACATGGAAAAGCCCATGTACACATAGTTACCGGAGAGTGTGTACAGAGAGAGAGTGGATTCAGTCGAAACGCGCTTCTGGGTTTACAAGAACGTTGGATAAAGAGTATATATACATCGCGGAGGGAGATACGAAATGCAGGGACGAGGAAAGAAGGGAGAGGAGGAAGCGCACAGTTGGGCGGAAGGTTGCTCTCGTTGAGAACTACGATCGGGGTAGTTTGAGTGAGAGGAAAACGGCAAATCGGGGGAGGAAACTAGATAGGATCGAGATTGGATCACGCCAAGATAGAATTGGATAGGATAGCGCACTGATGCTTGTGGTTGGCACGATCGTACATGGGTGTAAGTATTCCTGTTTGTGTGTCCCATTGGACGAAGAACGAGAGAAAGAAAGAGAGATGGAGGGATGCGAGGGAGAAGGAGGAAAAGAGAGAATGCGAGAGAGAGAGAGAGAGAGAGAGTGCAGCTGTGCTATTCAAGCTGCAATGTCATCGCAGTCGTCTTCGTCTTGGTCGTTTTCCGAGTCATGTGTAAGCCTCCTCGGTAAACCTTTGAAATTTATTCGATCAATTTCTCGACGAGACCAGCACGACGAAGACGAACAACAGTGACCAAAAGACCAAGCGCCGAAGGAAAAACGACGATAGTCAACTTGATCTAGGGGATTGACAGTCTAAATAAAAGGAAGAAAAATCACCAACCGCGACGACTAAACAGAATTTATATCCCATCGGTATCATGGGATCACATGAAACCAAAGCACCATGGATTTTTTGTACGAGAAAATTCGATTCGCGACAATTGTACGATTGTAAAATTATCGATCACCATCAATTTTCTAGACGAAAGAATATTCCTCCTTCGCTATAAATGTTCTCACTTGAAATTGAACCAATTTTTCCTGAACCTGCTGCGAGCTGCCGACTCTCATTCATGTTCCCAATATTTTTATGACCAACTCTTTTCTCTACAAACCTTGAAATGCAATCATTTTTTCGTAACGATCGTCGGATTCCAGCCAAAAAATCAACGTACCTGTGAATAGAGAATATAAATTTGTTATTAGAATCGTAAATAATTACGACAAATTCTTATTATATTGAAATTCGCATCGTTGCAATGCAACGAAAAATCCCTTTTTATTTATTATTTTGATAATTAATTGACTCGTTCAAATTTTTCTAGTAAATTTACTTTTCGAATGGCGAAAAAGACTTTCTCGTATGCTGCTGAAGTTTGCATCGTTGGATGCAACGAATTTCCGTATTTTCTTCATCCGAGCTCACAATTATTATTCAATAGTTGCTCCAGACAATAGCGAACGGTGCGAAAACACTCAATCGACACGAAATATGGTGAAAATTTAAAAAACTCCATAAATAATAAATAGAAAAAATATTTTTCGTTGAATCTCAACGTTGCAAACGTCAGAATAATTTTCTCGTTATTGTTGACAAAGACTGTATGAGAATTTGGTGCGATGCTATAACAAAATAATGAGTTTTCGTTGCATTTCATCGGTGCAAACTTCAACATCATAAATTCTTTGTATATTAAACAATTCAAATACATTATAATTAGCGATCAATTTATACCGGGATCTCAATTTGCCACTGGACTAACGACGAATGCGATTTTTGTTCTGATTTATCGTTTTTTAAACGTTCCAAAGCACACAGATTGTTATCGTGTGTGATTTATTACGAGAGCAGAAGAAGTCGTTGAAACGAAAAAAGGGAAGAGGCCCAACGAGGGATAAAGTGTGACGGGAGTCTAGCAAAGTCATCGTCTTTCTAGCGTCTTTCAGGGTATCAACTCCTCACGATGAGACGATCTCCACGAGATAAATATCTTTCTGATGCACAAAACGAAGCTTCTTTGCCATAACAGCACGTTCCTATCCATTTTTCCATCGTTTCGTCGCCGCCCCTTTGACTATTACGTGGGCCTATTTTTCATTCTAAATTAAAAAAAAAAAATCATTTTTCTACTCTTCTCTGCTCCTTGCAAATGAAATAATTCGAAAATCTTGAAAAATAGAAATAAAATAATTTTTTTTACGAATATCAAAAAAATAAAAAGTAAAAATAATGTAACGTCAATTTTTCATTTAGTAACTTCCTCGCGAGGTATTTTTACATGAAAAATATTAAACTGCCAGGAATCTGCAAACAATTGCAAATAAAAAAATTATTTCATTTTCTGCAATTGCTAAGTTCGAAATGTTTTACTTGTTGCAATACGTGTTAGTATTCGTTGAGACGATTCGACGGTCGTCTAGACTCCTAGGAAATTTATATTGCACAAGAGGCCGCCATTTTACGTTCCGTTAAATAAGGATAGTAACCTCCATGGGGCTGCTGGGCGTTTGTATTACGATATATATGTTCGGTACATCGTATACCTGTTGTCGTTGGGCTCGAGATGAAACTTTGCCTTTTCGGATGGGCGCGACACGACCCTAGAGAGACGATTGCAGCGTCTTCGTAGGACTCGTAACAGTCGAGTTTCACGACATGGCAGCCTCGCTATACATACACACATATATATATATAAATATATGTATAAATATCAACTAGAAACGAGTGCAAACGAAAGCGAATTTGTCGTTTCGAGGCCGCCGAGTTTTTGCGAGAAAAACTGAATGTACTCGACTTTTCTCTCGTCGAATGCTCGTTTTCGTCTCTTCCCGTAACACCCTCATTTCCGGTGAATAAAGCCGAGAAGCAAGTGCAAATTTTCACTCGAAATGTGTGTTTCTGTTGACAAAAGCAAAAAACAGAGAATTTTGATGGGGAAATATTGGAATTCTAAGGAAATAAATTATATTTTTCAATTCCCTTGATGAAATGCTGGGAAGATGAAGCGAGCGGATTTGCAGGAACGAATTTTCCATTAAACTGCCCGAGAAATTTAGACACGCGGAAATAAAATCGTTGGGAGTTTTTGTGCCGGAGAAGGAATCAGTCGGAATATCGAATCAAGTGTAAGAAGACGTTTGAGAGCTGCGAGCTTAATGAATCATAGGAAGAACTTTAATTAAGTGTAGAATGGGAAGCTTCCGGAGATGGTGAAGTTTAGAGAGCTTATAAAACGTGCAATTTCCGGAAGGAAGCGGCTTCAATCTCTTTTAAATGATTTTGTTGAAAGTTTAAAAGCGGTAAAAGTATCAGTAAAGTTTCGTGATGTTGTGTATCTCTGGTGGAGTTTTAGAGAACCAGTTCATTTTGTCTGTAGCTTGACCTCCGTCACTCTTCGCCTTTACCATTTACGCGTTTCTCCTTTACATTTTCCTGCTTCCCTTTTTCTCTCTCGCTCCGCGCTTTGCTATCTTTTTTCTTTTCACTCTCGGTCTCTGGTACAGTAACGTCCGCAACGGTAGCACTCCGATGCTGTCTGCGAAAGCTTTTACGTATAGCAGGGGTGTCGTCGACCGTCGAGTAGCAGTCGCGCCGTCGCTTGGTCGTCGACGTCGTCGTCGTCGTCGTCGTCGTGCCTCTTCTCACCAAACCCTCACACTCTCTCGACTGTGCACAGTGCGCACTATATATCTATTGCTCGACGTGGAAAGCCGAAGCTTTCCTCTTAACACACATACTCATGGGGCCGTGCGCTATCGCGAGAGAGGTGAGCAAACCAGGCGACAGCTACGAGGAGGACGAGAAAGAAGCGAAAGCGAGAGGATGAGAGAGAGCCTTCATAGTAACTTGACGAAGTCACCTCGTCGCTCGCCATATTTCAAGTAAATCGTCCGAAATCTCAAAAGCCTTTTGTGTCACCGTTCACTTCCGTCCAACTGGACTGGAATTTTAGCAGCGACCGCGAGAGATAGACCAGAGAAATTCCAGCATAATCAAATTCACAAAAGAACACAATTCTTTCCATCAAGTATAAAAGAGATTCGAAGGGTAAAAACAGGCTCCGAGTCATGCGACTATCAATGCGTCAAAAGCGAGCGCGAGTCTTTTACGAACGCGCGGCAGTGAACACAATTAATGGGGAAATTGAGCGTAAAAAATGATGGTGAGAAATCTTCGTGTTCAGCTCAATTTCACTTTTTTTTCCAAATATCAAATAACCATTTATGTATATCGTCGAAAATATGTTTTTCCGACATTTTGCAATAGCCGATCAAATGTTATTATCAGATTTATTTGGCAGCAGTGCACGTGGAAGGAAAAAATATGTTTTCCCTGCGAAAAGTACGAAAATATTTGTATGGCGACGAATCCGGAAGTTGTGAAACGATTCAATGGACCAGGACATGAATGGTCGCAGCAGAGAAAGGACTTACGACAGTGAAATGGTGTGTACACAGGAATACACCATGGAATATAACTGACAGATTATGGGGAGGCATGTGGGAGGTTTGTATTTTGTAGGGATGTCAATTTTTTAACCCTCGGACAAGCGAATGATCCATAGGGCAGTTGGTTACACAGGAAATTTCGACAGCAAACGAGGACAGCACAGAAAGCGAGAAAACGAGAGAGAGAGAGAGGAGGCAAAGGTACTGGCATCGCCATGGCGCGCATTTTTTCAGCCTCCCAGTAACAAACATGAACCGTTGATCAAAGCGCATGAACGAGGATGAGGGGGAGGAAGAGAGAGAGAGAGAGAGAGAGAGAGAGAGAAAGAGGGCGAGCGTGCGAGTGGGGCTTCAAGGGAATTTATTTCGTGCGATTTTTCGAATCGCCTCGTTCAGTGAGCAATCGGCAAAAATCACCGTTTCGCCCGATAGGTAATGGGCTTGGGAAGCCCATCGAATACTTGTGAAAGAGAGAAAGAAGGGAGGACGAGAGAGAAAGTGAGGATGAAGGACGATTGGGGGAAGAGGAAAATATCGCGCTACTCTCGGATGAAATGGTAGGAAAAAAAAGAAAGAGTTGAATAATGAAAAAAAAAAAGAAAAAAAAAACAGCAGTCGATTTCACGTGTTGGTTGCTCTTCGGGAGTTCAGACTGAAAAAGAGTTTTCCAGGGGAGAGTATAAGAGAGAAGTATAGAAAAATGTATACATTCAAAGGTAAAAACGTGTCGAACCGAGAGAGACGAGAAATGTTATTGAAATAGAAAAAATAGAGAAAGACACGTTGTGCGTTTGTAGCGGATCGAGGTAAAAGAATAAAAAGCTTTAAAAGCCAAAAAAGGGCCTCGAACGTTAACTTGCCCGAGTCTCGTTTGGTAATGTTACTTCATCCCATGACATATCGTCAAGCCCGAATGATTTATATGAGTCAATAAATCATTTATCAAAATTTTCAAATCGGGTCCATCAATGGTATAAAGTGTTTCTGATCTTTCATTGAAATTCACTGACTGTCGACGAGCTTTAGAATTCGTGAATCATTCCTCTTTGTCTGTAGAGAATGAAAACCAAGTCATTGCTCTCGTGAATAAAACCGCGCGCACGCGATGAGTTCCCTTCATCAAAATTTCATTTACATCTCAACGAGTCCCTCCAAAGTCCCTCTTGCCCATTTATCATCGCAGTTTACTACTCGCCGAAATAAAAGAACAAAAATATACATGTGTATCGACGGATTAGCTTTCAGCATCACGTGAATTTTAATGGCTTCTCCATTGCCCTTTGCGACCGTGATCCGCTAAAATTGACTAACTGTTACACAGATATACAGAAATAAACAAAAAAAAATACAAGTAGGAGAAACCAGGGGGGCGGCCGGAAAGAGAAAAAGTCAATAGAGTCGAGTGGCTTTTTGCGCTCGAAGGGTTAAAAGATTTCTCATTGAAATTCATTAATTAGAAGAGAATTAAAACCCGCGTTTTTCGCAACACGAGACAAATTGTAATTGAACACTGTACACTGTCGCTCACAATTACACCCAAAGGACAATTTATACCGCGACATTTAAAAGTCTGCGAAGAATAATTTTGTTCTCACCGCGTCCCCGAAGACTGCAGCCAATCATGAAATAGCACAACGAAATCATCAGAAAACAATAAACACCGATAACGAGAAACTTTTGAAAAAATCGTGAGCCTTTTTTGAACCCTCGACCAAATAATAATAATTTGTCCCATAAAATAAAATAAAAAATAATAAACAATTTCGTAAAAAGGCCAGACATCGTACAGGCATCGTTAGACATTCAGGGATTGACGAAGAAATGCATTTGCAACGAAGCGAAAAAATCAGAAATATTTCACTCCAAGAATTCGGCAGGATTTATTTTCAGGAGGATAAAAAGAACGAAATGGCATTGAACTTCATCCGCAGATATGGTTTCGAAATCGAAGAGTAGCAATTTTCTGCGCGAGAACTGGATTTCTATTGGCAGGATGTCGTCGTTCCTGTTTCGACGTTGAAATGCGATACTCGGGGGTTTGTGTTGTTTGTTATACATGTGGAGAGTCCGCGATATGTATAAGAGTGTTGGAGGCGTAGAGAAAAGAAAGAATACGCGGAATCTGAGTATGTACATAGTAATACATAAAGTTATGCATATAAATATTAATAGCGACACACAAAGGTATGACTTGTATGTGTAAATCAAGGTGGCAGGTTAAGGGCGCGAAGGAGGAAGCCTTTGAGCAGCAGCAAGTATAACGGCTGCGAATTTCGCAGTGGAAAAATGCGCCGCACCATCGCGCGGAGCATATATGTAGGAGAAGAGGGAGAAGGCGTCGCGACGCGTCGGTTGCAGAGAAAAACCGAAACCGGAGGCGCGCACCATGGAGTTCATATTTTCTTCGTTCTTTCTCGCCCTTTTTCTCTTTCTCGCTTCCACACTCGCCGACTCTCACCTTTCTTCTCTGCACTTCCGTCATCCCTCTAACCTCTCCTTCTTCCATTCGCCATACACAGCAGCAGCATGAGGAATGAGAAAAAAAAAAAACGAAAAAAAACATACACGAGGGTGCAAGTTCACAAGCTCGAATCTTTCTGATTTTTCGTCTGTGTGCCACACAGAAGCCGCCCTCTTTCTTTCTCTTTGGTGGAAGCCCTTTCATCACACAGGTGAAGTCTTTATTTCACGCAGTACTTACAGCGGGAAACAGAGAGAAAGAGAGAGAGAGAGAGAGAGAGGGAGACAGAGTACAAAATCCCAGTAGAGGATTTCCTCTCGTCTCAATCACAGTCCCCACTCCACTTCTCTCTTTTCCCACACGCACTATACACACACACACACACACACACACACACACACACACACACACATATATATTCAAACGATAGTATGTGTGAATACGAGGCTTTAAATTCAAAGCGAAAGCATTTTGGGAAATGACAATTTTTCCGAAATTCATTCATTTTTTTTTTTTTTCAAGATAAAAAGCCAAATATGATAAAGTCTGTTTCTGAGATCCTTCGAAATTGACTGAATTTTTTTGTTTCACAGTACAATTGAGTTTGCGTTATCAAAGCTTTTCGTATCTCCGGAAATATACCATCAAGCTTCATCCGAGCAAACGTCAAGTTATGCCCCATACGGAATTCCCCATACACACAGTGACCTGCACATTTACACCGACTTACGAACACAGGGATATAATGGCATATATTTGAACGATATTATATGCATTTTTCATGCACGTTGGGGTATTCGAGCCTAAAGAAAAGTGCGAGAGGGTATGACAGAGAGAGAGAGAGTGAGAGGGAAAAGGGAGAGAGAGGATACATGGGATGGAGGATCGTGAGCGGGGGTAGGAAGCGAAGGGTGAAAAGAGAGTGCGAAAAGGGAGAAAGGACGATGAGGAGAAGGGACTCTCGTGGTTTTTTATGTGTGGCAAAAGAGAAGTGGAGAGGTGGTGAGCGCGCGGGCGGACTGTGCCGCGGTACAGAGGAAAGGGAGAGAAGAAGGAAAAAAAAAATATACATATAGAAGAAGTGGAAAGCGAGACGTCGGCAAAAAAGGAAAGGGTGAAAAAGCGAAAGACAGAACGCGTAAAAGAGAGAAAAAGTAAATGGAGAGAGTGATAAAAATATGTGGTAAAAATACGAGGGATAGAGAGAGGTCGAGAGTCTCGTGCGGCTGTCGTCAGCACAGCCACACGATTAAAATGTAAAAGGATTCATGTTGAGCTGTGCGCGCCCAGCCAATTTATATGCGTCTGGGCTTAGGCTCTTTCGCACGTGTTACCGTTGCCACGGAAATCGGCCTATGATACTCTGCTTCCTTCCCTCCAGCACATACATCAATACGAACTATAAAGCTCAAAAGTCTTCCGCGAAAGAGTGTTTCTTCGCAAACCATATTTATCAATATTGTTTACGAAACGAAAATCCTTTTTACTTTGGAGCACGTATGGGAAAAGAATCGTCGCCAAAAAAACCCATGACGGTGGCACGAAATTCGTAAAAATTAAAAAAACGCAATGAATGAATGAGAATTTTAAAATTCGAAGAAATTTCATCGATTCATTGCAACCGACTCGTGCACATGCATTTCACGAGAAAAACGATGAAATTTTTTTTTCGAAAAATAAAAAATTCACTAGCTTCGTTGAAAGAGTTTAAACTTCCTGTATTTTTTAGTGCATTTCCACAAAGATTCGCAAGTCCATTCTGTTTTTTTCTCTCTCTCTCGCGCGAGAGGGTTGAAATGAAAATAGAGAGCAGGACGAAGATAAATGGTCGAGTATTATCGTCGTCGCGAATTCTGGACCGATTTAGTATTTTAATAAAGCTGCGAGTTATGCACGAGTGAGGCATATAGTGCGATGAAGAATGGCAGGGGGCGAGGAAATGAGCGAGGGTACAGGAGAGGCTCTGAGAAGGAAGTTACACGAACAGACTTTGGGCAAGGAATACGACAACGCGACGACCAAGTGCTCCAAGAAAGGAGGAGGACGCTAATGGTGCCATAGATTTTCTCAGCTCTCGTCTCTCTCTCTCTCGGTCTCTGTCTCACTTTTGTCTCTTGGCGAGCTTTCTCCGCGTGCAGTACGATCAAGTCTATACGTATATATAACACGCGAGCATCTCTGCAACCCCATTTGAGGTTCACTCGTAAATATACGAGAAGAGCCAAAGTATAAATGCGAGAGAGAGACGACCTGGCGACAACGACGAGTCTTTCAGCCTTTACGATCGCTTAGAATAATTTACGATTGATTCTTACATGCGTACATATATATTTATGTATGTATGTTACAACCACCCAGAAACTCTTCGAACTACATCGTTTTTTCTTGTCCCTTTATTCAGTCGTGAGTTTTATTATATATGCTCTGCGAAAATTTTTCTTCCAAAGTGTTTCAACTTGCGTGTAAAAAGACGCAAAGGGTAAGAGGGACAACACACAGATTCGAGTAAGAGATCGAAGAGATCGTAATTTTTTTATTGTGCTGTTTTTCCTACAGTTAAAATTTTATGTCGCGCAAACCCAAACATTTTTGGATTACGACAAAAATTTCAAAGCAACCTTGCAACGAGAAACTGGGATAATTTAGCGAAGAATCATGTGGCAGGAAATGGATTTTTAATTGTCAAAATAATGTGGTTCACGGGATTGAATTTACTGTATCTCGATAATTTTATCAACGAAGCATTATTGGAATAGCAACTGTGGGACAGTGTGATTTGGAGTTGAATGAGGGGAGAATATGGCATTCAGGAATCATCGTGTTTTAGTTTATAAATTAATAAATTAATATTGTTGGGAGAGGAGGGAAAGATAATTGAATTTATTGTCGATATATGACATGAAAGTTATTGAATCCGTAAGCGCGAGTGCCACAGCGAGTGTCCCATACAAAACGAATCCATACACACACACATAGATACACATATATCGAAAGAAAATCTCTAGTCCGGAAGCCACTTTGATTGAGAGTGAGAAAGCCACGAAGAGCGATAGAGAGATCGAAAGGAGGATCTCAATAGGAAGAGAGAAAGAAAAGGAGGAAGCGACAAAATAATAAAGAACGAGAGAAATATCCTTGAGGGAGAGTAAATCCTCGGGAGCGTGAGAGATTCGATCGAATCTCCACTGGATTGTCCAATAATCCTCTCTTCATTTTATACCGAAGAGGAAAATCGCGAGATGGAAAATCCCACGAAGGCTTTTATATACACAGATATATGTATAGGAAAAGTTTTGTATAAAACGTAGTGACGTAACGAAGAGCGTTTTACTCTGGAAATTATGCAATTTGCGCTCTTCTGATTGCCAGAGTGAATCGAGGTCCAAAATACAGACACAAGTTCTCTCATTCCTGGCGTTTTTTGTAGCAGTCCGAAAGAAGAGATTTTGGCCAGGACTATGCGAAGCCTTGACTCGTCTCGTCCTTTTCCTTCCTGTGTTTCTTCTCGACAAGGAAAAAAAAGCTGCTCTTTCCCCGAGCGTATTCTCCCTTAATACCGAGCAATATGTTTTATCTTTTACGATGAATCCTCTTTCTATGTGTTCACTCTTTTTCTCACCCTCTCTCATTCTTTCCACATCACCTTAGCCTTTTCCCCTCCTTGACGAAAAAAGCGCTTATTTCGCACACAGAACAGAGAAAAGACTGTGGGACATTGTGGTTCACGACAAGAGAGGATAAAAAAAAGAGAGAACTCACCAGACTGTTGAAAACGCGATATAGATGTCGAATGGTTGAGGAGGATCGTGAGTTTTATGAGACGAAAAATAATCCTCGATTCTTATCGATCGTCGACAAATCTGAAGCTTGATCATGATTTTCATAGTCGTATCGATCGTTTGATCAAAATTTGGGAAAATTCAATTATAGCGGACGAACGAAAAAATTAGGAAGAACTTGGGAATAATTTCCTGCCAGATTTCGTATTTTTTCGTCTCAATTCTTCGGACTATATGCATATCGACGAAAAAGGCCCAAAACAAATATAATAATGAAGCACGAGAGTGACACAATGAAAAGAGTGGTTGACCAACTTGGGAATATGTAATCCTCCAACTTTTATAAAGTCCATAATTGCGATAAACATAAAAAAGAAAAGAACAAGTTGGCAGGGTTCGTTTTATGTTTGAAATTATCAGAGCATGACAATAGTACAAGAAATTTAAACTTCAAGTACTTATTACTTTCTTTTTTCGTAATAACAATAATAATCTGAGCGAGTATAATGTCGTTCGTTTTATTGTTATTCTGAAAACTTATTCGACCATGGATTCTCGCCTCTCGTTCTCTCAGCAACGTTCAAATGAATGAATGCTGGAAATCCCCCGGCTTCCTTATAGCTTCTCCGTTCCTCTCTCTCTCTTTGGCTCGTTTTCTCTCCTTTCTCCATCTTTCACTCTTTACTTTCGTGCTCTTTCACTCTTTTATTCTTAGGGATTCGAGAGAATATTACGATAGAGAGAAATAACCTGAGGGAGAATGAAAAAGGGGGTTGACGGAGGGGAGAGGCTAGGGTTTTGAAGAAAAGAAATCGCGTCGACGTCGAGAGGACGTCGGACCAGATTTAATTACGGACTCGTCGTCGTCGTTGTACAACGAACCCGCAATATTCGTCGATTATTCCTCAGCCAAGAAAACCATACAATACTTTCCCTTAATGTACACAAATTATGTGAATTCTTTAAACATATTTATTTCAATTTTAATTTAAAAAACCAGCAAAAGCGTCGAAAACAAATTTGCCCGATTAGCAAATAATCTATTGACGAATTCGATTGACCATTTTCCTTAAATTCTCCTTCACATTATTATTTCCATATTTTTTAAACAAAAATTTATAGTAATTTGATAAAAAATCATTTTTTCCACGAAAATGCACGAAATCCGAAGACTTTTCCGTTTCGTAATTAAAACGAAATTGTTGTATTTATTTTTAGTAAAAAAAAAATAGTTCTCAACTTTCTGAAGAAAAAAAAACCAAAAATGCTTGAAATCCTCTCCATCCGAACGTAATAGATTCCAGCAACGAATATACGTTAAGGTTGTGCACTATATATCTCAATAATGGTTGGCGCCAAGAGTTTGCTCCCGCTAACGCCTGCTGGTCCCGTGAGAGTAACAAAACTTTCAGGAACAATTATAGTGTGTTTTAAAGCTCGTAGCCGCGAAAAGTAAACGCGGTATAATTGCCGCGACGAAACCAAAGTAGTAAAAGAGAGACTTTTGCTCCATCCGTTCGGTAAATATATGCACAAACGAATGAAAATATCGAATTAGGTAGGAACTTGTCATAAGCGAAATTTAGCCAAGAGCAAATAATTGCGAAAGTCAACCGCGAGATAATTCGAGCAGATAGAAAGCGAGAAAAAAAAAGAAGATTTTTCCCGACGAAAATGGAAGTAAATGTCGAACGAAACGAAACAAAATGGAAAATCCAAATTTCGCGAATCCACGACAGCTGCCTTAATTGTAATAATTAATAACGTTGGAAACACGAAAAAAGAAAAATCATGGCCAGTAACGTGTCGTTGTCTGAATTTCGAGGCGATAAAAAAAATGAGAATATAGAATGCAGGGTGGTGGATTGTTGGGAGAGTGGGCGAGACAATTTTCAGTGCCAAGAGATCGAGAAAAGTCGTGTGCCAGATTTCTGAGTACTCTCCAGGCGCAATCTTACTGCAGAGTACAAAATATAAACACGTATATATATATACATATAGATATAAAAAATGCATACAGTAATTTCTTGGTGCTTTTTGGATGGGAGGTAAATGGAAGCCATCTGCTGTTATTGCTATACGAGGGAAGCAGGTTCGTGCTTTCTTAATATGACGATTCTCTGGCAAGCATAAAGGCATCCAATTCCATGTTTATAATTGCGATAATATGCCTTTACGTTTCTCACACAACTCGCATATGTATATCTCAACAATCTTTCCTACTCGAGCTTACGCTCAGCTTTTATACAGACATGCAAAACGAAAAGAAAAAAAAACAAACATGTGTCTTATATATAAAACTGGCCATTTTACAAAAAGGATATAATAACCCGTTGGCGTGAAACACATGATATGATTCGAGATACGTATGAATAAGAGCATTCCAAATATGAACGAGCAGGCTGCTCTTTTATACGAGGGGGGAAAAGCTTTTTTAACGCTCGACTCAGGAATATATAGACATGGATTCCCGATTTCAACGCAGACCGTAATCTGTGCATTTTACGTTCATAAAAAGTGATTATTAAAAACGTACAGTTATGTTGAAAATCGAGAAATTTTTCTCACGTTTCAAAGTTTGTGTTTAAACAGCAAATTATTCAAAAAAAAAAACGTTATCAGTCTTTCGGAAAAGTGGGAAGAAAAAAAAGTTTAAATTTATGAGATTCTGAACGTTCGTTATAACTTTTTATTGCTATTATTTATTTTCTCGTTAACGATCGTAACGTCCATAAAGAAAAATCACCTGCGAACTTTTCGTCATTCCTTCAAAGACAATTCCGAGTAATTTATTTTTAACAAAAATAACAACCGTTAGAGTTGGTTATGGCGAAACATTGTAATTCGATGAAACTGAAATTTTCACGAGAGTAAATGTGAAAGCTTTGGGATACTATTAGCGAAAAATTGAATTAATAATTTCACCATAAATTGCACTGAACGTGGGTTGTTGAAAAATGCAAAGAGAAACAATTAGGATGACGACGATGGAAAAAGTGATTGCTAAATGAATTCGGGGATGCCACTAGAGCGTTTTGATAATGCCTGTACTCTGGTAAGTCGTCGAGTGTGATAAACTGAGGAAGTGCGGGAGAAGAGGGTAAAAAAAAAAAAAGAAATGGGAAGAGGTGGATGCAGTGGTGAATTTGGTACGATATGGCATGAAATTTACACTTGTTTTTTTGTGGAGGTGCGATAAGAGGATGACTGGTTGGGTAGAGTGGCTTGGTGTGTGATGGAGGGGAATCCTGGGGGGCATGCATATATATTTGTCTCTGACTGCGTGAGTCTTTTCAGGCTTGGAGTCCCTCGATCGCGTCCTCGAGCCAGTGCATTAAAAAAGCTCAAATATCCCTAAGTACGTACAATTAGAAGACGAGTGAGCAGTAATTTTCAACGAGGGTGAATTATTTTCTTGGCATTCAACACGAAAAACGAATAAACGAAAAAAAGAGCATTTCCGCAAGTCCGGAGTTGCTGGAACATCCTGATCGAATCGGTCGCTAAAAATCGATTCAACGACGCAGCAGGAGCAATTAATTTCAACAGAAATTTTTCCACTCTATTGATATTCCCTCACGTCCTCCAAATCCCTTTGGCCTTAATTCCATAAGCCAGTGAGGGCTTAACGAAACATAAATTGTATATATTCACATGCAGCGACAAGAAACGAAAAACGGCGGATAAACCGATCAAATTTCCACATAAACTTTGTACCGTTACGCCCTTTCGTTAACGGGGGGGATGATGTATGTAGGAAATGCGTAATATGCATATTTCGAGGCTACACATATCACTAGAACTACATGATAGAGGCAAGTTCGGTCTCTCGCGCGTTAATATAATTTCATTAGCGCTAGAGCTCCGTCGTTCTACTTGATATATAGACGCACGCGCACACGCGCACAGCCACGTGTCTGTGACGTTTATATAATATATAGAAAAGGAAAGGGAAGAGCTTACGCGTATAGGAGAAGAGCCGAGAGGCACCGCATGCACACCAAGGGTGGATTTAGTCGTGGCCGAATGAATTTCTGCTCGGCTTCCGGTCTCTCTTACGACCTTCCAACTCGCCTGCCATTTCCCTCGCTTCCCTTATCCAGAGACTTTATATATGTATAGAGAGAAACAAAACTGTCGGGGGGAGAGAGTACGGTTCTCTTGGCGTGCGGTCGCATCAGTGGTAGTGTGGTACGAGACCTCAAGATTGGATATTATAAATTTTGTTCCAAGAGCTCGCACCACTTCGGCGGGATCACACCCTCGTCTCTCCCTCATTTTCTGCTGCTTCGAATGAATTATTTTTTTCATCCTTTTTTATTCCTACACCTTGAAATCTTATTTACAATCCATTATATTAGTGCATGAACGGAAGAAAAAAAACATGGAAGCGAACGAGCTCGCGACATCGAAGGAAAATAAAATTTTCAATGAAAATTGAGCGCCACGTAGGATAACGATGAGATATTGACGCAACAACTCTGCACAAATGTCAATTCGATATGAATCGCTGACCGAGCTTGATGGACCAATTTTTTTTATAAATATTTTTCATTTTCGTTTTTCCCCCCAGAACGTGAGAAAAGAAATTTTAGTTTTTGTAATTCTGCGAGAAAAAAACTCGAGCTTATTACGCGGATTCTTGTGTAGAGTGTGATGAAAAAAGAGCCAATCATCCGTGAGGCTGGAGAGGAGATAATATTGGAATTGTTAGAGAGCCCGGAATTATGAATGAAGAAAAAAGAAAAATTGAACAGATCGCGAGAGAGCATTGCAGGAATTTCAAATGAGATGAACTATTTCAAATAACGAATTATTGGTGTATGAGATCGATTGGAAATGATTGGGAATTTTTTTCATATCTGCGCGAACAGAAGGTACGAACGAAAAGAATGGCAAGAGTAAGAAAGAAATATATATGGCAATAATGAGCAATTATTTAAATATTTTGACAGCAATTCCGTTGAGAAATCCAAATCTGAGAAGCCAACTCGACACTTTGCGGCGTGACTAAAATATAAAAGAAAAAATTCAATTCGGCCACACCTCGCGTATTCGTCGGTACCCATGGAAAGTGTAATACGAACGAAAATAAGATCGTGCCGAAAAAGTGTATCGAAATACATAAAACATGAAGAGAAAATCTGGGGGGAAAATGGAATCGGCGTAGCAGAGGCATGAAGAGATGAAATTAAAAAAAAAAAATGAAAAAGAAAAAAAAAGGTCGCACGAAAGAAAAGTATACGATAATCCGCAAAGCGGAGAAAAAGCGTGGGAGGCCCGGAAAAGATGAAAGCAGTGCGAGACTCTCGTGTCTTTCGTTCGAGTTGGGAATGAAGGGAGGATGGAAATATAAAAGAAACCTCGACATATATATTTATGTATAAGGAATGGGGAAAGGCTCTCGTTAAGACAAGTTGCAAAATGAGTTGATTCGATCTCTCGTTTGCCTTCTTCATTCCCTTTTGGCTCAGTGAAGCGCGCAGCACACTCGGAGGCCAAGATCCGCGAACGTGCTCGTGGGATGAAATGAGTTGGCCAGCTTGGAAAAGAGCGCACCGGGTAGCAAGGAAGGAAGGGGCAAGGCTACAGGGACGATCTGCATAAACAGGGAACGTACCGAAGGAGACACAACGTTGACTGGAAATATATATAACTCCTTTTTTTCCTTTCAATATGTACGGGATGTTCTCATGAGAATGAACCAGCATCTGCCATGGACCACGAGGAATGAGTTTGAATTATGCAGAGAAAAAATTGAAATGAAAATATTACCATTCGAGAATAGAATCAACAAACGACTTTGAGCTTTGGTCAATTTTTGCTGAGCAAACTACAAATTTTAATTAAAAAAAAAATTCACAAAAAATAGAATGCTGCAGAATTTTTTTTTTTTTCCAAAATTCAAGGTCGCGTCCGTCGTTTTCCAAATTCTTTCCGAGATTTCCAGTCAAACGAAAAAATCAAGACAGCCGAGAGATAGTCGTTGTTCCATTTGACTTGCCGGTATTTCGGTCCAAAAAAAAAAACGAATTTTTCTTTTTTCCGAAAAATGTTGTATTCACACGTTTTGTACGTTTCCCCATATAAATGTAAATAAAAAAAAAAGTTATCTCCCGTTCTCCGAAAGCACGTCGACTTCCGCGCGCGACTCGAAACTTTTTCATCTCCATTTTTCCTTCGTTTTGTTTTACTTCATTCCTGCTCCTGCTGCTGTGCCTGGGCGACAAAAAAGCGTTGATGACTTATCTCGTCGATCTCTCCCAACTACTACGAGAGCGAAGCTTCCCTCGTTTTCTTCTTCTCTCACCTTTACCCATAATTACACCCTTCCACTCGTTTAAACTTCTCATTTATACACTCCCACTAAGAATCTCTGAGGTAGCTCTCGCTTATTCCTGTCCGCCTTATCTTTATTCCTGTTTCTTTTTTTTTTTTTTCATTTCCTCACGAAAGCCTGTCTACACTCTATATTTTAAAACGAAAAATTAGATAAATGTTTCGCGTTTGTCTAGGCGGTTGAAAAGGTGATGTTTCGGAATTTATTCATTAGTACATAAAATTTGAGAGTAAAATTAACTCTTTGATCGAAAAAAGTTGAATCATGGTTGCGGTTGATGCGAACATGCATCTGACAACTCAATTTAAATTTAGTATGTTTCCATGACTTCCTAAAGGATCAAAGCACACATGTAGTGCTTCGTGCAGTATTCACGACCGACGATTCGAATTCATTTTTAAACTAAACCATGTCAATTAGTTTTCGAATGATTTTTTGCATTTTAATTTAATTGCAAGTTTTTTTCTTCGACAAGAAAAAGCCTCACGTCTAAAGTGCGCGATAATATCTGGCTCATAAACTTTTACAATCATAACGAAAAGAAAAAAGAAAAGCGAATAATCCGGAGCGAGAGGTCGTTGGCTGCGGAGATCGTTATTCGCGTCTAGTAACGAACTTCCGACAAGCCGATATAATAAAAATTGAAGACAAGCAGCGACGTTGCAGAAACATAAGAAAAATACAAATATTTTAATATAAAGTCGGGGGATATGGAGGAGAAAAAGAAGAAATGCTGGGGACAGAGTGAAAAGATGAAAAATTAGTAAAAAATACTGTGACGACAAACCTCAGGAGAGGTTTGCGAGTCAAAAAGAGGGAGGGAGATAATAGAACAAGCGAAAGGATGTCACGGAGACGACGACGGAAATATATTCTGAATGCGGCGCAATGGTACAGATGTATTTTCTCCGTGACGCTTTTTCCTTCGATATCGCGCGCTAGAAAAATGCACTCAACGAAAATTGTATATCCAGACTTTTCCTTGGAGTTGCATTGTCTTGTCGGTATCCCAGCCGCTGCACTTTCGTACGAGTGGCTGTCAGTGAAAATTTCTTTCCTCGAATATCGAACTAACAAATTTTCCGAGTATTTTTCTTTCAACCAATTGCAAAAAAGTTCATTTAAATCAACCATTTCGAACAAATGCCAATGCTATTGTCCTCAAATTCCTTCAAATTTGTTCGAGGACCACAGAATCTTTGCATCGAATTTTATTTCGATCGTAAAATCTCCCGCTCGACGAAAATTCTCATTGTATTATGAATGAAGCATTGTGAGCTGTGCGTTTAATTATCTCAAGCGAATGCCCATCGAAAGTTGGGCATTCAATCAAGCCATCGGTTGGGGAAAAAAATTCATATCAAATTCCAACGAATCGATTAATTTAGAAAATATAAAAATTTAAAAAAATGAATTTTGTTACAAATGGCTCAATAATTTACATTCGCACTTAAAAAACGCAACGTTATTGAAAAAGATCAATTGAAACGCCGAACATATTGTTAATATAAAAAACTAGTTCTCCTTGTCAAAAAAAANCTCCTTGTAAAAAAAAAAAAAAAAAAACGATCTTTCGCGGCAAAAACTGGTTTCGTAAACGTAAAAAAATGGCAACGCTCAATATTCATTCTGCCCGAACTCAATATCAAGTGAAATCAGTTTTCCACAAAAATTCACTGGAGTTTGAAACCAGAATGTTGGCGAAGTTGCTTCTCCATGTATGGAGGCGCGAACGCCCCGTCATTACGCTTCAATCTACGCTCGAATCATTTTTGACCAGCCTCAACATCTCTGTCTCTCATGACGTTGAATTGACGTTGGAAAAAATCACGAAAAAAAAAATATATGGAAAAAATGTCGTTGCATGGTAACGATGAAGCTCCGCAGCAACAGTTTCTCTCTCGGTCGAAACTGTGGAACAATCTCTCAAAGTACGAAACAATCGTGCACGCGATATTAGCATTGTGCATTCGAAACTGCCGAGTTGGTGAGCATATGCTCTCGGTGTGTTACACGCACGATGCTTACAAATAGTACAAATTCAGTACGAACCAACGTATGCAAAGGAAATAACGATATACAGACATATCGAGATTGACATGCACACACCGACACACAAACACAAGAGAGATGTGTGATGACAGGAGACGAGGAAGCAATAGAGCTCGTGTAATGCACTACAATTCGATTTACCACTAGGCATCCGCATCAAGGGAACGAAGGGCCTCAGCATATAGCGAGTTGGAGCGTAGGACAGCGTACAAGGAGAGAGAGAGAGAGAGTAGGAATAGGGATGGAGAACGGGAGAAAAGAAGAGGAGAGCGAGAAGCTGGATAGAGAGTAGAGTTTAACTGTCGCGCGTGAGGACAGCATAGGATCCCGTGTTCGGGCGTAGTTGCCGCAGCAGCAGCTCGTGACACTGTCTCGCTCTCGGGGCATTCGTTGCTTCCGGCTAACGAGAGAGAGTGAA
Organism: Hyposoter didymator; assembly: GCA_037952995.1. Taxonomy (NCBI): domain Eukaryota; kingdom Metazoa; phylum Arthropoda; class Insecta; order Hymenoptera; family Ichneumonidae; genus Hyposoter; species Hyposoter didymator. The sequence goes on from JBAJMU010000009.1 coordinate 1,306,671, forward strand.
AATTATATTTGTACCGGAAACGAGAGCGATGTATAGCGATTGCGCCCGAGGCGGAAAACCCGAGACAATATATATATAGGCGAGTTCGCTATACACGTACGAAAGCGCCCAGAAACAGGCTAAATGTAAAACGATAGGAAAAAAGGAACGAAATTATTCGAGGTTGGGGAAGGTGTATAAAAGAAGAAAAAAAAAAAAAACATTGAAACCTCGAAGAGAAAAGCGTTAACGGAACGAAAGCCGCGATCCAATTAGCTACATCCAGCTTAATGAAAAAGAGGATATATATAGAACGGTCTGGCGACGCTTCACCAGTGAGAGTCAATAAAATCCTGATAAAGTCGAAGAGAACGAGAGATGAAGGCTGTTTTTTTTTTTCAATTTTTTTTCTTTTTTTTCCATTTTTTTTAATGCGTCGAGTGGCAAGAGGAAAAAAACCAAGAGAAAGGCGTATTCGACGAGGCGAATGCGAGCATCAATACGAATTTTTTGGGCAAATGCTTCTATACTCTCCGACCGAAATGCCTGTGCTTGTGGGGGGAGACGAAAAGAGAGAGAGAAGAAAACGTACGAAACAATGATAAACGTGTGTGCTTCGGGTAGACAAGAAATAAGGGGTTAATAATAGAGGAGGAACAAGCCCGGAATCGTAAAATGTGTCTAGACCATGTATGTCTCTATATATCTCGTACACACTGGGGGCGGCTGCTAGTGAGGGAAAAAAATAACGTTGGCCCACATCCATGGAAATTTGGTGAACGATAAAAGTGTCTAGTTGCCTGTCATGCGGGTGCACCTGAAGAATTAATTGCTCCTCATCCTTCGTCGTGTGGTCACGTATGTGTTATATATGTTTTTCGCCACCAACGTATATGTCCATATATATAGAACAAAGCGGTTTGTCAAGCTCCGAGTTATTGATCACTGCTGTCCCTGTGGTCGATTACTGAGGGTGACAAAACAAGTTTTTTCTCTTTCATCGAAATCCTACAGATGTTGCGTAGTTTTGGGGCAGAAATATGTTGGAGAAAAATGGGCAAATGTGTGAAAGCGAAGGCTTGAGAAAAATGTTGAAAAAACCTGACGAAATTTTCAGAAATTCCTTCGATTGCGATCTCAATACGGATACGAATTCTCTTCGTATCTCAGGCTCTGAGAATCATTGGGAGGAAACACGTATTACGTTTTTACTTTGCTAATTAATTATAATTATAATTCAAAGGACGAGTTTTTGAAATCCTTAAAAATGATAATTTTTTTTTCAAGAGCCCGAAACGACGAAGTCTATTCCTGCGAAAGTCTATTGACCGAGCTAGTGCTTTTTCTATTGAAAACGACTGACGCTAGAGATCTCGTAATCGGTGAAAAGCAAGCAGCTGATTAAGAGGCGAGAAAAATGGGAAAGGCCGGGCTGCTCGGTCTTGGAATTTGTGTTGATAGACCAATTTGAATTATTCCTTCTCCCGCGTGCGTTTATATGGATGTAGAGAAATGGCAATGGAACACGTGTATGAAACATTGACATGCGAACGATTTTGAATGCGTCTCGTACGAAGGGAGGCCAGAGGAGGGAAGTGGGAGGAGGAAAGGGAGGATGTGTGTATAGAATTTTTGTATGGGAAAGCGGACATCCCAACGGACGTCTGTTCGTTTGTCTCGGCTCCCTATATCCCTTTCGATTCGTACATAGAGAGAGAGAGAGAGAGAGGACGTTTACGTACGCCTCGCGAAAACGCAATAGTCTCGTCGTCCCTTTTCACCGATACATACGAATCTGTGTAGACGATGGGCACGACTTGTATAAAGCTCCACTTGGCCATGGCCATGCGAGGGATACATAGAAGGAGAACGACGAGTCAAAATGGGACAATGAGGCAGAATGGGCAGCGTATAGAAACCGCAGGCTGCCTTAATCATTGCGGTTTCGTTTGCAGGCTCAATCGAAAGGATCAAATGGAATGAAATAAACTTTTCCAAAGTATATTTTAAAATACTTAGTGAACGCTCAAGTTTCGTTCTTTTTCAAATTCGCAATAATTCATCGACTTTTTTCAAAGTCCCGGTTCATTTTGCCCCCGGGCCTCCTGCAGGGGAGGAAGAGGAATATATGGACGACGAGTCGGGCAGTCGCGTCTCGATTTTAGGCGCCGATTCCTCTTTTTTCTCTCTCTCTCTGTCTCTACGAGAATGAAAAGCCGTGTATAGAGGAGAAAAATGCGAACGCACAGATCGGGAGAGGGTGCGTTTCCTATATGGGAAACCGCATATCCAAAACGTTTGCCGCGCACGCGATACACACAACTCTCTGTCTCTTTCTTTCTCCCTCGGGTGGCCGCACACGCGAAGAGGAACTTTCATCGAGCTCAATTCGGAAGCAAATATTCGTTGGAACGTATGCCCTCTATTCCCCGCGCGATGTTTCGATGCCCGCGGTTCGGCGAAGAAAAGGGCGCGAGCCTTATAACGTAACAGACAAAACTTATGCCCGTTTGTTTCGAGTCAGTGACCAATGCCAATGCTTTTCCATTTTACTTTCGATTCTTCTGAACGTTCACCTATTTTTTTTTCTATAGTTCTATCCTCCGGAAATTTGAGTACGAAGCTTGCTGCTGTGGCGTCGGCGAGTCGACACAGAGACGAACACACACACACACACGGGAGCAATAAAATAATCGTAAAAAAAAAAAAACAGTCGCGTTATCGTTTCGTTGCAAAGTTTTTTTCACGAGGAACTCGTGAAATGTAATCCATTGCGGTTATACGATCGCAACTGCTGCGTACATCGCCAACGGACAGTTTGTAAGGTTTTACGACACTCAAGTAGATTAAGCTCGAGATTCATCGATATAAAATGAAAAGACTCGCGAAACTTTAGGAAAACATGTACAAAGTAAATAATGGAGAGGGACAAAAAAATGCGACGACTGTTCGAACAGTGATGAAAAAATCATGAGACGTAGCGCGCGCGGGGGGCGGAGAGACCCGGTAGTCGTATAAAAAGCTAGTACAAAGTTTGAATCGGCACTTGAGTTTTGTGTGTGTGTGTTGTTCGTTGGTGAGGTTGGCCAGAGAGACGGATGAGAGAAAAGAAAAAGGGGACTATAAGCCTCGTGGTGAAAAAAGCGCGAAAAGGATACGCGCGCGAAGGGATGGGTCTTGGGAGTTTTTTATCGTGAAAAAAACGGGCACAGTATCGAGGAGGGAAAATCGAGAGGGCGAGAGGGATCGAGGGAATGGAAAAAGAGGACGTTTGGTAAATCCGCGCTTCGATGGGAAACGAAGAGGGAGAAGCAGAAGAAAAAAGAGAGAACTAGGAAGAGAGCGAGAGAGCGAGAGAGAGAGAGGAGAAGGAAGCGACAGGACTTTGGAGTCCTGGGGATGAACTCTGATACCCAGCAACCGCATGCGGATCGACGAACCCAAGAGTCGCCGAGACGGAATAATGTGGCGTCGATAAATGGCAGGCGTTAGCCGCAGATTCGTTCGTAGTTGAAAAAGGAAAAAGAAAGAGAGAGAGAGAGAGAAAAAAGCGAGATGAATGCATTTTGGTTCTCGACTGTGAATGCTGGGCGGTTATACGGGTCGAGGATTTGTATGAGAAGCTTCGACATCGTGGAAAAGTGGAAGAGAAAGAGATGAAGAGGAAGGTCGCAAGAAGATGGCGCATCAGCGGATCTCGACGGCGATGGATTGCTGCTAGGGGGTTAAAAGAGAAAGCGAAAGTGAAAGAGAGAAGCTCGCGACTGCGATGCGGTAGCGAGAAAGACAGAGCGAAAGAAAAAACCCATCACGCGAGGAAAACGAAATACTGGAGAAAAGAATAAGAGTGCTGGCATCGCGTCCACAGCAGTGCGCAACCCCTCCGTAGCAGGGGATGAGAAATTCTCTATGTACAGCTCGCTCACATGTACACATTGACATGCTGCATTTGTACAGAGCGCGTAGTTGGTAAGATTTTTGCCCGGCGGTAACGAGAAATAAGATGGAGAATGGTAAACGACTTTCGACCTTAGAGCCCATTCCTCTCGTCCCTCTGCGGGACCGCTGCTGCTCTCATCTTCATTCTGTTCGTCGACGATAAGACATACTACCGCGTACACAGGACACATACCGTTGCGGCGAGAGACTCCAGGATCAAGCTTGGTTACGGCCCGATGGCCAATTTAGCCATGACCTCCTGAACCTCGACAACCATTCACGCGTTTCTCCTCTCGACGCATAACCGGGCAACAAAAAAAATGCGTATACGACTCAATCGTAAATTAAAGAACCTCGCGACCTACACTGTCGTACGTTTCCCAAGATCTTCCTGGAACTCCCGACGCGTCTCTCTCTCCCTGAGTCTCCAGAAAACCATTCGTTTTCTCTCATCGAATTCAAGTGGAATTTCTCACGAGTAACCGATCGACGGAGAGAATAATTTATATTAAAAATTACTACGTCACCAGTTCCCGGGCACCATCTCGCCACTCTGAGAAATTTTAGCAGAGACATTGAATACTAATTTTTCATTCAAAAATGTCAAAATATCAATTTTTAGATATTTCGCCCAATTTCAGATGAAAAATTATTGTGTCGTTGCTAAAAAATTTTCAGAGGGACGATATGGTGGCAGGGAACTCTGTGGCATAGTAATTTTTTTAATATAATTTTCCCTCCGTGTACCAAGTCGATAAGAGTAAGAAAAAAAAACAAACCACAATTTTGTTGTATGGCAAACGATCGAAACTTCGATATCGTTTGACTTACGATAAATAAATCTTGTAGATTATTTCCGTGCCTAGTCCGCCGGAAGCTGGATTAGGAAGTAAATAATGTCATCGTTGATGAAAACGGGGAGAGAGCATGAAGAAAAATGTGTAGGGCGTAATAATGATAAAGACGACGAGAAGAGAAAAATAAAGGGAGAGAAAATAGTGGGACAGAATTTGAGGCCAGGGCGAGAGAGGATCGATCGTCCTCCTAAGTGTGAAAAGCAGGCTGTGTGATAGAGGAGGTCGTGACGAGTACCAACACACTATTCTATATTTATCTATAAATACACAGGCATATATGTCCATATAAGCATTACAGCGACGACGACGACAACGACGACGACGACGACAGGAGGGAATAAAAGAGGAAAAATCGAGGATAAAGTGAGGGAAGTGAAAGAGAGCTCTAGGCCTCGATTGAAACAATGGATTCTCGTAGGCGCAAAGTTGGGAACGCGCGCGCTCCAATTTCTTTGCACAACGGCCAGGAGGAAGAAAATATTCAACGCCTCGATTTGTCCTCTGAAAGAGAGCTGATGAGAATGTGCACCTCGCAGATATTGCTTTACGCCATAGCGATTGTAGGAAAGAAACAAACCAGAGGCGTTTCGTTTATTCTTATAAACGAAAAACACGAATTTTGCCACTCCGTGTACAACTCCCCGACAAATACAAGTTTTTGTGAGTGCGATGCATGCCGAAAACAAAAATCACAGCTGGCTAGCGATCATCATTGCGATCTAGCATGTAAAAAATAAAAAAATCTTTCTCACCTAACGCGCTCGAAAATTACACTCGTGACCTCGTTTCTCGTAGCTTTTTTAATGTTGCTTGCCAGCTCCTGGAGTTTCGGACTTGTTCATGATCTTTTCGTCAGCAGTTCCTATTCTCGCCCCGGTGTTTTCCTTTTCTCTTGGAAAATTGCGAGTGCGAAACTATTTCGAGCGTTCCGCTTCCAAGGAGATCGGAGGGCAAGCAACATTGCGAAATGTGATGGAAAAATCTCACGTCTTCTTTTCATTATCCGTACTTTTCCATCCACATTTTTCCATTTTTACTCATCGCAAGTTTCCTCGTCAAAATAACAAATAAAATTAAGAACTGAAAATCCGTAATTGAGCTTCCATTTATCCTGCGAACGGTCCTTTCACATGGCCAATATTCGATAATTTTTCTTCACATAAAAAAAAAAACAAACGCATTTGCAGCATCCGCATAATTTTTCGTAATTCGCCTAATTTTCGATATCGCTTCGCTAATTAATCTCCCACAAGCTCACTGAAAATGAAATTTTGTTAAAAATCGTCGATATTTTGTTGAATACGGTCAACCAAATATTTCTTGTTAATTTCAAAATTTTCGTTATTTTCGCAGTATATTTGGTTTGTAATGGAATTTTCAGCAAAATTTACGATTGGAACGACAAAAATTTGCGTCCGAAGAGACTTTCTAGAATATTGCTTGCTGCGATGACACAATTTTTGGGTTTATTCACAAAAACCGTTTAGTTGGGCGTATCGAACAAAATATCGATCTTTTCCAACAAAATTTTGTTTTCGGTGCTTCCGCAAAGTTTTTGTAAAAACAGAAATCCCAAATGTTGTTCTTTGTCGAATTATGATTCCTTGAGACAAAATATATTCGAGAGCAAGCTGACCTCGTTCGAATATCTCGGAATCGATTGAGAACTGCGTACTCCATAAACAAGAGAGTGAGAGTGTGTGTGTGAGAGAGAGAGAGAGAAAGGGCGATTCGGTAGTATATATAGCGTATTTAATGGGTATAACGTATACCCAGGCAGAAATAACATCCATAACGAAGCAGCTTATAAATGCAGCATCTCTCTCTTTCTTCTTTACTTAAGGTTGAGCGAAGGAGAGTATATATATGGCGAGGTCTGCCATAAGGGCCGTCGTCGCGACGTTACAGACTCTTGCAGTAGCAGCAGCAGCACGCGTTTCTGTGTGAAAGACGTACTAATACGAGCGCTGAATAAACAGCCAACTAATAATAGCCCCACTGTACGAGGAGCGAAGGAATGAGATCGGGCGTCGTACGACGAGATATACATCCAGAAGTTGCCTATAAGCGAGCGCGATATATATAAAGCCGATGCAGACCGAAAGAATCCAGCGAAAAAGAATCTCATTCACACGTTCGATATCCCAAAATGAACAAAACTGAACAACAACGAAAATTCGAAAGACGAAACTCTCTCGGTCACGAGTGGCGAGAAAAAAATTAGAGTGACTGAGAGTTTGAAGAAAAAAAAAATTGAAAAAAAAAATACCTGCGATGGAGGGGGTCGAATGGAGAGCCAATGCTCGTATACGGATTGGGTGTTGTGATTAAATTGGCGGTGCAGCATGTGGGGGCAAAGTTCCGAGTATTATACGAGAGAAAAAAAAAAGAAGAAGAAAAGGGATTGAAAAAGGGGGGAGAGGAGAAAAATGGAAACACCTGTGCAACATGCAATTTATTCGGAAGCTCGATTAATCTGTCGATCAATCTTTCAGTCTGCTGTGTTTTGTGGACCCGAACAGTGAAGAGGAGGAGGAGGAGGAGGAGGAGGAGGTAGAAGGTGAGTTGGTCACGCGTTGTGCGGTCGTTGTTGGCTGGCGTTGGCGAACGCGCGCGGCACACGTTGATAAACATTGCACATCATTTGCATCTATATACAACTATGAAGAGCACACGATATTACGGAACGCAGAGGTGGATGATGGATCCTCTGCATGTGCATGGGAAGCGAGCGAGAGAGGGAGGGAGAGAAAGATAAAAAGAGCAAGCGAGAGAGTGACACGTGCAGGATGTATAATGTATTTGTATAATGGACAAACGAACCCCCGATGACCGTCCATCATGGGATTTCTACTGGTCAGCAAAAGCTCTCGCATATTGACAGATTCGTTGGTGCACACCAGGTTATTGGCATACTCGTTCGACCGCTCGTTATTTAACAGTACGTTTCACCCTTCTGGTCCTCGTCTCCGTTTTACCTCCNCCCCCCCCCCCCCTTCAAACCCCATGAAGCCGGATCTCCTCTCATTCCTCCGCACGCCCTTTCTCTGTCAACCTTTCCATATCTATCAATAGCCGCCCACGCACGGGCTTTGTACTTTTCTCCCGCGCGGCTCCGATGCCCCGCGCACGAGGGACTCATCATGTTACGATTTGTTGAGCACGAAATTTAACTCTCCGTCTCGCTCAAAAGCGACCATAATTTTTCTGGCTAATATTTTAAATTGCACTCCCATCAACATTTCCACGTTATTCGCGTCATTTTTTTTTTTTCTTTTTTGCTTCTACAACGAGGTAAATGAAAAGGACGCGACTATCTACATTTTTTCATACGAATAATGTGTATAAAAGAGTGGAAAAAGCCTTTGCAGGGTTTCGAGTTGAAATTAATTTGAATGATTTTTCGTGCATGCTTTCGGAACGTTGCGCGCTCGAAAATTCGTCATTTTACCGAGCAATCCGTTCGATGGAGATGACTTTCAAAATTTGTGTGCAGTTTACCACAATTATTTTTTCATTCGTAAAACAAATTCTGTTTATTCAAGTTGCCATTGTACCGACCAATCATTTTCCACCATTAACTGCAATGCCTTTACGCATTTGACAAATCATTGAAAAAAAAAGTGTAGGAGACTCGAAAAAGAAAAATAAAAGTTAATAAAGTTGTTGAGAGGTTGGAGCGCAAAGTTCTCGTTTTTTTGGAGCTCGTAAAATGAATGTAATTCACGTGGATAAAGGCGGAGGGATTGCACGAACATCGATACGAAGTAGAGACAAAGAGAGATGACAAGAGTGAGGGGGGAAAATTCGCGGGAGGAAAGAGAAACATCTTGAAGAAGGGATTAAAAAAATGAATATCAAAGTATATCTCGATAGTATTTCGAGTTCACGGACTGAAGAGCAATGAAAGTAAATTCCGTCTCTCTCTCTCTCTCTCTCTTCAGGTTCTCATTGAGCCGCGACTCCTCCTGCAATAATTATCGCTCGCCGAATAATTTCAATCAATTGCAAGACTCTCGGCTTATAAGAAATTCAATCAATCAGTCAAGGGGAGTGCGCTCTCACAATGCAATTATCCTACATTTTCTCGAATATACTCGAGAGCCTGGATATCCGTCGATTGGAATCGGAACAAGTGGGAGAAAGAGCTAAGGGTAAAAAAAGATGAAACCGCAGAGCAGCAGGGCGGAAGGGGGGGAATTTGTGCTTGGAAAGTACGAGTGGAAAGAAAAAATATAAAATGGCGTACAAAAGAGAGGTTAGGGAAAAGAAAAAAAAAACATGGCGGAAAAGAGGGAAAGTTGCGATAAAGAGGAATCGCGGAGGAGGAGGAGGAGGAGAAAAAGAGAGGGTGATCGGTACGTTAGTGTGCGGTCACGTTCTTAACGGGGAGGGTCTGTAATGGCACAAGAGGTACATGGAAGAACCTCCACTAACTTTTCTCCGCAAAAGGAGGAATAAAAAATAAGCGATTTGTAACTAAAATGAAAAGAAAGAAAAAAAACGAAGTATACGGAAAGGAGAATACGAGCGTAAAATAACGAAGAAGAAACATAAAAAAAGCGATCGGAATTCGAGGGTTTGAAAAACTTTTCATCCCTATTTCTTGCCATTTTTCCTTAAAAATATAATATCCGAATGGCACTCGTTCTTTTGGCTTCCTCTTGTTCTTGCCGCGGCGTGGAACTGCGGCCATTGGATAGCACGACAAAAGAAAAGTTTTTCGTCGTTTTCTCCGCGGTTTTCGCATATAAACTCGTTGCATGCATTCTCAAGGGCGACGGGGGAGGAGGAAAAGAAATAAAAGTGTATCACAAGAAGCGAGAGTCAAAACACGGTTAGGCAGAGCCTGAACCTCGTGAAGTATCAAGAGAAAGCTCGTGTTCACTTTGGCCGCACGCAAAAAGCTTCGCGAGTTGCAAGCCACTTCTCCGTCTTTTTTTTTCTTCCTCGTGCACCGTTTTTTGCAACGTTTCTTGCGATACTTTTCAACCGCACACTCCAAGCACACGTGTATTCATAAAAAATATATCCTCATATATCGGGAAGGATTTTATGTCCATAATAAATAAGGAACGGGGCAAAATGGGACACTCGGACAAAAAATGATAAAAAACTAGGCGTTTTTTCAAACACGTTGACTTCTCGATCTTTCGCGTTTGGATTTAGACAAATTCTTACGTCTCTCCACGAGATTGCCCGGCGTCGTGGCGCAATCTTTCCTAATACGCGATGGCACGGTGTTTGCACGAGAGCGACGAATAATAAGGAAAGCCTAGCCGAGATCCGATGGACCCGTTCGGTTAATTTAGAAACTCGGGTTTCATTTTGCCTCCAACTTACCTCTACATATAGGCGCATGTATATGCACGCACACATGTGCCTCGAGTCAATAACGTAGCAGGGAGCAAAGTAGCGAGTGAAAAACGCGCCGCGACCAAGTCTAAAAGGCAAGACTAAACACACCGAGCCCCGTCTCGCTCTTTCTCGCCTTTGACTGACTTGTGAAAACAATCGAAAAGCCAACACACCGACTTGTCAAAAACACACGGACATGGCCACGCAGACACGCGCGCGACACCCTTTCCACCGGCTCCTTTTATACACATAATATGAGCGCGCGCGCTACCGAGTTTTCGAGAGATTGTTTTACGATGACTGACAAACTCCCTCGGCCGCAGAATCTTAAAAACGAACGTAAAAAAAAAAAAAAACAAACAAACAAACTTTATCGCGTAATTAAAACAACAGCGATCGAGAAAGATTTATTAATGAGTTTGCGTTGAAAATTCACACCGAACCAACGGAATTATAAATGCAATTTTTATTCGTTCTTCTCTCCCATATCCGATTTGCAAAACGCACCATAAAAAATAAAAGTTCATATTCCGTTGGTATTCGCTTTGCGAAAGCCGGACGCAATTACAATTTCCGTTATTTATATGAATTCACGCGACAGTGCGAGAATCTCATTGATGATCGCGTGGCTGTGTTACTATACGCAGGAGCGTCGAATAACTCTCACACTGCAATGATTTTGTCACCGCAGAATGTAATTTTGCAAGGTAACCGCGACGAGTGAAGTTTCATGGAAAATTGCATATCGTTTGTAACGTCGTCGGTCTATTCACACGCATTGACGCGGCTGGGAAAGAGTAACTCGACGATTAATTAGCGAATAATTTTGTAATTGGCTGTCGCATTCAAAATTCACGCCGGGTGCGCGTCACTATTTCGAAAATAATTTCTCACCAGTGCGCATCATTTCATTGCATCAATAATCAACGTATCCAGAGATTCATTGGATTGCCGATTGACTAAAATTAATGACGAAAATTAAAAAGTTGGAATTGAAAAAAAAAAACGTGTTCCGAAAAAATTGCAATGAAATAAATCACGCACGAAATTTGATTTTCAAATACAATCGTGACGTCAACTTGAAAATCCAGGAGATTCAACGGGTCATTTCAATTTTGATTGCAAGTTGATATGAGTCGTGGTTTACGTTCAATGCGAATTATTCCGAATGGAGTACACGGGCTGATACGATCACGTACGATAATGGACACAAGAGAAATATTAGTGGATAATATACGTTAACACGCGGAAGAACGCATAACATGGGCTTTCAAACGACGCGATGAGTTATGAATTACCGGACGAGGCGGTGGATATTATGGTCATGCATATGATTCTATGGCCACCGATGTATGCATGACAAAATTTCACGTAGCCCCGAATCCATGTAAATCGGTGTTCCGATCAAAACCTCTGCTGTGTGATTCATGTCTCTCTTTCCCTTGCGTCACGCAGCCCATTGGGGGAGGAGGATTGAGGGGGGG
>JBAJMU010000009.1:1319367-1336205 GCA_037952995.1 Hyposoter didymator
ATTTGCCCCGGGCAAATGGGACGTTTTCCATTTGAACTGTGTCCAACAAACACCTTGCCCACCCGACACGGTCAGTGCTCGTCGCGTCTCTGTGACACGTATACGTAAGCGTACGTTGGTCGTTGGTTGTAATTTTTTTAAAACTAGTGAATAAAATGTCAACGAACTCGCTCAATGAGCCCGCGGGATTGGCAAATACATATGCATACGCTCTGTCCACTAATTAAGACCGAATCATCAAGAGTTGGAACAATTCATTTCATTGGTTCGCTCGATTGATCGGTGGAGAACAAAAAGCGCGACAATATATTCAGCGCGAATAGTTTTTTCCACGGGGACGATAATAAATTCCAATTGCAAATAAAATTTTCATGAAAAACAACGAAATTCAACGATTTATTCATCCGCGGTTTGCCTGCAGTTAGCGAATAATGAATATTCACATTATGTGCACACTCATGAATAACCCACAGACCACACAGTCAAAAGAAAAACCAGCAAAGCGTTAATTCACTTATTTTTTAAAATGTAAAAAAAAATTTTATTCCATTTCCCAGATTTTCTTTATTTTCTGACACGATTTCGAAAAAACTAAAAAATCGTCAATTAAAATGCTATGTCGAGTGTGTTTGTCACATGATTATAAAATCGAACAACAGTTTAACACGCCCAAAGATACTTTCTCACCCTGAGGTTTGACCTCCGGGACGCTGTCAGTCAGTTTCACGCCCCCTTTTGACAAATAATTTCTCATGCCCCTGCTGAATGCATGTGCTGCATACAACACACACACACACAGATCGCGACCACATTTCTCTCGTATATATAGAAACTATATATCTATATATTTTAGAGCGCAAGGTTTCTGGTTAATGCCTCCTGCCTAATATCTCTCTACGTATAAATCCGAGCGCTTGGTGAACAGCTTGAAAGCGATAGCGCGTACACACGCGGTACACGAATAATCAGTCAGGATCCCCATATATAGAAACATATAGGAGCGCAAGGATTCGTAAGCGAAAGCAGCAGGACGATGTTGAAAGCGTATCTGTCTCGTGTGTCCTATTCATTAGCATATTCCAATTCATGCTGGTGCGTATCAGTCACAGTAACCCCGATGTTAACGTCTGTGATGTTCGTCAATTATTTTTTTCTCGCGTACACGCGATGGAAAAGATATTCCACAAAAATTATACGATAGCGGATAGAAAAATATGAGGGAAATAAAAAAAACTGAAAAAAAAAACTGCTGAAGTTTGCATCGTTGGAATGCAACGAATTTCCGTATTTTCTTCATCCGAGCTCACAATTATCATTCAATATTTGCTCCAGACAATAGCGAACGCCCCTATCTGGTGCGAAAACACTCAATCGACACGAAAAATAGTGAAAATTTAAAAAACTCCATAAATAATAAATAGAAAAAATATTTTTCGTTGAATCTCAACGTTGCAAACTTCAGAATCATTAAAAAAAAGGGAACGCTCCCGAAAATGTAGAAAAACTTGCATTACTCAAAACATTTTTGGCATCGTCACATACTGGGTCAATTTGACCCGGAGCGTACGGAAAGTGATTTTTTGATTTAAAAAAATTTGCTATCTGGTTTTAACGAGCGATTCGTTAATTCCTAGAAGCGAATTTTAACGTGGAGAGCGCTAACGAACGTCAAAAAATGAGTCTCTACACAGTTTCCTGCAAAATGAAAGGAAATTATTTTTGTTCATTAATTCGGAGCGTTCATTCGGTATATTGTTTGGTGAAATAATTTTTGTGCCAATTACGCAGCGAGAAAACTTGATTGCCGAATGAATACACATTTCGCAGAGTTTGTTTCTGAAAGACTCGGAGTTGGTGCACGTGGTGACGTCCTCAGTGGTAGCCACATATGTCGTATTAATGCACATAAATAGAGGCTTTTCATGAAGTACATGAAATTGAGGACGCTGGCGACTGGATGTCGAGAGAATTTCGGACGACACGCGCACTCTCTCTCTCTCTCTTTAATTTTCTCTTTCTTGCACGCGTTTGTCAAGAGACGAGAGAAAAGCGTAGGCAGACGTGGACATACAGCATTGCCAACCGCACGTCCAATCAAGAGCCATTATGCGCGAATTTCCCTCAAAGCTTATTGCCCTCGTACAGAGAGAGTTCTGTAGTCAAGCCTCGGACACAATTTGTCGCTCATTGTGATTCGCAGACGTGAGAAATTCGTTGGCCATACGGCTACTAATGTGCATCGTATTAAACGGTCTGCGATTCAATTGACAAACGATAAATGAAAGTAATTGAAAGCGAATTTCGTCGACGAAGCAAAATCACGGCGTCCAAGGCTTTTCGTGTGTGTGTTATTTTTCCGAAATGTTTCTTCTAATTAATCGACAACGAACGAAAATCACTCTCACTCATTTTCAAGTATCTCGTGACCCGAGCAAGACACAATCGAGTCCAACAGACCGAAGCCGCCTGCGTCAAGACGCTATGAAAATCATGGCTTTGAGGCTTGAGTTCAGATTCCGCCAATGAATTGGCAAAAAAGTTTGAAATGGTAAAAAAAACTGCAAAAATTAATTTAAAAAAATCGAAATAAAAACCGGAAACGTTGAGAGCCGAAGAATAGAATGAAAAAAATGAAAATCAGCACGTGATTTAGTGAAACCAACAAACGCGGTACTTCCCTTCTGCCTTATCCATCAATCAATCTCTTTAATAAATATAAATCCCAAAATAAAAAGCACATGAATGAGAGAAGAATCGATTCCCAGAATTTCGAGGATCGCGGATATTTTTCTATCGTTTGGGTTTGAAAATAAATGACTGCACGAAATCGCGAGGCACAGGAATAAAATAACACGAGGTTGTAGAGGCGTTGGAGAAAATTCTTATCTAAAATAATGAGAGACGCTCGAAAGTACCAATCGCAGGAGCTCGTGCGTTGTAGATTGTCCGGGTTGCGCGCCCTTTTTTGTTGCCAACGTTCGATATTGGTTTCGTTGAGCGAGAAAAAAAAACAAGCAGGTTTCTCTCGCGTATTATATTTATACAGTACAAATTTATTCAAGAATCATGTGTACACGTAGGGTCTAGATATGTATCATGTGTCCCTGCATAATCCTTTGTATTTTATTACTCGAGAGAATACGCGCTCCGCGGTCTTGATACATATTGTGAGTAAAACCGATCCGAGAGTAAATATACTTATAAAATGCACAGGGTGTTCCGTGATAAATAATGCTGCCAAAGAAAAAAAAAGTTTCACAAAAAATGTTGCGATCGCAGTCTTTGCTGTTGAATTTTTTGACAAGATTGAGCTGGACACTTTAAGGGTGTGTACTGCCCAGACGGTCGGAGATAGGTCAAAAGTGCACGGGACCAAATTTGTAGAGAATAAAATTTCCTACAAAAAAGTATCGGGCCGTATTTTTGTACGTCCAGTAGTTTGGTCAAGAGATAAGCTCAAAAGTTGATCTCGTTTTTCCGGCTCCAATTATCATTTTAATCCATGGAACGAGCATTCTCGCGGTAGGAATGCGGTTTTGAAAAGCAGTTTACGGTAGTTTACGGTAGCACACCCGCTATGCATATGTATGTATATAGAAATAAAGTGTGTGCAGGAAGATAACGCGTCAGCCGTCAACGGGGAAAGTGTCGAATAAATTCAAGAGAAAGGGAAAATTTGATCCTCCGGTTTCTAGACTCTGGAGAGACCCGTCACACGCGCGCGACGAGTCGCCAGATGCTACGCAAATATAAAACCTACGGGGGAGAAAAAGCTTTTGGACTATACATCGAAATCTCTTCGGGGGTTCGAGTCTCTCGCTGCGTGTGCAGCTGCGAAATTTGACCACTGTTTCAAAGCCGGTCTTCAACGAGGAAACAAAAGACGAAGAATTTTTTTTTCTCAAGGAAAATGTGTCTTCGGAAGCCGATGAAATTTTTTTTTCCCAAATTAATCCAAAACTGATGTTTAATTTGAAAGAAAAAGTTAATCGCTTGAGAAACATGAAAATTCCCAAAAAACGAATTTTGCACTCTACCTATTCGTAAAAAAAGAAAAAAAAAATTCCTCCTGTTTTTTTTTTTGTAACTTACGAAGCATTTTTTATAATTAATCAATCAGTAACTGAGGAAATTGCTTAAAAAGCAATTTTGAGCAATTTGAAGATAAAGAATGAAGCGATCGTAGGATATCCAAGTTTTTGTACATTCAGCAGATAAAAAACTGAGCGATATATGAATTCAAGTCCACACACATGGTCAGCACGTAGAAATGAGTTTGGAAAGTGGAATTTCGTTGGAATCCCGTGGCGTTGAGTAGAGTACGAGGGTTTTTTTTTCTTTTTTCACCCGAGGAAATGGTGCGGAGCTCGAAGAGTGAAAAATAGACTGCAACGTTCGATAAAGTGTCGCCGCGCCCACGTGCGTGCGAGAGAACACAGATTTTGGCGGGTGTCTCTTGAAAAGTCTGTATGGGCGTTCTGTGTATTCATTTTAAGGAAGAAAGAAAGCAAAAAAGGTGAAGGGGGGGGGAGGGCTGGATGCGAGAGAAAAGAAGGGAACCTTTTTCAAGTATGTTTTTATTTTTCCGAACAATGGTCCTGTCGATCCCGAATCGTTACGCCTGTCAACGTGGTCTCGAATGTGTACAACAGATACGTTTCTTCATATGTTCGTGTTTTCATGTTTCCGGACCGCAATTTTCCACGCTTCATAGCGAACAAACAAAAAAAAAGTATTGAAAAGCCGCCAGTCCGGGCATTACCACGGATCTGAACATTTTTGTCCCTCTTTTTTTGTTGCAACTCTATGACGTTCTAATTTTAACCAAAACGCCAAAATTTCGAGGCTTTACGAAGCAAATACCGGCGGCGAGTCAGAAATTCGAGAAAATTCAGTTGCAACATAAAAATGTCACTAGCATTACGCAGTTGGCACAAAGGCAACACGAATAATTGTGTCACTCATTTTTGAGCAATGAATAATCGTTACAGAGTGAATTAATCAAGTGAGCGACGAGTTGCTGAGCCAGTTATTCGCCGCACACAAGATAATAATCTCAATTTCCATGATGTTGAAGTTTGGAAGGATGAAATGCAACGAAAAGTCATTTTATTGTTATAGCATCGCACCAAATTTTCATACAGTCTTTGTCGACAATAAGGAGAAAGTCTTTTTCGCTCGCGTTTTCACTATTAAAAAAGAGAATTTACTAAAAAAATTGCAGGGAGTCAATTAATTATCAAAAAAATAAACAAAAAATATATTTTCCGTTGCATAGCAACGATGCAAACTTCAATATCATCAATTTCCGTATAAAATGATAAATTCGAACGGTAAGATATAGTAGCAAGCGCGGACCAACTTGAACGGTAGTTGGTACATGAAACAAAGTTTGTTTGGACGTGCGGCCAAGAGTGTCGAGGTGTTCGGGCTAGATGGACAAGTTGGTGTGACATAATGGGCAAACTGGTCCATAGCTTACATTATACACATGGATCTCTACGCAAGAGCGAGAGCGAGAGAAGCACAAGGCGCAATATAATACGGAACGTTAAAGCAGAGAGAGGGTTAACGAAAAGGTGAAGTGGTCGGTCGTGCCGGTTAGAGAGAGCGTGTCGGAGGGTTAACGCAATCCGCAACCACGGCTAAGCGAAAATCTCTGTATGTATATATACCCAGACTTTCCCATATACGTGCAATGTATAAAATATATATATATACATGTATATGTATAAACAGTGGGATAAGCGTGGAGACAGCCGGTGTGTGTTCTCTCGCACTGTTCCTCGCCGGGATCTCATATTGCGTTTGCAGTCTCTGCGGTTTATATCCCAGCTACGTGTGACGCGCGAGAACTAACGTTAACGCCATTACAATGTAATTCATAAACCGTAAAGCAACCTAGTCTCCGTACATAATAGGCATATATATATATATAACCGCGTGTCTACGAATGTATGCAAAGTAAAGCATCGCGCAGAGTTGGCCAAAACCTCATGTTGCTCTTAGTCCGTGTATATATCCGAGCCCTAGACAAAATTAGTAACGACCGAGTTTATACTCGAGGCGCGTCGCACATACTTGGGTGCATTGTCTTGCCTTGTTGTCAACGCGCCACATAAATAATGGCGAATCATCCAATTCCAACAGGAAATACGATATTTCGAGTTTACAAATTTGTCTCATATTATTTATTTATTTCGAACGTGAATGCACGAGTATCGAAAAGCAAAAAATGCCAATAATCTACGTCTGAGAAATTTCAACCGTCAAATGAAAAAAAAAATGAAAATTGAAATATCGCATTTAAGTGTGCGAAAAAAAGAATAACTTGCAGCTCCACTCCTTTTTAGTCAAAATCGGGGCATTTGAAAAATTTATGAAAAGTTGCCGCTGCCACAAGATTTTTTCGCTTTATTATAATTTTGCACACACCAAAATAATGGGCTGATGATAAATTTGAGAAAACCACGATTTTTACTAATAAAGTGGCGGGGCTACAAATTTTTTTCTACTGCACACAATCAGCTCTTAATTATTCGAAATTTTTATTCTCATTTTCTGCATTTGTCAATAATTCGTTCGATTCTCTAAAGATTAGTTGGAGCTGAAAAAAACGTCTGAAATGCAGTCGCACGTCGTGTCAATTGTGTACTCCATTTTCCGAAGAAGCAGGATACCCGACGAAAATGACAAGAAAAACAGAAAATTATTTAACGCGCGAATAAATATCCTCGTGGCAAATGAATTTCCGATAACGTGGACTTGATGAATCCCCGGAGCTTGTAAAATAATCAATAAAAAAAAAGGGACATTTTATTTTCGATAAGCAATAAAAACTGTTTCCAGGTGGTAGGCCGATCGATCGGAATTATCCGTCAGGTACCTTTAAGGTGTTCTCGTAAATAAATTTTGCAGTGCGCCTTCGGTTTTCCATCGTACGTGCCTCGCCAAAGCCATGGACCCCCATGAGAAACTTTTTCTCTCTCTCTCTCCTTCGCGTTATTCCCCACGAAGCTTTACTGCCGCAAGAAAGTCTGTACATACGCATGCATAGTTTACCACCGGGTTACAATCGTCCAACGTCTCCGTATGTACATATTGAACGTATCGGTGTATACTCGTGTTCGAGTGAATGCGTTTTCCAAAAAAAAAAAAAAATCATTTTCGCCAGATTCGTCGATTTTTCTATCAAAACAAAATTTTCCAGTTCCAATTTTTCTTTCTCCCGAATTTTATTTGCAACAGAACAAAAAATGGTAAAATGTTTTTTTGGGTTTTCGAAATCTAAAAAGTTTGAGTCTTGAAAAATTTGGACTTGTGTCGTTGTCCGAAAGTTTGAATTTTTTATTTTTTCAACGCAAAACTGTGAAGAAGAAAATGAAAAACACACAAAATAGAGAAAAAAAATCTATATTCGTGTCAGTGTCTCGAGTAGAAACCATTGAAAAATTAAGCACAAAGCCAATTGAGAGGAGAAACCCAATTGTAATTTTTAAATGAAATGAAGCTCGACGTGAAATGCCTCATACAAATGTGAATATCCGAGACGAATTCTCTACTAGTCCGTATGGAGATGGCTAGGTAAGTTGGAGCCTTGCACGAGCCTGTGTGCAGTACATTGCCAAGCGTTTCAAGTTCCAAGGGAACTGTAGGAGCAGGAATGGAGCTGGGAGAGAGAGAGAGAGAGTGCGAGAGAGAGAGAGAGAGAAAATGTGTTGTTGAGGTCGATTCTTCTCTCGGATAATGGGAGGTACAGGTTGGCTAACTCGAGGATTCTCGAGTAACAACGTTCAGGGAGTTTCTCGCGAATGTGTTTACGAAAATTACATTGAAATTCGTATAAATTATTTATGAAGTATACACGCGAAGCGTAGCGCACCGTGGCGCGGGGCTTTTCAAACTTTGCTGTTGGTACGCATCGAGCGTGAAATAAACGTCAACCGCGAATCGAATTTTTCATTTCGCCGCATCAACGTGTATATATATATGCCTGCGTGACAAATCAAATTTATAATTATGCAAAAACAGGTGTACGCGTAAACCTGTGACATATTAATGAAATCGTTATTTCGTTAATTATTCATTCACAGAGTCGCGCGTTTCCACTGCGCACGATGTTCCTATGGAATTTGTGCTGCTCCTGTCACGAGTTACACGTACGACCGCGAGAACGCACTGCCATTTTATTTGCACCGTTACAAATGGAGAAAAAAAAACACACACACACATACACATTTTTATTACAAACTTCTAAACTCAATTGAACGGAAAAGATCGCAGAATAGATTGCACGTGGAAAAAAAACAAAACAAAAATGGAAAGACCGATACAAATCCAATTGATAGCAACAGAAAAGGTCCGAAACCTTGTTCTTTCCACTTTCGTCTCTTTTTTATTCTCGATATCGGAAACGATATGTGAATGTGTATGTATATGTGTGTCGACTGAATCCCGAGTGTTCAGCCGACTTTCGGAAGACTCGGTTTTGCTTCCGAGGCGAGTTTCACTTTCGCGAAGAAGCGAAAGAGGAAATAAGGGATGAAAGTGTTGTCCCTGCTGCTGCTGCGTGCTCTGCGGCGCGGCTAAATATCTATATCCTATCCGATTGGCGTTTATACACTCCTCACTGTATCGTAATGCTTTCTCATGCATAAACACACATGATCCTGATCAGCATATTCGGAAGTGAAAAAAAATTTTACGACCGGAAATAACGGCCGAGTCTCGAAATACGAGAGGGTCGACAATGTTCACATGAGACACATTTCTCGTGTGACACATCGACGTATTCTCTAATTATTTCTTAAAAATGTCTCTAAAAAAAAAAAAAATTGTCAAGAGTTTTAAAAACTTTAATTTCCCTGTAATAATTGGATCGTCGATGGGAGTCGCATCGTTTCCCTACAATTCAAACAGCCGAATCGCCCGTCAAGTCATTAATCCCCGAAAATCGTAATAATTGTGCAAATCAAAAAGTTTCAAAAGTGTCTGAGAATTAAATCGAAACGCCATTTGTAAGTTGATAAAAAAAAACATGATTCCACTTGGATGATGATTTTTATGGAAACATTTCCGAGAACCAACGAGCCTTCGCGAACGTGTCCAAAGAAACAGCAAAAATATTTCGATCAATTCCCTGAACTTTGATATTCACGAAAAAGAGTTGCATAGAGTTTGGTTTTGTCTGGATCATGAACAAAATAAATAAAACGTGTGACTATATTTTATAAATCACACGCTGACAACGAAGCTCCTTTCTCCGAGAAACTTAATCATTCGTACAAGTATCTGCAGAGTAAGACGATAAGAACGCGATTGATAAAGAAACGCGATGAGCAAGCGAGGACTGTCAGAGGAATATCGCGAAGCACGAAGAAGTTTGTCTGGAATTCGTCTCGTATTCTCATCATCCTCGAGTTCCCTTATAATCTCCAACTTGTTTATATTTAAATGCCATTACTTGAAGTTGAGAGTTACAGTTACACAAGTTTAAGGGAGTGAAATGTGAAGAAACTGGGGTGAAGGAGGGTGGATAAACTTTTGCCACGAAAATTCCTCTCCAGATGTGCTATGTACGTTCGTTTATATATACAAATACACAAGAGAATTGAAGGTTGTACATAAAGTTGCGTTATACTTGCTGGTAATCGTTGGAGCAACATGATAATTATCTCGCACGGGGAGCAGGCTGCGAGAGTAACAAGATAAATTCCAAACTTTAACGATCAAGACTTTCGAGATATCTCAGAAATTCATGCGCGATTATTGACCGAGAGAGTGAAGTCAGTTGGAAGAGTTTTGTATCCAAATCTGTAAATGAAACGATTTCTTTGCTTCGAACAAAAGTTTCTCTGGCATTGACGAACGCTCTGCGATCGATTGATTAGAATTTTCGAGAGTTTACACGATTTATCGACAGATTGTTGGCACGTTGTCAAAAATTTAAACGCCGGGACGAATTCAATGACAATTGTTTCGGGCGAAGAGTACTTTTGAGAAAATTGCAAAAAAATAAAGGTGAAACGGTTTCAATATTTATAGTCGAAAACGAATAGTCTTGAAAATGCAGCGGATTAAGGGGGTTTGTGGGAGTTTGGATGGCACGTTTGTAGTGTGTGTGTGTGTGTGTCGGTTGATTCGTGCGGTCGTGCGATGCGGTTCGAAAGAGCCCTCGCATCGATGCTAGCTGAATATTCATAGGACGGAAGTCGTGCACACACCTCCACACCCAATTCCACCTTCCGGCTTTACTTCCTACCAATTTCCATCTATAACTATACATCAACATATATCTACGAATGTGACGACGTACAGAAACGTAGATAACGAGGCAACCGGAATTATTTGTAACTATTTACAATCGTTGAAATTTTTACCTAAAGTCCGAGCACCCAAAAAGCCCAAGTACAGTAAAGATTTGGAATCCTACACTGACGAAAATTGAATGTAAACTTGATACTGTTTCCTGGAAGTGAATTTTCAATAAAAAATACTTGAAACTTTCGATTTACAATTTCGAGCAGCAATTTTCTGAAAATTGCCCAAACTTTTATTTACTGACAACGAATTTTCTCCGACAACTATTTACAGTGCATGATGTTGAGGTTTGCATCGATGAAATGCAACGAAAACTCATTATTTTGTTATAGCATCGCACCAAATTTTCATACAGTGTTTGTCAACAATAACGAGAAAGTTTTTTTCGCCATTCGAAAAGTAAATTTACTAGAAAAATTGTAACGAGTCAATTATTTATCAAAATAATAAATAAAAAGAGATTTTTCGTTGCATTGCAACGCGATGCAAACTTCAATATCATGCTCACACACACATAGCAACACAATACAACTGCAGCGCTGTGTATATATAATATGTACAAAATGGAGCAACCCTCAGGACAGGCAAACATCACGGTTCAACGCGTTGATATGGCTCACGTGTCAATTGCAAGCAGCGCGAGCGTTGATGTAGCCTCCGAAAGTGATGAATGCAAGGGGACTCTTTGGGATACAATCACATGAGCGAAGCAGCTCAACGATGCGAGCTGGCTCAATGTATAATTGAAACGAGAGAATAATATTGTTGACGAAAACGAATAAATATAATGATGAGATTTCATTCAACTATCGAAAAGTCCAAGTTCTAAGGTTTTTTTTTTTTTATTTCGTCAGAAACGTGGCGTGCAGACTCGGTAATTGACGTTGAGCTCTTGACACAGATTCGCGCAAGATCCGCAACGAGGCAAAAATAATCCAGTGAGAAAACTATAATAAATCATTTGCAGGGGCTTTTGGTAGGCGGAGTAGAAAAACGTGTGATTTTGCGCGTCTCGAGTACAATCTGCCATCAACTTATGTGACGAGTCTGCAGAGCCATCCGACTGATGAGAGAGAACGAAAAAAAGGGGGGAGGGGAAAAAAAAAGATTTGGAAAAAATGGTTGTGCCGGAGCAGAGTCCAAAGTCGTTTCGAGAACAAGTTCGTCGCTGGTTTCTTGATCATCAGACGCGTTAAAGATGCTGCTGGAGACTCTTGTCTCTCTTTTGGCAGTATATGATAAAATGCGCGCCCTGTTCGCGCGAACAACGCACCAGAAGGTCGGGGGGCTCTTTGACGTTTTTACGACGAACCGGAAAAGAGTCGAAAGCGCCTAGTTCCCCTGCTCTTTACTCCTTTCCGTATCCGCACTGGCCGCGAAAAACTCTTGCACGAATCTTATACTTTCTGTAGTACGCATTACTTTATGGCTCGCCATTTTTTTCGCTCGCTCACAGAATGGGGCGAGACGCAGAGGAAGAGAAAGGAGGGCGGATTTTCTTCGCACCGTCAGATTTTCCATTTTCCTGAAATCCTTATTCGCCGGAGCGGAAGTAATCGACGAGACTGAGAATGTGCGACGTGAACCACGAGAGAAAGAAAGAGCGAGAGAGAGACAGAGAGAGAGAGAGAGAGAGAGATCGAGAGACGAAGCACGCTTTTAGATTTTCTTCGAACTGGATTTTTCTCTCTCACTTTGATAGTCTCTTGTCTCGTTTCTTCTCCACACACATAAGTATCAACGTATATGTATATAAGTAAAAGTGTCGAATTGAAGGCATAGCCTTCATTTCGACATTTCATTCTTTCTGATGGGTGACACGTTTCACTTTTTTCTTTCGATCTTTATTCTTCCCGCTCTGCTATATATTTTCTCACTTTCCCTCAATCTCCCATGAGAAACTTTCTCATCGACCCCTTTTTCTCGCTCTCCCGGGAAGCAGCAAATCCGCGGCACACATTTTCTCCAATTGAGACCGTTCCGAAGCTGGAATTTCCTCATGCCTCGGGCCAGCAGCGGCGAAAGGATCAAAAGCCCAAGGAAAAATAGGAGTAAGTGCGAATGCAAAGGCGAAGCGCAAGAGCACCCAAAAATAATACTACATCGCGCAAACGCGATCATTGCGAGAATATTCAAAGAACAATTGTCAAAAGCCGGACGCCGTGTTTGCCTGCGAGTTTCCAAAGCAGCTGCTAACCGACTAAAACTCATTAAAAAATCACGCCGCTCGTCCCGCGCGAGCGGCGGTAGGACGATCTGCAGCAGTTTCCGCGTCAAGCCACGTGCAGATGCGATAATGTGCATCAGAAAAGAGTAGCCGTGGGTCACGGGCAGAGGAGTCTTACATGGACAAAGGTAAAAAGCCGCGCGATAGAGTTGAAGCAGAAAATGTAATTAAAAAAAAAAATGAAATAATAATTAAAACAAACAAAAAAAAAGAAGAAAAAATTGATTTTTCCCGAGGATAAAAAAACTAGGAGCGCGACGAATGAGCTACGCGAGAGAAGCGATCGTTCGCGCGTTTTCTCTTTCGCACTCGACTGGGCTCATTTGTTCGAGAAAATCAGGAAAATAAAAAAATCTTCTCGTCGCTGTGCGCGCGCGGTAATCCTCATGATAAGTGTGCAATTTTAAGGGTCCGCATATGTATATATGATCGCCTAAATAATCAGGAAGAACCTGTGAGAGGAAGGGAGGAGTNGGGAGGAGTTGGGAGTGATGAGAGGAGGAGGGGGGGGGCATCGGAAAAACAAGTGAGTAGGGAAATGCTTTATCGCACACACATAAAACACACACAGACTATCGCCACTAATCGACTCTTGCCACTAACGAGCGACGCTCGTTTCTCGCCAGCAACGATTTTAATAACCCCCTGGTCTGGCACCCTCGGCCCCCCTCCCCGAATGAGAAAACTTGCCGAGAGAATCCCCTCGTTTATCGCGGAACAAAAATATTCAAGAGCGAAAAGAACGCCAAGACAATATAAGTGAGAATGAACCTTGCGAGAGCGCGGGCAAGGCAAACGCGACGACGAGGGAGAGAATTTCATTTAAATTCGAATGCGCGCGATCGAAAAATTGCCAGAGGATTGAGGTCCCGCACATTGCATAACAATCTCCAAAGTCTGAAACATTCTAGCTCCAAATTAATCCAATCGAATAATTAATTCCTCAACGCACCGCGCACCCATTTTTCGTTGTTTCAAACTTTTTACCTTTTTTTCATTTTTTAATACTCAAGATAATCAACCGCGTCTGACTTATTCCCCAGGGGAGCGCCAATGCAAAAAGAAAAAAAAACCCATAATAATAAAAAAACACGAGAAAAAATATGAAAATAAGTAAAAAAAAAAAAAAATCGTAATGCAATGAGAAAATAATTGAGTTATCGCACGAATCGAGAATAAATGAGAAGAAAAATAATAAAAGTTGTGATTGCCGAAAGCTTTTTCGAGGTATAACTCGCAGCGTGTGTCCCCGCAACACACACCGCGTGTGCAGCATCTCATTTTTCATTTATTATCGTCTATGCGTACACAACGAGACAGCACGTTATCAATGACGCAACCGCCTGTGGATTCGTGTGTACGATTGGACGTTACGGTAACGTGCAGGCTCGTGATAGCACGGTGAGAAGATCAAAGGCATTATAGTAAAGCGTGATATGACGGATGGAGAGAGAAAGAGGTGCGCGCGGGATGGGAGAGCGCGAGACTCGGAGCAGCAGCAGCAGCAGCAGGAGGCGGGGGAAAGGGTAATAATATATGGCGAGATACATAATATGCGCGTTTGGTGCTATGCACGAGATGAAACTCGCTTCTCACCGCGCGTCGACGATATCGCAGATATGCGCGACGTCAACGCGATGACGTTGACTAATGCAGCGTTACCGAAAATTTACACGAAAATAATATCCATATTTAAAACATCACAGGAATAACATGCGCGCAGCATTGAAGGAGCAAAAGTTTTGAAAGCCAGGCGCGCGAGTGAAAGGAACAAAAAAAAAATTGGAAGAAAATCGAGAATATGAGAAAAAAAAACGAATCGAGAAATTTATTTTTCGTCACAGACAAAAAAAATCAGTGTGTACGGATGAGAAACGCTCGCGCGAGTCAATGAGCCGTTATTACTGATAGACATTTTCTCGCCTCCTCTACAACACATTTTTTCACACCTCGTAGCAATTTACAACCACGAGAGACTATTGACACTCTCGCTTGGAGAGAAAGCAAATAATGGTTACAGATCAACACTCGGCCAAATTATTTTTCACTAGCAGAGGAATCTCGTTTCGTTGCACTGCGCCGCGAACTTGATCAATATGTGTTTGTGAAGAATACCCTCGCGCAAGCAGAATCGCATTCTGACGCCGTAATTACCACCGATAAGTTCCATTTTCCAATAAAATCGTGAATTCATATAGTTTCTTGCAATCGAGTGCATTTCTCGCCGCATTTTTTTTCTTCCAAGAGACTGCGCGATAATGAAAAACTTTTCAATTATTGATGCGAGAGTTTGGAAAAAGCTGAGGAGGTCCAACGAGAAATACTTTTTCTATTTAAATTGTTAGTTCAATTTTAAAACACCATGATTCGTGTCGATTTTGTATTTGGATCCTCAACAGAATATCGTTTTATTATCCTGACGAAATATTCAATAAGAATGATGAGCTCTGCTCGGGAGAAAAAACAGAATTCCGCTGCATTTCAACGATGCAAACTTCAACCTCGTTCATGCGTTCGATAAAAGTCTGTGTGTACGACTGATTAACGTAATATTACGAAAAAAAGATGATGCTGAAGTTTGCATCGTTGGGACGCAACGAAATTCTCTTTTTTCTTGAGCAAAACTCGTAGTTATTATTAAACATTTGGTCTGGACAATAAAACGATCCTCCCTTGCCGCCCCAATTGACACGAAAAATTGCCACAATTTTAAAAATTCAATAAATACGTCAGAGTCTCAAAAAAAGAAGCATAAAGTTTGGTAGAAAAGCGATGGTAAGCGCGATAAATCAAGAGAAAAGCAAACGTGACATTCAAGAATTTATCGTTGTGTAAATAAGAGAGATGAGATTTTTTTTTTACGGTAAATAACAAAAATGTGACAGGAAGTCAGGTTAATAAGACGCTAAAGGTGAATAAGAGAAGAGCTGAAGAAGAGCGAGAGAAGAAAAGCAGTACATCAGGATGAAAATGCACTTTCGATAAATATCGAGTGGATAATGGAAACGCCGTTGGAAAATGGAGCAATAAATTTCGACACCATTGTTTTTCCACGTTAAACGTAGTGGAGAAAGATTTCGAGACTGGAAGCACCACCTAATGTCGCATATATACATATACGAGCCTTCGAAGCTACATTATAGGTATAGATTTTTCTTTTTCGCAATGGCAAGTCGAGAGAGAAGAATGAAGACTGTACGAGGTGAAAGAAAAGAAAAATAAAGTATTTCCGATAGAGTTCGATATAGACAAGGGAACACACAGTGCTCTCGAGAACGAAGAGATAGGAGTGAAGAGCGCGATAGACTCGCTTTAACGATAGACTTTTACAATTTATGTCTAAAGCTCGCCCTATAAATTTCTACAATGAGTTACAAATTTAATGGAGCACAAAAAATGGTAATTTTTCATCTCCCATTGAAAATTTGCTGCTCCAGAACTTTGTGATGGTTTCAAAAAATGAAAAATCTAGATGCTCCATCATTCGTACCAAATTTGCTCAGCTTTGCAAAAAAAAAAAGCTTTGCTCGGCTTTTCAGAAAAAAAATTAAGTTTATTGATTAGTGGCATTAAAAACATCGAATATGTCAAATGAGAAAAATCTCAAATGAATATAAACACACAAGAAGGAAAAAAGAAGCCGGAGAAACACAATAAAAAGCCAAAAAGTACGAAAAGAAAGAGAAAATGCTTCATCACCGCGCGCAAGGATTTACTTTGGTTATTCGTCGCAAGAAATCCGCGTCTGGGTAGATAGAAGAGTTGGTGAATTTGGGGGTTTGATGACACGGCATAGCCCAAGGAAGACATGATAGTAAAAAAGAGAGACGCGAATACGAACAAGCAGAGAAACGGATCTGAGGAAAGAGACAAAAGTATAGTAAAAGAGATACGGAGAGAGAAGAAGAAAGCGAGAGAGAGAGAGAGAGATCTAGGCAGAGAAGAGTTGCAGGGAAGCTCGCAGGTCGTCGGTGTTACGCTCGCGGTTAGCTTAATTAGTAATTATCCGTCCAACCACGTCTAACTAGTAGCCTGCTGCAAGCTGCGACTACTAAAACCTCCTTCACTCTCTCTTTCTGGCTCGAGACTTGCAGCAGCACACCGACAAACCTTACACACACAAAAACGTATATATATAAATAATATATATACATATATCCATAAGATCCGGAGAGCGAGACGCGACGACGCAGAATTATCCCGCGGTATCAGGAGCTCCGGAGCAAACGGGCGGATCGAAAATTATTTTGTAGGTTAAATTTTGTAATTTGCGCTCTTCCGTAAGGAGGCT
>JBAJMU010000009.1:1336212-1350750 GCA_037952995.1 Hyposoter didymator
GGGGGGGGAGGTCTTTTCAAACATCCATTTATATACACGTATACACATCGAAAAAGTCTGTTTGTGGAGTTGAGAGAGAAGACGGTCTAATTTCCGCGTACGTCTCACGAATAGCGTGCGAGGAGAGGTAAAGCAAACGTTCCCTCTGTGCGGCTTTCGTAGCACGAGACACGAGATTCAGGATTCTCCGAAATACGGACATAAACGTTATACGTATATAAACGTCACCATATACATATATAACTACATGCGCCGCCGCCGCGTATATCCTACTCGCTATGTATATATAGATTGCACAGCGTACAGTCTCGGAGAGTTGCGGTTCTAATCAGCGTGGGCGCGCGTAGGGTGTGTGTTTGTGAATGCAACATATATATAAAATCATATATATATGTGAAGAATATACATACATGTACGCAGGAACGTTGGTAAAACGTTCGGGCGTAGCCCGGCGCGCGTTTGCCACGATCCCATTTTACAGATTGCTCAAACGACATGGCGAATTTCGGCTCGCACAGAATTTTCGCCTGCGGCTCGCACGTTCAATGATTTTCTACAATCTATCGATTTCATATACAAATATAAACGCGTAAACTTGTGTTGGTACCGTTATTCGTATGGCTTATGGCAATATGCCAGAAAATTAGCGATTATTAATCCAATTGATTGGCCGGAATTTGAAGGTCAGTCGTCGAAACCGTCATTTCGATCCCAAACGCATTCCAATAATCAACACAAATTTTAGTTAGAGGCGCGCGTACGAAAATATAGAAATGTATCCGCTCCACGAGAAGCAAAAAAATTCAGTTTTTTTTTTTCATACTCGGAACAACGGTAAAAAAGTAAAAAAACGAAAAAATCGCGAGCGTAAAAACGCAAAACAACGAAATGTCTCTCGAGTAAAATCAAGTTTGCCAATAAATGAATAAAATTATTGTCCAAAAAGCTGAATTAATTCAAACCAACAAATTCAATGGAACGATCGAATTAAATGTTTAGTGTATAAAAAATCAACAAAGTCTTTGGAGACTTGTCAACGGGATTTTTCGAGAGTTGAAGTTAACGCGAGATGAGTATATAACAAAGTGAGACACTGCATTGTTTCGCTACCGAGAGCAATATCGAGAGTCAAGAGTTATTGACGCGTCGTAAGCCAATTAAAAGATCGAGAGCTAATTACGAGAAAATAAAACAAGGGATAAAAACCCCGAGGAGGAGAGCTTGCGGAACGTCATCGAAGGGCTCATCCGCGTCCCCGCGTCGAAACTCTTTATTTAATAATTTTTCGCACACCAACGACTCAATTTTAATTGGGAAAAACCTTCCGATCGCAAATTTTCAAAAATTCAACAACAACGATCGTGTGAATCGGAAAAAAAAATCTCACAAATGTCAAAATAAACAGTGAAAATTTTGCTCCCAACAACAACAATAAACTTCCATGCTGTATATTGCGAGCAGAACAAAAAAATGGGGTCTAGATCGAATGCTCCGCGCCAAAGACATGGCCCCCCGACGTATATAATGCGATTTCGCGTCAAACCGAGTCCGCACCGACAAACGCGCAAGATCCATGTGTATATGGTGAAAGTATATAAGGCTATCGGAATCTTGACATCGTCCATTCCGCACAAAAGCAGAGAATAGCAAGTCCAGAAGTACATGAGGAAAGGGATAAAGCTCCATCAAGAGAAAAAGAGAGTGAGAGAGAGATAAAGAGCGAGAGAGAGAGTTGGAGAGAGGGAAGTCATCTCATCTCTCTGCTTTCATTATCCGGACGGTCGGTTTTCTTGACCGTACGCTCGGGGTAATTACAACGAGAGGAACATTCCCTCATTCTCTCTGAGCAAACATTTCATCGGCTACAAGGACATGGAGGCACACACGACCATAAAGACCCCGACACACACGAAAACACACTCGGACACTCGGAAATAAAAACCCACGAGTATAATTAATCAACAACGAAAAAATATAAACAACGTAAACGATTATATACAAAAAACTTGATCGTTCTCGTGTGTCAATCTTCCGGACCGAAATTTTTTCAAACCCACGAAAAATTGAAGAGAAAAAAAAATCGGGCAGCAATGAAAATTGTAAACACGTGGACACGTAAGTTTATAAAAATATATAATTCATCCAGTTGCTACGGAGGAAATGATGTTGAAGTTTGTATCGTTGGAATGCAACGAAATTCTGTTATTTGTTCAGTAGAGCTCATAATTATTATTTAATATTTGGTCTGGACAATAAAACGATTCTCCCTTGCGACCTAAAAACTCAATCGACAAAAACAATTGCCATGATTTTTAAAATTCAATTAATAATGATTATCCAAAATTATTTACGTTGAATCTCAACGTTGCAAACTTCAGAGTCATACGGAGGAAAGAAGTAAATATATATTTATACGCATAATAGTGCGCGGCTTTAAAAGAGTCTATACCCTCGAGTCTTCGAATATGTCTCTCGTGGCGGCGGAGATCTCTTCGTTGCTGACGCTCGTTGCAGTGTCAGCTGGCAAGCTGACGCGGGCATTTAACGATTTATGTGAAGGTATGCGCAGATACCACACGAGTACATAGTGCAAGCAATCTTTGCAATATATGCCCATAATACGGACAAGTATACCGCGAGCAATGTATACAGCGACGTGCAAAACGAATGAAAGTCAATTTTTCTTTTTTTTAAATTATTTTCTTTTTTTTTCAAGGCGGCTGCAAAGATTTGCGCGATCGGTCATTTACCGCAATACGCGGAGTCTGTTTCGAGAGTTGAGAAAATTTCCTACAAACTTAAAGTTTCTAGTTGTTACGAAAATCGGGGAAGTTGGATTTTTTTCTAACCATCAGGCTGAAGCTCTTCAAGGGCAATAATTGGAATGTCATTCCGTTAATAAACAACTGTTAAATGTTTATGTGTGTTGGTGTGTTTCCAGTTACGAGCTGAAAAAGTAACAGGCAATGACACGATTGTGAACGTCTCTCGAGGTTCTTCATTCCTGTTTCTCTGTGCCGAGAGATAAATCGCGAGCGGATTGAGCACATCGTACGAGACCAGAACGAAGGATTTGTCCTGCGAGTATAGTGACGGAATAGCGGGAGGCACGCACCGGAGAGCTTTGCCTCTCGGGTAATTCCCTGCGCGGTACGAATTACGAGAGAGATTCTCTGCTGGCTCTCTCTGGACGTTCGTACAGCTTTTAATACGAGGATATATGTGTGTGAAACGTGCGCGGGATCATCCGCACAAAGTCGAGAGTGATTTTGACTGTGAGGGCAGCGAATTTTTTCGGGATATTCGATGGTCGATGGGGAAATAAAAAATTTGGGAAAAAAAAGGGCTTGCCGAACAGCTCGCTCTTTTCCATTTGAATTTCGAGGATCAATTGGCCGAAACAACGAGGAGGCTCCGCGGAATGGTCAGTCAAAAATATTCGTTCGAGTGCTCGACTTTACGATCCTTTTTTCCGCAATGTATTCGGAATATTGCGAATAAATAAAAAAAATACGACTGAATGAAATGAATAAAAAGTACAAAAATGTACTTCCACTTTAAAATGTCAATAAACTTTATATTTTTCACCATTTTCTCGAAATCCG
This sequence comes from Hyposoter didymator, assembly GCA_037952995.1. Classification (NCBI taxonomy): domain Eukaryota; kingdom Metazoa; phylum Arthropoda; class Insecta; order Hymenoptera; family Ichneumonidae; genus Hyposoter; species Hyposoter didymator. The sequence continues at coordinate 1,339,818 of JBAJMU010000009.1, forward strand.
ACGATTATTCCGCGATGAGGAAAAAAGTAAAAAGTCAAAACTTGGATAATCGCAAAAGATGTTACTATTAAATAGTAACAACGTGTAAACATAGTTGTGTGGGAGTTTCGTCACGAAATCCCAAGACGCTGCACTAATGGGAGACGTTCGATGGCTCTTGGGAATTTTTTTCCGTGCGCGCGCGGGCGTTCCGTCCGTCACGATGTGTAACAAGCTCTGCGTCTACAACTCCCTATTTCGCTTTTCCTCATTCGTTCGCGTTCCTTCCCTTTTTCAACCACGTATTACGAAGCAGACAAAAAAAATGCGACGAGAATCGTTGCTTTTTCTCAACAGTACACACGATCGCCACACATCGGCACGTGTATGTGTACGCGTGTACGTACACCGATCCGTACGAGCGAAAACTCTTTCGCGAGAGTTTCACCAAACGGGCAAAGTTCGAATGAACTTATTACAAGTGCAATCAATCAACTTGTACATACGAACAAGACGTTAAGAAAACAAGAAAAAATCAATTACAACTTGCACACAGCAACGAGTCGTACGTGGTAGTTGGAAAAATCGCGCGAAAATCCTCGTCGGTATTGGCATCAATCGATAAGAAAATATCCGATTCAACGCAAAATGGAAATACATTGAGAAATTGCGATATATTGAGTGGAAATAATTAATTAAATCGAATCGTTGTAAATTTACGTTTTTCATTTAAACCAGTGAAATTAATAAAAATTTCCACCGAGTATTTTTCAATAAAAATCTGAGAACAATCAAACGAAAAATCGATACACACACAAAAAACCCCAAAATTTCGCGCATCGATTTGAAGGATTTACTAACAAAAAAAAAACGAAACTGCTAAATCGCGTGGATGGGAAATCAGAATTTCATGTATTCGTGTGGTCGATGAATATCCGCGTTACTCGCTGCATTCTACATTTCGAGTCATAAGTGCATATGGCTCTCGTCAAGGGAGATTGCTCCAGCGATGCACCAGAGGGAAAACGAGAGAGACAGAGAGAGAGAAATTGCCTTGGTAACCCTCAAGGCCCAAAAAACAAGGAGCAATGGATAAAAATACATAAAAAGTGCAAAAGAGTTTAATCATCGACTCCAAATGACTAAAAACTAATTTAGAACAAAGGTAAATAATATCTAAATAAACAAGAGCAAATAATGCAAAATCCAAGTAAAATTTAGACGCAAAGTTAAATTGCAAAATCTGTAACGCGCACCCCTGAGCCGAGGGCGGACCGCTGTAGCACACAGAGCGCCCACTCTGCCGAGATCATGTTCGAGAGAGAGAGAGAGAGAGAGAGAGAGGGGAGGGGGGGAGAAGAACAGAAAGAGAGATGGAGATAGAAGAGGAATCGTGAGTGAGCGATAGACAGAGAGACGAAAGCACGCGTTTCTCACCCCCATTGGGCGGCCGGTTGAGCACGTATTACCAACACGCGTTCGACTATTAATTAACCCCCCTGGCGAATTCAACGATGCACTGCGGTGAGGCATCCCAATCCCCCGATTGTTTACTCAACCCTCGGTCTATAGCGATCGAGCACGACGAGGGAAATGAGAGAGACAGAGGGAGAGAGAGAACGAGAGATTCGTCTCTGACCTATCGGAATGGCGATCTTCGCTCTCTCTCCCTCTTTGTGCACGCGCAATCAGCTTCCGCTGATCCGAGATTGTCTCTATTGGGAACTGATCGATTGCCTCTGCGTCCAAGTCCAACACACCGCGCTCTATTCTATATAAACTTTTTCTACACCTAAATATTCACTATAATCCAGAGAAACCGAGACAGCAGTGATGCGCTCGGTGGCTTCGGTGACCACTGAGCCAGCCTCGGGCAAGCTCAACACTCGGTTAGGTGACCGTTCAGCCATGTATGGGCTCACCCATCAATAGCTGAGTCAATGAGCATGTTTTTGTGAGTTTCTACTGCGAGTATCAAGAGAGCACGCTAAATGAGCCTAACGACCCTCATGGGAGTGTCGAAAAAGCAGCAACAGTGGAGTTTGGGAAAAACTGGTCAATTTTTGAAATTAAATTTGCCCACACATCCGTTCGGCCATACGAACGGAATAAAACGAGTTCAAAGTGATCCTCGATCTTGGAGAACCAATGACATTCGGTCGAAGCTCGAGTTGACGTTCGAAAGCGAATTTTTTTTTTTCTAATCAATTTTTTTTTAACTTTATTTATGTTTTCGGAACAGTCGTCAAAATAATTAGAGTGAGGATTTGTTTTCAGAAGGAAAGTCAAACTCAAGTTCGAAAATTGTTGAGAAATCGCGAACCGGATTTTTCAGGACCAAACATGACGCGATTCAGCCAACGAGACGCGATGCTTATGGATGAATAACAAAAGAGTTATGCAAATTAATAAACCATTTACTTATCGTACTTGGAATTCAGTATATAAAAAAAACGGTGCTCTGAATCGAAAATGAAAGATTTGACGAGAGCGAAGAATTGAAAATAGAGAAAAAAAAAGAAAGAGAAATGTCGAGAGTCCATTGGGATTTCTTTATAAATTCAGAGGGCTCGGGAAAAAGTCGTAACTTGGGTGAAACTTGGTGCGCGCAGGTAAAGTTGAAGCTTATAACGAGGTATTGAAATGAAGTGACGTATGAGCCAGAGTGTGGCAAGCAAGGGAGAAGCAGGAAGGAGAAAAGAAGCGAGAAAAGAAAAAAGAAAAATGGTTCGTTTACAAGACGCTGCGTGCAGCTGGGCGCTCGGCAAAACTCTTATTATAAATTACCCTAGCGCGATATTCATGCGCGTCCGTGGCGCGCGAGCGCGAGAGTCGCTAAACTTTATATATTCCTCTCTCATTTGCCGCGCGGAGAAGTTGCTGCTTCGAAAAACAGCCCTGGCCTGTGCCTTGCCCTGCCGCGGCTCCCCCCTCGCTCCTCATTTTCGTGTTCACGTCGTTCTCAGTTCTCACGTAAAACGTGTATTCGATGTAATATCGTTTATTATGCTCACATATAGATATATAGAAAAATATAGCGCACGCAGAGATCGGCAAAAAAAAATTTAGAAATCTCCAGTATCGAAGTATCGGAGAATGAGGATTCAACGAGGAAAAATTACTAAATATTTAAAAAATTCTATTTGACCAAATAAAACTATCAAATATCAAAGGAGTTTGTATTTCGTTGGGTTTAATTCTAAAATAATCAATTATTCGATATCTGATGAAAACAAAATATCAAATATCGAAGGAATTTGTACTCGGTCAAGGAAAATTCTCAAGTACTCGGTAATTTGATACTTGACGTAAAGTAAAGTATCAAATATCCAAGGAATTGGTATTTGATTGTGGAAAATTCTCAATTACTCATTCATTTCGTACTTGACGGGAAGTAAAGTATCAAATATTGAAGGAATTGACACTTTATCCTACAGTATTTCAGATGCGAAATACTCTCAAATGAAATGCAGAGAAAGGAGAGACTTCGAGAAGCAGAGAGGGACAGAGAGACAGAGAGATAGGCAGAGAGAGAGAGAGAGGGAGAGAGAGGCGCAGAGAGAATGAGAGAGATTCCTTTACTCATTCATTATTTTATTATTTTTTATTATTACTTTATAATAAATACATCCTTATAATGTGATTATTTATTATTATTATTGGTACGGGTCGTACCGCTCATACGACGTGCGTCGCCAGTACCAGGCGGCTCGGCTTCGTCCACCACCTCTTCGCCCCCTGGCCCTGCGGCTCCTTCCTCTTCCTCCACAGTCTGCGAAAAATTACAATAAACACGTCATTAGCATTATTTTCGCATCCTTACATTTCATCTTATCGACGACTTATCAACACTGTTAGAATCTTACATGAATTACCTGCGCAATCGCTCCAACCTCCCACGACCACGTTCACCGGGGCGGCGGGTTGCTGAAACGGTCGCTGTACCCGCGACTCCTCTTGCGCTCGTTCTTCGCTTTTCTTCTGCTCTCGTTGCAATTTTTCCTGCTGCAACGAGAGCAATTGCAGCTTCAGCTGCAGAATTTCTTTCGCCATTCGTTCCTCTTCTGCTTCCTTTCTTTTCACAACTATTTTCCGCTCTCCTCCACTCTCCGTGTCCTCTTCCTCACTGCTCCGTTCTACAATTTCTTTTCTTATCTCCTCCTCTGGTTTCTTCGCTTCCTTTTTCCCCAAAGAACTTCCCATTTCTGCAAACATACACTTCATTAATGAATTGATGATTTATTTTTCGTTGTTTTGCTTTCTCATAGAGGAAGCTATGTCACGGTGCAATTTTTTTTCCAGTTTTCAATGTCAATGTCCTTAAAATGTCCCAAAACGTCGAAAAATCATATCTAGAAAAAATGTCCGTGTCCGTGTCCGTGTCCGTGTGTGTCCGTGTGTGTGTGTGTGTGTGTTCTGGCACTGTAAAATTCAAACGAATATAACTCGTACGCGTACGTATAAACATCGAAATACATATAAATATATATATACACATACATATACATATTGACATACATTCCATTCAGTAGATGAACCATGGAATAAGTTCTTGCCGTTGTTTACATCGAGCGAACAGTCAATGTATATGTCCAACAAACATATTCACAGGTGTTATACTTGTATGTATCTCGACCACCGAATTGGCGAGCATCGGAGCACATTGTCATTGTGCTCTGTACAAGTTACGCCATACGAGTTACGTTAGTTACAGTGAACTGTGATTTTTAAAACAGTGATTAATTGTATCAAGGGTGATTAGATTATTGAGAACAGTGGTATCTGCTTCTATACATCACGATCCTCGATTGTAAGTATAAAGTTTATTTTACGCATCTTTGTAATATCTGTCATTTTGTTCGGTTGTTCTAGTTTTTTTTTTGTCGTTTATCGCTATGAATCCCTCACCTTAATCCTTTGCGGCTTCATTAAGATATATTATCCGAAAAACGCCAATTATTAATAAAAATGAGTCCAATGAATTTACGCGTTAAATGATATTTTATAAATACGCGCAGTACTTACCAATAGTTTTGCGTATCTGTTGGCGATTCCAAACGAACTGAGAATAAATCACCGACACGAATGAAGACCTCTTTTTCACATTTGTTATGATTGTAAACTTCAAGTCCGCTTACAAGAACACGATCGTATATACATATACACAATTCGCACGGCGTGCGAGAGAGAAAGACAGAATCAGGGAAAGAGAGACTCTGAAGCAGTCAAAAGAAGAGAGGTGAAAGAAAAGTAGCAGAGAATAATAAAATTAAATTCGTAATACCCACCGTTCATTTGAAGATAAATTGATTGAACAGATCAAAATCCATATTAAAATAGAATCGATTGAAATTTTTTTTACAATCCTATTCAAAAATAAACCGTAATTTGTTCAATGAATTGAATTCCATGGAAGTCATGATTGAAGGTAAATTTATTAAATGAAAGTTTCTTTTAAAATATAATTCTAAATATTTTACTGTTCAATTCTATTTGAAAATGATCTTTGATTGATTTAATCAATTAACCTGTAATTGGAACTCTAATCAAATTAAATTTATTCAACAAGCCTAGTTTATTCTAAAACAGAATTGTAAATATCTTTGTTAAATAGAATTCTAAATTTTTTTGTCAAATTGAATTTATTCAAAAATTAGAATGTAGTAAATAAAATTATGTTTGTGCCCTTTCCAAGCTAAAACCACTGAACCAATTTTGATGAATCTTTCACGCGAATGGAGCTCATGAATCAGAATAGGTTTGAGGCTCTATTGCAATCCGATATTTTCTTTTTTTCCGGAACCCGGAACAAAAAATCACATTTTTTCTCATATTTTCCACGTTCAAAGTTCAACCGACTAAAAATATGAATAATTAAAAAATCACTGATTACCAATTCAAAGATAATGGGCAGTGGCTGGAATGCGACGAATTTTGGACGAATTTACCATGGGTTTCCTTTGTTCCTGGGTAGATAAAAGTGAAAATGAGTGACTCCAGTGATTCGAAAGGTGAGGACGGCCGTCAACCAAGTCCCAGAAATATGGCGGATGATGAGGGGCATGAAGTTCCCCATAGGGATGGTGAGAATGATGCGCCAGCTGGAGCCAGCTCACCGCAAAATCAGATAAAGGACGTGGAGCAATTAAAAAAAGAATTATTAATAGAATGTAATCGACGGCCATATCTAGATGGTACGTTTTTTAGTCCCGATCTGAATAAGTTGTCGTTAGACGGATCGGTTCTTGGCATTTGTCAAATGTGCAAAAAAGAAAGTGGTAAGCATCACGTCATCAGCGGTTCTCTGAAAACGTCATCGAATTATGTGAAACATTTAAAGGTAAAATGTAATTTCTTTCATTAAATTTGTTTATAACCATTTAAGTGAACAACGTACATTTCGTGAAAAATTATATTAATTTTACTTCCAGGCAGTACACAAGAGAGCGCTTGAAGATTACCGGGAGTATGTGGATCAAAAAAACAAGAAACAAAAGACCGATCACGATCGAGAGAACTACAAAACATATTGTTCGTTTTCTCAGGGTCGTTTCGAAGAAAATGTTATCAATTATGTTTTGGAAACATTGGCACCACTGAATACCGTGGAATCACCAGCGTTCAGAAAAATTTTTGATGGTAAATATTTTTGACATATTTTGATTATTCTCTCAATATTTAATGGAGTCACGACTTTTTTTGATAATTGAATATAGATATGAAGATTAAGAAGCATGGCAAAGAGCTTCAACATTTATCAGCTCGTTCCATTGCCCGACGAATAGAACAAAGTTTCCAAAAAACTATTGCTGATATTCGTGCTGAACTGGCCACAGTCTCACATGTATGTACAACCGCAGATACTTGGTCATCTCGTAGTCGGCGATTCATCGGAATGACTGCTCATTGGGTAATTCATTTTTATATTATACAAGCCGAGTCTATGTCTACAAATGTCATTGTTGATTCAACAGTCATTTTAATAACGATAATAGATTAATTTATCAAGATTTCGCAATTTAAAATTACGAATTTTTTAGATTTTCATATCAATATACGAAAAACCTGTTTTCTTAAATAAGGTGCGAAAATAAAGGTGAACCGCTTTGGTCATTTCTAGATTGACGAGCAGACTATGCAACGGAAATCGTATGCAATAGCGTGTCGGCGGCTTAGAGGCGACCGTTCCTACGACAAAATTGCAGGGGTCATCAAAGATATTCATGGATCCTATGGATTGCTCGGATCCAAAGTATTTGCCACTGTTACTGATAACGGTTCTAATTTTGTTAAAGCTTTTCGCGAATTCGGGTTGCAATTGGGCGATTCTTTTTTCCAAGGCAAGTACTGGAAGATATATTTATCTCCATCCATGAAATATATTTGACATTCATAAAGAATGTATTAATCAAAGTGAAATTATTGTTGAACAGAATTGAAATTTGACGCAGTAACAACAACGTTTATGATTACAGACGAACGGATAGAAAGTGAAGACATCGACGATACCGTTGGCAGCGAATCCGAAGTTGACTCAGATCATGCAAGTATCGAGTCATTCGAGGAGTGCGATGAATCGATTCCGGCGCTGCCTCAGCATTTTCGTTGCGCCAGTCACACTTTGAATCTTGTTGCCACGACCGACATGCTTGCTGGTATTAAGACCAGTAGAAATTTGAAATCGGCTTATGAAGAAATGATTGCTAGATGCAACAGTTTATGGAATATGCAGAAATCGCAAAAAAAAAGTGAGAAGTTGCACTCCATCCTTGGGCAATCCTTGAAAAGACCGGTAGTGACTAGATGGAATTCGCTTTATGACGCTCTCAAACAAATGCTAAGTTTGAAGACCCAAATTCTACAAAGCAACCAAGAATTGGGCACTGATAATCAATTAAGGGATATCGATTTTAGGTAAGCTATTATCTCTTTGTTTTGGTGTGATGCACTATACAACCTAATAATGAGGATTTTTTGATTTTTTATGAAAAAAAATGCCGCGTGCTTCCATAGCTTTAACTTGTTGAATTATTTATTTTTCAGATTCATGGAAGAATATGTCAATTGCAACAAGCCTGTCGCAGAAGGTCTCGACATATTGCAGGGAGAAACAAAATGCTACTATGGCTACTTGCTCCCAACTCTCATAACTATCAAAAATAAATTGCAGAGTATGGAAAGTAGCAACCTGCAATGGTGCAAGGCTTTAGTTGGTGCACTGCTGAAGGGTTTAAATCATCGCTTCCAAAAGATGTTCAAAGTCGAAGAAGAAGGTCGTGTTAGTGCAGTAGCTGCTGCAACACATCCTCTCTTCAAATTAAAATGGCTTAAGTGCTTGAGTTCGACTGCCCAAAACAACGTGTACTCAGCGTTGCGAGATGCATTTTCAAGTGTTGCTGAAGAAAGTAATGAAGAAATGCCGATGAGTACGAACGAGAATGATTTTTTTGACTTCTCATGCCCTTCAGAACCAGATGATGTCACCATTCATGCTTTTGGGACAAACGATGGAGAAACAGTTTTTCAAAAGTTTTCATCTGAAAAAAGGTCTGAATTGGAAGTTTTGAATTCGTATCCGTCCGTAAAAAAAAGTTTCCTTAAGTTTAATACGCCTCTTCCATCGTCTGCTGCAGTCGAAAGATTATTTAGTTACGCGACAATGTTTAATTTACCCAAGTACAATAAATTGACAGATGAGACGTTCGAATTGAGGGTTCTAATGAAATGTAATTCAAACAAATCATGAAGACCCCTTGTATAAATCAACATTCTTATTGTACAAAAGCGACACTACTTTGTTGCACGATTTGATAAGAGGATATGAATTTTCAACGACACGATCTTGTCGAAAAAAAAAGTACAAAATTAAAGCGACACGAATTTGTCGGCCAATAGTATTGCGATGTGGAAATGTGAAAATAAATTGCGATGTGAAGGCGCTTTAAACTTGAAGGAGACTTCGTATATATTAAATCCAATAGAAGTGATTTGAGATAAATAAATATTGTGATAAACATGTAAACATCTGTGATTTGTAAGTAATGTAGATTGTGTTGAAAATCGAATAATGAATTTAAAAAACTTTAGCCAAGGAAGAATGTGAAGACTGTAGATCGCGTTCAGAATTTAAAGAAAAAACGAAATATAATTTTTCCATTAATGCATTAAAACTGTTTGAACTCTTTTTTATGGGCAGTGGGTTCTTCATACACAATGTCTATCTCTGTCCCTCTTTGCCTCTCTTACCCTCGGTCTCTCTCTCCTCTCTGTCTCTCTGTGCCCGTCTAACTACCTGTCTCTCTGCGTCTCTCTCGTTTTTCTGTGGTTCATGAAAGAGTATTTCGCATTTGGAATACTGTCAGATAAAATACCTGTTTCTTCAATATTTGATACTTCATTTTGCGTCAAGTATCAAATAAACGAGGAATTGAGACATTCCCTCGACCAAATACCGATTACTTCGAAATTTCATACTTTACTTTACGTGAAATATGAAATAAATGAAGAATTGGTAATTTTCGTCGTCCAAAAACCAATTCCTTGGGGATTCGATACTTTACTTTACGTCAAGTATCAAATAATTGAGGATTCAAGACTTCTACGCGACCAAGTACGAATTCCGTCGATACTTGATACCTTCTTTTTCATCAAGTATTGAATAATCGAGTATTTCAGAACTTTCCTCGGCTGAATACAAATTCCTTTGATATTTGATATTTTATTTTTCATGAAGTATCAAATAATCGAATATTTAGGAATTTTGCACGATCAAATATCAATTATGCGAGTACTTGATAATATTCGTCGATATAAGTACGGAAAATACCAGTAGTGCCGACCTCTGAGCGCACGTACATCGCGCTTTTGGGCCCATTAATCTCATCTCGTTGCCGCCTCGACTCTCTATGTTCGATATTACGTCGCGGACGCACGAGCTGCTCGACATATTAATTTTCCGTTCGTACATTTAACACAAAAATTCAGATTCCACTGAGCGCGATGATCGTCCGTTAACAGCGAAATCTCGCGCTCACCTCAAAACCACTATTTTCATAAAAATCGACGTAGACAAAAATCGATTTATATTAAACGTAAAAAAAAAATTGTCTTTGTATTTTTCCGTATCCCAAAATTTGATGATTAATTTGATACTAATCGCGGCGATAATTATATCTCAATTAATTTCCTGAACGTGAGGCAAAAGTAAACCAAAAGAAACTCTGACGTTGTTCATGAAAAATTATCAAATTACCGAATAAAAATGAATTTTTTATGTGGAAATTCGTCATTTTTATAAAAATCGACGTAGACAAAAATCGATTTATATTCAACGCAAAAAAAAATCGTCTACGTATTTTTCCGTATCCCAAAATTTGATGATTGATTTGATACTAATCGCGGCGATAATTATATCTCAATGAATTACCTGAACGTGAGGCAAAAGTAATCGAAAAGAAACTGTGACGTTTTTCATGAAAAATGATGAAATTATCGAATAAAAATAAATTTATGTGGAAATTCGTAATTTTGATAAAAATCGTTTCACTAAATCGATCGAGACACGATAAATTAATCGAAATTGCTCGCGAACGATGAAACACACTGCACGAATAAGTATATCGCGACGATACACGAAGCAACGAAAATGAAGAAAAATGAAAAATAGTGCATCGATAGTGATATCTGTACGTGCGTTGCTCTAATTGGATTTTTCGTTCGAAAAGCTTGGCTGTATATACTTTAGAAATTTACGGTAATACCGGTACAAATGACTAGTTCGTAATTCAACGTCGCGTACTAACGAGATATCGAGAAGCTACGGAATATCGAATATTAAATTACCCTTTGGCCCCAGGATGCTAGGGAGATGTATACTGTGCAAGATGCTGAGGGAGACAGCTCCAACAGAAAGAGAGAGAGAGAGAGAGAGAGAGAGAGAGAGAGAGCGAGAGAG
>JBAJMU010000009.1:1350755-1437027 GCA_037952995.1 Hyposoter didymator
AGAGAGAGAGAGAGAGAGAGAGAGAGAGAGAGAGAAATGGGGGAGGGGGAAAAAGTCAGTCTACGAGATATCGCAAAGATATATATATACATACATAAGAGAAGTGTAATATGAGGATATACCTGTATTGGTGGAACACACCCTTGGGCACTTGCGAATACGTCTTTTAATCAGATTTATCGGAGAGTGAAATCGTAATTAAGCGAGTGACACCACGGGGAATTGTGGCTGGTTCGAGCCGCTCTCTCGCTCTTTCTCTCTCTCCTTCTCCCTTTCTCTGGCTATTTCACCAAAGTGTATAAATATATAGAGGTGAATACATAAAGCATAGGATTATATATAAACTTGGGCGCGTTCTTAATTGTTCAAAGATACGACTACTCCCCCTAAAGTTCTATCGGGTTCGACTCGACGCGCGCGAAGCTTCGACACGCCCGCAAAAACACGGTCACCGCATTGTGATGACAATGCAGTTATCACGATTATTATTTTCTTTACAATATTCGCGTACAACATTCTATTGTGTCGTTGCCATCACTAGCAAGAATTCCGTGACAAATATACGCAACAGTTATTCTATGATAAGCAATTTTTCACGTTTGCCGTCGATAACGATAAAAAGATTTTTTCCTCGTTGCCCCAAACGTTTTTTTTTCTTATTCTCAAATGCAACGAAGAATTATTTCCATTTCGTTAAGTTTTTCAATGACGGAGAATTCGATGAAGATTTCATGCTGTAAATTCTACGCAGTGAAAAAAAAAATGATGTTGAAGTTTGCATCGATGAAATGCAACGAAAAGTCATTATTTTGTTATAGCATCGCACCAAATTTTCACACAGTGTTTGTCAACACAATAACGAGAAAGTCTTTTTCGCCATTCGTAAAGTAAATTTACTAGAAAAATTGGAACGAGTCAATTAATTATCAAAATAATAAATAAAAAGAGATTTTTCGTTGCATTGCAACGATGCAAACTTCAATATCATAAAAAACATGAGTTTTTGTGAAGAAAACATTGGCATGTAGACTCAATGTCACGCGATGATTTTTAACGATTTTTCACGTTTATTATTCCAGCGTGAAAATGTTAAGAAACAAATAAAAAGCGAGAAACGAGACAGACTGTGTGGGGTGTCGGCGTGCTCGAGGAGAGAGAATAAAGCGAACATTGAATCGTACTCGACGATCAATGTATCCTGGCAGAAGTATATAAAGTGAGAAACAGATGGGGCTTGTCAAGTGTCAGATCCAATAACTATCGAATCATATAATCATCATCATGGTCATCATCAACATCACATCACCGTAATAACGGCGTCCTGTCGTCTCGTGACGGCAATTGAGAGAGAAGTCGAACGGGGAGAGCCTGCTCTTCTCTTTCTCCTTCGCATTTTTGAATCTCCCTTTCTCTCTCTCTCTCTCTCTCTCTCTCTCGTTTATTATTTATAAACGTCTCTGCCTCATTCGCGCATATGTCTCGTGTATGTTCTCGCATACCCGCAGCAGCCGCACAGGAGCAATCACAGCATCATCATTTATTCCTGTGTCTCTTTTTTTTTACTCGCGTTTAAGTCCGAGAATACTTTCTGCACAAACTCTTTAGCATGGCACACATAAACGTATGCCCGTGTAAAGCACTTTTTTCATCTCGCCACGCGCAGCTGTTGAATGCAACTTAATATTCTCGCGCGCAGCTATATGCCAAATTCAAATGCACCAAACAAAACCACACACGGTTTGCTCCGCAAAACATTGAGCCACGTGTTATTAATCATTTCGCTGAATACACGACAATTCTAAACTTTGAATTTGGCTTATTTATTTTGAGGTTTTGGAATAACCGTTCAGAATTTAATAAAATTTGGTAAAGTAGAGAATTATGATAAGAAAAAGCTCAAATGTCAAATTTTCAAGAAGCTAGAACCAGAAAAAAGATATTCGCATTGGTAATTACGATGTTGAAGTTTGCATCGATGAAATGCAACGAAAACTCATTATCTTTTTAAGCAGAGCGAAAAATTCGTACACACTGGAAATGAAATTTTGTTAAAAATCGTCGATATTTTGTTGAATACGTTAAACTAAATATTTTTCGATAATTTCAAAATTTTCGTCATTTTGGCAGTATATTTCGTTTCTAACGGAATTGTCGGCGAAATTTACGAGCGAAACGACTAAAATTTGCTTCCGAAGAGACTTTCTAAAATATTTCTTGCTGCGATGACACAATTTTTGGGATTTAAAAAAAAAACGTTTAGTCGAGCGTATCGAACAAAATATCCATCTTTTTCAACGAAATTTCGTTTTCAGCGCACTATTTGTCAAAAATAGTAAAACTTCTACGCCATTCGAAACCCGAATTCACTTCAAAAAAAGGCAAAAAGAGCTGCAGCAATTATCAAAAAATAATGATCAAAAGATAAGCTTTCTTCGTTTTCCAACGATGCAAACTTCAGTATCGTAAACCGACAGTACTACCTTAAATCATTCCAACAAAATAGTCCGATTAACCTGCGGAATCTATCGATCCCGCAGAGATCCACGTAATTATTAAAAAATCAATTGAATAAATTGTTTAATGGAAAATTCTTTACCAAGTTTGTCGGTTTATTATTATTGTTGCTGATTTTTTTTAACGTTGCTAAGTGGATGACTATGAAGCAGACTTCGGACAACTGTCTCGAGGGAGTGTCGCGGGCTCTTACGTTCGTGTATATATATATATAAACGAAGGCTGTAATTGCAATATGTTTCCCTTTGTAGTCGAGTGGGCACGTTATATATTCGCAATTGCTGGCATTCCGTACATACGCACAAGCAACTCACGAGCGCGCCTCTAAAGTGTACGTTAACGAGCTGACACTAGACACGGAGAATAAAAGAGGAAATAGACAAGAAGAAATACAAGCTCGTTTATCGCGTTCGCTCACGATTCCAAACCCAAGAAAAAAAAAGAAGAAAAAAAAACTGAAATCGAGAAATCAACATAAAAAAAAAACGAAGAAAATTTGATAAAAAAACGTTGCGAGTTACGGAGATGAGTAGGAAAATGAGATTTTTGACAAAGAGTCGTTACGCGGTGCCGCGATCGGGCGGTGACGTGGCCACCAGAACCCAGAGGGCTGCTGCGCTGACGAATAGAGCTCGTCCGAATAAAAGTACAAGAGACTGAGATTGTGAAGCAAGTTGCAACTTTAACGGTGAGCTCCAACGCTCTTGTACACACTATGTTCCACACCCAGGGCAGTAAGGAACGGCCGGAGAGAGAGGGCTCGAAAACTTCAAGAGAGAGAGAGAGAGAGAGAGGAGAAGAAAAAGGGACCGCCGTTGAGTTAACCTTGCGGGAGACCCTCGAGAAAATTTGCGGGGGGCCTGTTCTCTCGCGTGTGTCCTAGCAGCGAGAATTTTTTGACAGGAGAATCGAGCGAGAGGCGTTTCTTCCTCATACACAAAATATATATTTAGAGATGTATGAGATCGTGTGTGCATTTAGAATACATAGTTACGTACCCTTCGGTAACGCGTAACTTTGTTAAATGGGGTGGAGCAATGTGGGCAAACGGTCGAGAGTCTCTATGCCTTTTCATTCGAGCTGCTTCCTTAAGCTTCATACATTTCTATATACATTTATGTGTGTAACTACAAATATATGAATACGTTGGGGGCTACGTGTGTATACAAAAGCAGCAGGTAGTACCAACGATCGAGAAACGTTTTGAAATTTCTCTAAATTTCTCTTCCATCGCGTTTCTCGGCTCATCAGTTATATAAACTCGGATAGTTCATCAAAACACCTTTTTCGACGTTCAAACATTCATCTCAGAAACGTGTGTGTGCTCAGCATCTCGCAGCGCGAGAATTCCTGGCAACGGATTTTTCACCATAGCGAGCGCGTTTCCGTCATTTTTCCTTTTATTATTAATTGTCATAAAAAACGAAAATAAAAAATCAATTTTTACAAAAATTGAGTATTTTTCGTTAAACTTCAGGCCAACGGATCGCGGAAATTTTCGTTTTTTATTCCGAGGCGCAAAATCGCGCACTATTTCCGGATTTTTGTTCACGCGCCGAGTTTTACTCGAAAACGACGAATTATTTCGATTTTTCGTTGCTCCATCGTGGGCCAGCCGCTCTCTCAACCCGTCAGCGGTTGCGTTATGACATTTTTTTTCTCACACTGTCATTAAATCTTTACCGCGCAAGTTTGTTCGTCCGAATGGCAGCAAAATTGAAAAAAAAAATGTTGCAACTCGGTATATCGTCAAAATTTCAAAATCTTATCGAATTTTTTCTTCATTTCCCTCAAAATATCGCAGAATTATTATTTTTCAAACAAATAAAACAATTCAATGGCCTCATTCGGAATTTTACGAAAGGAAAAAGGAAAAACCGTTGGCTCAAGAGTTTCCAAACCGTTACTCGATAAAAAGTGTCGAATATTCAGATAAAATGAGAAAATCTAAAAAAAGTAAATTATTCAGGAAATATAATAAAAATAAAAAACAAAGCAAAAAAAAATTCCTTTCGCAAATTTTCCGGCCATTTCCGGCTCCGCGAAGCCGTAATAATCTTGAGATTTTTTAATAAAATCTGTGAAACACAGTTTCGTATTACGCAGAAAAAAAAACTTTTTTTTTTGTTCCAATTTTTAAATAATTTTAACCCAGAGAGTTAATTTCGGTTAATTCGGTCTGAAGCGATGTCGCGGGTTAACGTACGTTGAAATAAATGTATACGCTCGTTGGGAGGTTATAAAAAAATGTAATAAAAAAATGTAAACGCGTGTGGAGCATAATTTATCATTGGACGGTGTCAAGTGGCCGCGCCGGGTCGTTTTCAAGTCCCTGGAAACGAAACTGGGTCTAGCGGAACCTCTTTCGGTATATGAAGTCATTAAGCAGTCATATGTGAGGTTCGCAACGTGAAATTGGAAAAAAAAGGAGGAAGGGCGAATGCGTTAAATAAAAGAAAAAGAGTGAAAAAAAAAAATCTCGTCCATGTGCGTGCGAGTGTGGAGAGAAAAAGAGCGAAGAGATGCTTGAGGTCGCGAAAGAGGTCGAGGATGAGGAAGAAGAAAAAATAGGGACAGGGAGGAATGAATGAGCAGAAACTTGATAAATCTGTCGTTGATTAATTGCCCTAAAGCAGACTGATCAATACGTACGCGCGCGGCAACTGCCCGAGGTCAAATGGATCGTAACCTCGCAATTTACCGAAATAATGAAATTCGATAGCTGACAAATTTGGCATGTCAATTACGAGAGAGTCATTTTAACGAGAATTCGAAAATTCCATAAGACGAGAAAAATTACGAAGATAAATCAATAAAATGAAGAAAAAAAACGCGCGATATCGACGCCCATAAAAAAAAACACCTGAGCGTCTTTCCTTTTCGTAATTTTTTTTTTTCTTTGAATTTTCTCCTGAAATAATCCTCACGTGTTCGAGGGGACGAGGATGTCGATCTCGCGCGTTGAAATTCCAGACATTTATCGAGAAGGAAAACTCCGAGTCTTTAACTTTCGGGGAAGCGTCTACCTGAACCGTTCTCTCGCGCTCTTTTCACATTGTGAGGGAAGAATAAAAATGCAGCACACGGATACACGTGCTGCTGCATCGATGCGGTTGTGTTGAGAGTTTTCCAACTCTAAGCCCCCGCAGATCGTTCGACTATCCTCGAATTTCTCAGTTTTTTTTTCAATTATTTTCGATCCCGAGTTCGAAATGTTTTTTTTTTTATTGAATTTTCGAAAAATGTGGAAAAATCGACACCGACCTGAATCGCTAATTACTCAACCCCTTAATTTATCGGCGCCACAAAACTATGGAGGAATTTTGAAAAAAAAAAAAAACCAACGAAAAAGATCGACGAATTCACGAAATGTAGAAGGCGCGAGTGCGCGCGCAACTTTTTCACGTGGCTCATACGAGCCGGTGCCAGTTTTCAATAAGCTTCCGAAAATAAAAGTCAAAAAATGGTAAATTTCAAAAAGTCCGATAAATGAGGAAAAAAAATTGATTTTGAAAAATGAAAAATGAGCGGAGCCTTCGCTGGAAGGGAACAAAATCATTTTTATAAAAAAAAAACGATTTTTTTAAATCTTTTTCCTAAAATTACTGACTGAAACTCCATTTCCCAAAAATTACGATTTTTTTCTTAATTTGTTTATTTATTTTTATATGAATAAATAAAACAATAAAATCATCGCCACTCCGAGACTCGCGAATCCCTTAATTTTCAATTCGATTATTTTTTTCATCGTCACTCTATATCACAGAGTGGAATCAGCTTTTCAATTCCATTGAATTTCATAGAATTCCATAGAATTATAACGAGTGTTGCCAGGACACGATGGTCATCGGTATACGAGGGCTGAACGTTCGTTCACAATTATCGATAAAGACTCGTACTACAGTCTCGGGGGCTATCGCGAACTTTAATTGGATATTAAAAGTCGCTTATCTCGAGCATAGAGAGCGTTTGTTCATATCGTAAAGAAGAAAAAAATGGAATGGTCGATTCTGAGCCATCAATCCAATCCTCGTTTATCGGACATTATTTGTAAAATAACGCTAATTATTTCATTTACCGATGACGATTAAAAGGGAAAATCCGATTCACGTAGAAAAAAAAATTCCAACTTATTTATTTATCGATAAACAAACCGTTGTGTCTGATGGACGAAAACTCGTGAATAAAACACAAAAATTCGATTATTTTCGACGTGGCAATAGTTCCAAAACTTTCGAGTACTTTGACCCCTGTGTGACCTTCAAGTTATTACAACTTGGGTCGGAGGATTGAATCGTTGAGAAGGAACGAACGAAACCAATTTTCAAAACGCCTCCGAAAGTGTGAGGAATTATTTTCATAATAAAGATGCAACTCGGTGTTTTTGTTTCTCTTACCTTGAGTATGACGAAGTCCATTTCGCGACACGAGACGCTTCGGTTCTTGGCGTAGAATCGCTCGTGTGCACACAAAGTTTGCTCGCCCTCTCTGCCGAAGGATTATTCCACCACAATTGAACGATAATAAAAAAAACACAAGCACTTGCGGCGAAAAGAAAATGGCGAATGAAAAGCCGATTAATTTGCGATTGGAAAAAAGGGGGGCGCTTGTTAAAAGTTTCTTTGGAAAGAGTTTCTTGGTGTTTCTCGCTCGGAAGAAAAAGCAAAACAGCGCGACGAGTGCGAGGAGATAAAAACAACGACGTTACCGAGTTATCGTTTCGACGAGCGATAGAACGCACACACGCGGTCGACACTTTTTTTTTCGTATTATTTGATTCTCGTTTTTACGTCGAATATACACAGCGAGAAAGTTTCACGATGGTGGTCACCATCGCGACTCGTATGCACCTTTGCTAGCTATCGTTTTCTCTCCGTTTTTGTTATTCTCTTTCTTTCTCCAGTCTCGCACTTGTCCTTGGTTATTCTGTTGGACCTTTTTTTTTTTACTCAGCTTTGTTATGATGATTATTCGCTCGTATTCCTTTCCCCTTCGCGCCAATGATCACCGTTTTATTCTTTTCTTCACTGTGGATTTTGTGTCCGATCTTTTTTTTCTCGCCTTTAAATTTTAAATCTTTGAAAATATATATTCATGCAAATGTGTCTCAAACGTTCGTGCGAGGCACTCGATAACTATCGAACTGCCCTCTGTTTTGCCTTCAACGAAT
The DNA here is from genome assembly GCA_037952995.1 of Hyposoter didymator. Classification (NCBI taxonomy): domain Eukaryota; kingdom Metazoa; phylum Arthropoda; class Insecta; order Hymenoptera; family Ichneumonidae; genus Hyposoter; species Hyposoter didymator. Next base: position 1,358,440 of record JBAJMU010000009.1, read on the forward strand.
TTCTACGTTTCCCGAAACTTCGAGTCAACGTTTTTTCAACTATTGTCTCTTTTTCACCCTCGACCCACAAATCTGTATCGACGATTCTTTTTATTTCGGATTTTATGTCGTTTCATACGAAATACTTTTTCTACGAAACGACGACGCGAAAATAAAGATTTCCTAACCTTTATGTTTTCCCCAATGGAACTTGTGTCAGCAGCCAAAGTTTCGTGCAGACTTTTAAAAACTTATCGTCTTCCCCTTTTATTCTTGTGTGTTTCTTCCAATACCTTTCGGTTGAGAAAATTCAATCGTACTTTGTACACAGTCAGTATCGCCGCGCGCACTTTTCGGAGTCTCGCGGGACTTGCGTTTCTCGCTCGTCGACAAACTTCTGAGAATAAAAATTTTTACGGCTTATTGGTCAAACGACCCGGATATCTGTTTGTTATTTTTCTCTTTACTGTACTGTGCGCTCTTCATCGCTAAGTTTTCGCGTGTATTCGTCGATCCAATGAGAAAATAATAAATTCTTGTTCAACAGTGTTGAAACATTTGAAAATCGTAAATAATTGACCGGTTGAGTTGGAAAACGAAAGTAAAGATTTTCGCGAACCCGAACTAAGACCGAATTTCCAAATTCAAAAGTTTTGTGTTTCCCCGTTAGAGCACAATTATTCGCGAGGATTTAAACGCGCGTCGCAAAATTATTGTTTACGTTTCGCGCAGCCGATGGAGAATAACAACAAGACACCGAACGCTCGAGCGAGCGCAAGGGAGAACGAAAATACGATTGCTACTTGCACGCGTGACGGCAAGGGTCCGACTGAATCGTGGTCGTGGTCGTCGCTTCGACTGCAAACTGCAACGAAGCGCCCCTCAGCGATCGGAACGCCGCCAAACAGCACGCGACTACAACCGGCGAGTGTCTGAACGCGCTCCCCACGAGGATCCTTCCTCACGCTGCTGCTTCTTACCGTTTGTCACGTGTGAAGAATAAATACGTATATATTAGGGTGCCCGAAAAAAATCAGTGTTTTTTTTTCGTCTAGTTTATTTGTATTGCTCACACGGGCATTTCGGCTCGGAACGGTAATTATCAAAATTCCTAATTACCATTTACTACGAATGTCACTGATCCCCATTGTTTATTCCAAAAAATGAATATTCTATCCAATCCCAGATCCGACGAACAATGAATTTTTCGAAACGTAAACCCCGCAACGAAGTCGAAAATAACCTCAACCTTCGTTCCAGCACAAAATGTCTTCCAAATGTGATAGCGACGTTTCAATACACACCATTCTCTTCGTTTTTCAATAACGAAGAGAATGATGTATGATTTCATTAGATTCCATGAGTATTTACCGGCGAAAACTCGCCGGAACGAAAAAAGTGCGAAATCGATTTAAACCGGCATTTTTGGGGTTAGAATTTCGAACGTAGCCAATTTTTCGAGAAGCAAAATGTTTACCGCGAACAACAAGTGTCTCGATTATTCGGAAAGCTTTCAGCGAGACTGAAAAAACTAACAGACACTCTTGAAAAACGTGATTTGTAAGTTTGCCCAAACGATTTCGAAGAAATTATCGATGTTTTTGTTTGTTGGCGTGGTTTTTTGGGATTCGAGCATGTTCCATAGAGACGTATATACATTAAGCAAGGGTGTACGAAGCAGATCCGGTGAGATGCACCAGAGAGTCTGTATCTGTCCAGAAGGGGATGAAATAAAAAGGATTTATGTATTTGTGGGCGCGAGTGTGTTTCCCGAGCGCACGCGAGCGGATCCGTGATCGCGAGACGTCGCGGCGCGCGTGGGTTATTCGCCATCTACGAAAAAGAGGGAGGGACACAGAGCGCTCGAGGAGCAGGGAGAGGGGAAAAAATGACGACGATAAAACACAACGACGAGCAGTCCACCGAGCTCGCTGCTGGGTCGCGAAGGTCGTAAACCTTTTACAGATCTCGCAACCGTATAGAAATATTATTATATAGAGATAGAGGCTCGTCGCGGAGCTAGCCCAAAAAGGGGACGATAGAGAGAAAGAGAAAGGTAGCTCAAGTACATTCAGACCAGTAGCAACAACCAAACTGTATATCTATATACATACAAACACGAACGCGATCTTGCTTTTGCTGAATCAACAACCGTCGCGTTGTTTACGAGCACCAGCAGCCAGCGAGAGGGATAAAAGTCGTCTCGTCACTTGCATACTTCTCCGCGCACTTATACAAATATACATGCACGCGCATAGTTATATATATAGTTATTTCCGTTATCCCGAATCTTTCTCTGTGGCTGACAACCCGGCGAATAATTATTTCCATTTTCTTCTTTTTTTTCAATATTGCAAAAATTTCATTTGTTCCAAAATTCAAAGTGCTTAGTCGGGCTAGTGTTTTCGCTCTGTTTCACGAGGTGGCGCGAGGGCTCCACCTGTCTAGAGCGTCTAGAGCCAATCACGACCGTTAGTGTGCTAAAAATGTATTCTTTCAAATTTTTTCAATTCTTTTTTCTTTACACCCGGTTACAATCGTAAATTTTGCTCCCGCAGTTCCCTTAGAAACGAAATATTCTCGAAAAATAATGAAAATTTTCAAATAATCCAAAAATATTTGCTTTGCTATTAAATTTCCACAAGGTTTCCATGCAGACAACGAAATGCATTAAATTTGGGATATTCATAGAGAATCGAGCATGTTAAATATTTCGAAAACTAAAATTCTCATTAAAAACTTTGACAATTACGAAATATCTTTTTTATTCAAGGATTCATTTTTTTGTTTATGGAAAAACAATGAATGTCGGACAAATTATAATGTTTCTGTCATTAATAAACAATAAACATGTGAATGAATAATTTTTTTTTTATGAATTTGGGAAATGAAATGATGAAATTCGATTATCAAGTAATTTTTCATAAATGATGATGAAAATGAATAAAGTGAAGAAAAGAGTAGGAATTTTAAAGAGTCAAGGACTGCGAGAGCGTGCATTCTCTTTGTTTTTATTTCTCCGACACACGCGCGCACACTCTTTGACAGGACGAGCTTTTACACCCGCGCGACAAAAGACTTGAGTCACGATCTTTCATTTTGTTTATTTTTTTTTTTTAATTTTTATTTTTATAACCAACTCGCGCACCTTCTTCTTCTTCTTTTTTTTGTCCATCGCATCTTCGCTGCAAAGCCTCATCTTTCAATGTGTTATATACGCACCAACACTTTTCTTTTGCCCGCCCCGCACCGTACGCGGGCATCGAAGAAACACGAAGAAAGAGCAGGGAAAAAGAGAGCGAGAGAGAAAAAGGATTGCGCGGGTCTTTTTTAATTAGCGCGACTCTGTGATCTGCGCCGAGCCCTTTCAAGCTGCTTTACCTTTTCGTCGTTCATGAACATGCTAAATCATATATATAAATATATAAGTCATTCCACGTGGAACTTGCCTTTTCAAACGCTCTCGGTGCACCATTTTTTTTCTCTCAAACAATTTCTCATTTTCTTGCGTTTACATTTATCTTTTTACGAAACTTTGCGGAAAACTTGAACATTTCACAAGTTCCAAGAGTCACTGAAAACAAAATTTTGTTGGAAAAGATCGATTTGTTGTTCGATACGTTCGACTGAACGTTTTTTTTTGGAAAAATCCCAAAAATTGTGTCGTCGGAGCAAGAAATATTCTTGAAAGTCTCTTCGGAAGCAAATTTTTGTCGTTCCAATCGTAAATTTAGCTGACAATTCCATTAGAAAGCAAATATACTGCCAAAATAACGAAAATTTTGAAATTATCGAAAAATATTTAGTTCACCGTATTCAACAAAATATCGACGATTTTTAAGAAAATTTCATTTTCAGTGTACCTCGTCGAACCTCAAAGGGATCTTGAAACCTCAAAACTTGCACTAGAAACAAAATTTTGTTAAAAATCGTCGATATTTTGTTGAATACGGAAAACTAAATGTTTTTTTATAATTTCAAAATTTTTGTTATTTTGGCATTATATTTTGTTTCTCACCGACTTGTCAAAAAAATTAACGAGTGGAGCGACAAAAATTTGCTTCAGCAGAGACTTTCTAAAATATTTCTTGCTGCAATGACACCATTTTTTGGATTATTAAAAAAAACGTTTAGTCGAACGTATCGAACAAAATATCGATCTTTTCCAACAACATTTTCTTCTCAGTGTGAGAGAAACTGTTCAAATCTCGTCACAATTCCGATGGACAAACTCTCGAAGAACTGCTCATTTTTTCACTCTCACTTTTAGCTTCATTTTTGCAAAACTATCATTTCACATTCTTGGGCAAGTAAAAATATGCATGCGAAATGAACTTTTCGCATGGAATGCCTCACACATTGCCAATGCTTACTTACCCTTATACTTTTCCTGTAAAACTCCCTTGGAAAGCGACTTGCATCTTCGACGATATTACCCTTTGCTAGAACGCAATGTTACACCCACACATACGATCGAGCTTCCTTTTACTTATCTCCCAGCAATTTCTCATTATCGTTAAATATATAAACCCCCGGTATCCTCTACACACGTATAGACTCACCTTCGTATTATGCATGCTCTGCATGCCATTTTGCAACCCTCCATACTTAATCACTGCGGGAGAAAAATTATTTCAAAGTGCTCCAACTTCCTCGAGCTCAAGCAAATCTCCGATAATAAGATAATCAGGGATAATTAATTAAACAATGGCCAGTTCATAAGGGAATCTCGGATAATTAATTAAATGGTAGCAAGTTTATTATTATCGCTTATTTATTTACTGCATCTCACGAGACGATATTGAAACAGAATTTCCATCAAATTCCGTGCAATTTCATTACATTTTTTTTTTATTTGAAAAAAAAAAGTTTTTTCAACACTTTCGTAACGCGATCGACACGTGCAAAGACATTTTTCGTGTGTCGTTGTTCTCAAGGTCACTGGGTCGCATAAAGTATATTTTTAAAAAACCAAAAAATATCGATTTTCTGTAGATTTTCCTTCGTGGCCTTTGAAATTTTATGCCGTTGCGTAGTTTAGTAGTGGGTTGCGGAAAAGTAGCGAGACAGCTTTTATGATATCGCGTGATCAAAGCAACGCACGTCGTCGATCCTCTCGGTACTGCGGTCGAGCCGAAAATAATGAATATTTAGCGTTTGATATCGAATCCGAACGTTATCACGTTCCTGATAAGAGTCACGTGTCTCCCACGTTTTGTTTACTTGTTTCTTTTTTTTTTTTTACTGCTCCCACATTTGCTTCGGTTAATTTTCGAATTTTTCTTCCATTCTCGCTACCTTGACTTTGAATATTCACGCCATATGATCGATCCCTTATTTGTGTCAATAATTCAACTTTGACACACTTTCCAAATGCCTACCATGTGGCCCTGAAATCATTCAAACTCACGCATGAACTCATTAATCCCACGATATCAGCTCTACAAACACGAGAATGCTTCTTTGTTGCTTCGTTATCTGGATTTTCTGTTGTGTCGAAAATTGTGTCGAAAAACTATGAATTTTTCGGTAGAAATCGTTGCCAAAACTCGATTTTTAAATCAAGGCCGTCAACTTGCTCCAATTTTTGACAAAATTTGTATGTTTCCTTATTCGTTCGTATTTTCTGATCGACTCCTCGATGTTTATTTGCAAAACGTCGCAAGCATTGTTTGATAAACTTGAAAATCTGCGATTTTTTATTTTTTCATTTTGCATATTATTGAATAAATATTAATGGAGATTATGAAAACATATCTGGATCGGAGAGTATTTGCCTCGCGCGTGTTTCTAAGTGGGCGCGAGAATAATGTTTTTTCAAGTGTTTCTCTCGAGTGCTGTAAATTATACAACGCGGCGAAGCATCTCAAGCGGAAATGACAAGTTCTTAACGATTTTCATATGTTTTGTGGGAACAAGATGAAAAAATATTTCATAGACAAATCCTTATCAGTTTTTGTTGAAGCGATAACGCATGCTGGAGTCTGCTCTTCACCAGGAGCTTGCCTCCCTCTATTTTGGGACACAGGATATTGCCACTGTTTGCTCAATAATTGAGCGGAAAAACAAACTCATTTTTGCGTTTGCACAAATGGCTTGAATCAATATTTAGTTCCTCTCTCGTATTAGACGACAATTTATTTCCAGTTTGGCCTAATTATTCTTGTCATTTCATCATTATACATCCGTCATGCTGATAAGAAACTCGAATAACGAAATTTTGGCAATTTTGGCATTTTGCACTGGAGATGAAATTTTTTTGAGAAACGTTGATATTTCGTTGAACTTGGTAAACCAAATATTTTTCGATAATTTCAAAATTTTCGGTATTTTGGCAGTAAATTTCGTTTCCAATGGAACTGTCAGCAAAATTAACGATGGAACGACCAAAAATTTGCTTTCCGGAGAGACTCTAGAATATTTCTTGCTGCAAGGCCAATATTTTTGGGATCATTGAAAAAAAAAGTTTAATCCAACGTTGCCAACAAAATATCGATCTTTTCCAACATAATTTTTTTCTCAGTGTGCAAAAAACTAAAAACTCACTATTCACACGATTTATAACATTTTCAAAATCCAGTTCCGATAAATATAAATTAAAATATTCATTCCTTAAGGTTCTCGTGAAAATTTATCAAAAATAATTATTTAAGCTCGTCACAAACAAACGTGCAGTGTTTTCATTGAATTCCGATGATAAAAAGTTGCTGCGACGTCGCGTCGTTCTAGGCAAACCTTTTTCTTTATCGGCGTGAACTCCAAATGAACTGCTCGCTGACCTCTCGACTTTTTACCCCCTTTGCCCCTCGTTTTCGAGTTAAGAGACTTTTTCCGAGGCTGCTCATCAAGTTTACCGGGAATAAAGTAGACCTCGATGATCCCTGGCAAACGAGTCCGCAACGAGACACCCGCGTAGAGAAAAAGAGAGGCACGGAGAGAGCGAGAGAGAGAGTGGAGGAGAGAACGGCGAGCTTTGACGAGACTCGTTCCTCAGAAGCAGGAAAGAAAGAGGACGGCTTACAAAACGCCAATCTATCTGAAAAGTTGTCTCTTAAATGAACCTCCGAGTTTTAGTTTCTTCGAGATAAAAAGGAAGAAATTGTCTTGACACCATCTTTGGTACACACCGTCGTCGTCATCATCATCGCCATTTACAACCGTGAACCATATCTGGCCTTTTTTTTCACCGATCCTTCTTTCAATCTTGCCCCTCGCATGTCAACTCGCATTTCAACGAAAATGAAGAAAAAAAAATGAAAAGCCAAAAGAAATTTTCACGGAATAATTCTGACAACGATCCGTGAGACTTACAAATTACTCAAAGCAACCAAAATTCATAGTTAAGACGCTGGGGTGACTTGGAAAATATACAGTTTTCTGTATCGACCGATTTTTCACACGCAGTAGGAGAAACCCTTCTTCCAGGAGAAAACAAAGCCTTCCAGGCGAAAAACTATAAGGACTAAAGTTGTAGGGAATACAATTTCACACAAGTTTCTTCTCTGGCAATTATACGCTCAAGATGAAAATGAACGAGATAATGCAATAATACTATCGCCCTTCACTTTTCCCGGTTCAGGACGAAAAGTATAAATGCCAGCAAAATCAGAATAAAAAAATAAACTGCGGAGAATGAAATTAAACAGTGGGGTGACCTGGAAAAAATATGCAGTTTTCTGTACCGACCGATTTTTCACATGCAGTAGGAGAAAACCTTCTTCCAGGAGAAAACAAAGCCTTCCAGGCGAAAAACTATAAGGACTAAATTTGTAGGGAATACAATTTCCCACAAGTTTCTTTTCTAGCAATTTTACGCTCAAGATGAAAATGAACGAGATAATGCAATAATACTATCGCCTTTCACATTTCCTGGTTCAGGACGAAACTATGAATTTCAAATAAATCAGAATAAAAAAATAAAGTCCGAAGAATGAAATTGAGACAAATTTGGTTCTACCACTCGTAGTAATAACTCAGAAAAAGCGAGAAATATAATGAGTGTTCGAATTTTGAGCTTCCACGTGAGAAAATTGACGTGAAAAATCGAATAAAGAATTACACTCTTTCTCAATTAGGGCAGTAAAACAAATTTCAATAATCTTGTTGATACGGGTTAAGGTCATTTGACAAGAGTCGAATACTCATGTATTTCCTATTCGAAGCATGAAAACGTTGCAACACCAAAGGGCAAATACGTGTGAAGCATGACGCATGGAATCTTTTGATGCTATGGTCGGTTCACACTTGTCACAATAATCAATGAATCGCTGTGCAGGCAATATTTCGTCTGGCATGTGTAATTTTCCCTTTGTTCTCCACGTTCCTCCATTTATTCCCATTTTCCAATTTTCAACGCAGCTCGCACGTACTTAAAAAGCCGATTTTTTCACATTTTGATGCAGTTCTAGGCGAAGGTTCCCTGAAGAGACTCCTGACACAAATTTTACGTTAAAAAATCGTTTATTCATCTTCGTGTTCCGCTGTCATACGAAACCAGATTCATTATGCGTTTCCGTGAGTAAAAATCCAGCTCGACAAAAAAAAAACTAGCGCAATCTTATTATTTCGTAAATAACTTGTCACATTTTTCAACTTTTGCTAAAGTAATCGTGTTTTTTATTTTAAAAAATTATTTTTTTCCTGGTTTTCTTCTCTAGTTTTCTTGCTGGCGATTTTGGTCCTGAAGGTTGCGGTTTTTGCCGCTCAATCATCATCGAACACTGCGAGCCTGCAGACGAGAAATTCTTCTGTCCAAGAAATAACTTTGGGCGCTGCTCGGTTCTCCGGCAGATTAATTCAGGTAAAATTTTAATTAATCAATTAATTCGATTGCAATGAAACCTCGAACGTATTGTCATGCCAAATGGTTGCAAACGATGCAGGAATTTTTCGTCGTTGTTGCGTTTCGTCACGATTATGACAAAAATATAAAATATCGTATTCGTTATGAAAAATATTCGTCAAAATAAAAAATTTGCACTTTGAATTCCTCTCAGTAAATTTTCGTTCCTTATGAGATCCGAGAGGATTTATTTTTCACAGTTTTGTCAGCAGAAAATTGATCACTCAGGCAAAGTCCATTCGTTATTTTTTTGTTTTTTGTTTTTTTTTTTTCGTGCAGGAAGTCGCTCGAGATGATCGAAGGAATTTCGTCGCTTCTCCACTCGGTGCAACGTTGGCTTTGTCAATGGCATCTTTTGGGGCACGCACATTGACGGAATCGCTCTTCCTCGATGCCCTGGGACTTCCTTTTGACAGCGAGGATAGAAAGATTGGATTCCAAACCGTAATCGATCGCTTGAATGTGAGTGTTTCATTAATTTTCATAAATTTTCAACAGTAATTATCAAACGTCTGGATGTTACGATTTTTACAACCCAACGATTCGTCGTAACTTTAATGCATTTTTGAAGAAAAACAGAAATGATTATTTTTGTAGCTGCAAATAGTGAATATTGTGAATTTCGAGCAACAACAAATTGAGCTGGTAATTAATTGCAGAGTCACACAGCTGTGGAGCTCGATGTAGTAAACGGAGCATTCGTCTCTTCGAAAATTAATCTTAACCCCGAATTCGTCGAAACGACTATGGAAACTTTCGGTTCGCCGGTACAAAAAATCGACTTCAGCAAATCGGTCGAAGCCAGCAATATTATTAACGCGTGGTGCAGCAACAAGACACGCAGCCATATCCAAAGTATTATGAATCCTGGTGAGTCGATTCGCAATCGTTTTTCTTCCACAATCGAACGAGTTACATTTTTGAGAAAAACAAAAACGTAATAAAAACGATGAGCTCGGAGAATTCATTCCGCTGACAACTTTTTCGTTATTCGTTTTGCTTGGAGAAAAAATATTCACAAACGTTAAGTTTAAGAAGAAAATTTGAACATTTTTTCTCCACAGATGACCTTGGCGAAAGTACAGGTTTGGTCCTCGTCAACGCTGTGTATTTCAAGGGCGGTTGGTTGAAAAAATTCGACGTTCAAGATACGTACGAGACTCTATTTGTTCTTGAGGACGGTACGATCAAGCCAATGCTCAGTATGCACGCAGTCCACGTTCTCCGTTATGGACAAGTTCCAGAAGCAAATGCCAACTTTGTTGAACTTCCGTACCAGGTAAATTAATTCTCCATAGCACAAAAACAAAAAAAAAAACACAATAGAAACGACAATGACAACTGCAGCAAGGTAAAGATTCGTTTGTGGATTGAAAGGACTTTCTGTTCCAGCTCATTTGCATATTTTTACTCCACAAAACGATTCTACTGTGTATGAAAAACAAGTTTTACAAAAATCGAGACAGCTTGAAAAATTCAGTCGCTCCATTTCAACGATATTCCATTCGATTCAATGAAAAATTGATGGAAACTTTGTTTTTGCATAGAACGACGATGGTGACCGTGGACTGAGCATGTTCATCATACTTCCCGAGCAGTACAACGGTCTCGCTTATCTCGAAGAAAATTTCCATCAAATTAGCATCCGGAACCTCCTCAAACGAGGAAAAAACCGAAGGGTCAATATTCAGCTACCAAAATTCACAATAGAGAGTGAAATTCAACTCAAAGAGCCTCTGACACGAGTAAGTCCACGGTTTTCCTCGCCAATTGTCTATTTATGCGTTTTCTGGTTCGCTGGGCTCGCGAAACTTAACGTTCAAAATTGCAGATCCAAAGAAAATGAAAAAAAAAAAAAAATTCCGTTGGCAAACGAGACAAAAGTGTGAGTATGAAAAAAATGTAATCGTGTATGTTGATTTTTTTATAGATGAACATGAGTAACTTGTTCGATCGGTTCGGCGCAGACTTCACCGGAATCGTCGAGTCGCCGAGGCTCGTTATAGACAAAATTGTACAGAAAGCTTTCATCGAAGTCAACGAAGAAGGAAGCGAGGCTGCAGCTGCTTCTGGTACGTATTTTCCTCCTTCCCATCACGCTATTTCTCGCACATATCAAATATTTTGTTGAACCGTGAAATAGATTCGAGTCCACATTCTCAGTAGCAATTCGTCCGTTTGCACAATCACACGGAAAAAAAAACAAATTTTCGGGGCTGCGCAAATGGCTTCGATCAATATTTACTTCCTGTCGTAAATGACTACACCAACTTTTCCACTATTTCTTCGCTTAATAAATTTGTCATTCACCTGCCCTCCTGATAAGAAACAGAAGCAAGGAACCTTCTAATTTAATCGCCTCGTTGGCAACGTTGACTCAAAATATTTCAATCGCAATATTTATATCTTTGCTAACTAAACAGAATTCGATTATCAACTCCTCCCTTACGATTACGTTTGAATCGTTTACAAATTTCTATTCAAATTGAATTCATAGAATTCTTTAGTTCAGCTCATTATTAGAATTTTCATTCTCATCGTTTTTCACTTTCTAATTTTATCGCCTCGTTGGCAACGTTGACTCAAAATATTTCAATCGCAATATTTTTATCTTTCCAAATTAAACAGAATTCGATGATCAACTCCTCCCTTACGATTACGTTTGAATCGTTTACAAACTTCTATCGAAATTGAATTGATAGAATTCTTCAGTTCAGCTTATTATTAGAATTTTCATTTTCATCTTTTTTCACTTTCTAATTTAATCGCCTCGTTGGCAACGTTGACTCAAAATTTTTCAATCGCAATATTTAAATCTTTACAAATTAAACAGAATTCGATAATCGACTCCTCCCTTACGATTACGTTTGAATAATTTACAAATTTATATTGAAATTGAATTTATAGAATTCTTTAGATCAGCTTATTATTAGAATTTTCATTTTCATCGTTTTTCACTATCTAATTTAATCGCCTCGTTGGCAACGTTGACTCAAAATTTTTCAATCGCAATATTTAAATCTTTACAAATTAAACAGAATTCGATAATCGACTCCTCCCTTACGATTATGTTTGAATCACTTACAAATTTCTATCGAAATTGAATTTATAGAATTCTTTAGATCAGCTTATTATTAGAATTTTCATTTTCATCGTTTTTCACTTTTTAATTTTATCGCCTCGTTGGCAACGTTGACTCAAAACATTTCAATCGCAATATTTATATTTTTGCTAACTAAACAGAATTCGATGATCAACTCCTCTCTTACGATTACGTTTGAATAATTTACAAATTTATATCGAAATTGAATTTATAGAATTCTTTGATTCAGCTCATTATTAGAATTTTCATTCTCATCGTTTTTGACTTTTTAATTAACGCAATTCGTGAATAATATACGATTGATACTTAGTGTATTTGGGAATGTTGTATTTTATATTTTTTGGTCTTCCAGCTGCTGTTTTTGGACTGAGGATGATGCGAGGACCGAAATATTTAGATTTTCGAGCGGACCATCCTTTCTATGCTATTATCGCGACAACGGACGAAAATCCAATGAATATCTTCACCGTTCGTTTCACTGGACAAGAATAGAGATTCTCAGTCGTTCATCTAACTCGTAAGATTCATTGATTCACAAAAACAAACACCAGAACAAAAAAAATGCGGAATAATCGTCTCCCTCCTCCATTATTTTATTTATTTTAAGGAAATATCATCCACAATGATGTAAATAATAAATCCACTAGAACGACTAAATTAAACAATGAAACGTCCAACTTCCTGATTCTTTTTGTTCGTGCCACCAATCACTCTCGAAATTATTCATAATTCATCATTTTTTAATCAACGTTATCATTTTATTTGGATAATCTCACATTCAGAAACAAAGTGATCGCTACTGTTTTCGAATCGACGAGTTTTTAGCCACCCGGGATACGTTGTCGCAAAAATCCACTACCATTCTGTCGCTCAACTGTTGATACATATTCTAATTCCGAGACAATCGATCCAAACGATTGACACAATTTCTTTTAAGCCAATGTCCCGATTTTTCAGCCACAAAATTCACGATTTTCGCAAAATTTTCACTATAGAAAATCTTTCATGATCGCAATCCTTTACTTTATTGTGCCAACCACATTTTCCCTTCGACAGCGTTGAAAAAAAAAAATTTACATCAAATAAAAATAATGCATGAAAATTATACAAAAAAAAACGAGTCACGATATTTTCGAATCTGCTCGTCCCTTCGAATGGCCAAAAAGACGATAAAGTTATTCCGTCCTGTCAGAAAATGACAGGAGATCGATCGGAACGTCAATGGCAGTTAGAATTTTCGTTTGACGAGTCCCGAAGACGAAAAAATGATAAAAATCGATAATTATTTTTAATTAATTTGAAAAAAAAGAATCAATTCTAAATAATTGGGGTCTCGCTCGGCTTGTCATATTGTAAAATTCTTAATAAATTTCAACCGTCACTCATCTTCGTGTCAAACTGGCAAACAATAATTTTGGTTCACGCGATCAAACGTTATGCACGAAATAAATTAAATAAACGTCACGACGACTCAGCACACAAGTTGAGCCGATTGTAAAAAAATTTCTTCTGAACGAATGAAAATTTTGATCGCGAAGCTAGCGATGCATATTTCACAAATATGACAGATGGAAATGTTGCGATCTTTATGCAAATGGAACAGAAGCCGGATCATCGTTAAAAAAGCAAAAAAACATACGGATTTGGTAGGAGTCGCGATAAACATTACGAATTATTCTTGAATCACACTTGTTACAATAACGTTTGTGAACGTTGCAGTTAATACGACAATATTTCTTCTCGCATCTGCGAATGTCTCGTTGTTTGTTGTTTATTTCGTGCTCCCTCACTTTCAGCTCGCGCACGCTACCATCGTTCGGTTATAAAGCGCATTTTTCTTCATTTCCGTATCACATCAGCGGGCGCAGTGTTCCTTGCGAAAGTTTGCCAATTTTCTTGTCGCAGCAGGAAATTCCTTCAGTTTTCATATTTACTTGGCTACAATATTTCGACCGCATTAAAAAATGCATTCACGTGAGTTAATTATCAAGCTCGATGAAAATTTCTTTTCGAAATATCAGATTTTCCAAACTTTTCATTTTTTCTTTCGATCTCTCATTCTTCATTCATCTCTTCGGTAGTTTTCTTATTGGGGATGCTCGTCCTGAGCATCGGAGCATTCGCTGCTGCTGATGAACCATCCTATAACGATGAATCGTATCCGGAGAATGTGTGGTTAAAAAAAGTCTCTCTTGACCGAATATCTAACGGAACAGCGAGATTCTCCAACAGATTGGTTCAGGTACTATTTCCATTGCATCGTTTTTTGTCATTTTTCTTGAATCTCCGCTGCAGAAACGTGATTAGCGCCTTTTCAGGTGACAGTCACTGAACCGATTATAATGAATTTTCCACAGGAATCCTTTTCGATGAATCATTGTTTCTCTATTTTTCCATCAGGCCCAAAAAATCATGCATTTTTATGAGTCCCTGAAAAAAAGAAAAAAAAATAGTAGAATGTAAAAAATGAATTTGATTTCTGACGCAGGAGTGCGCTGCAGAAAATGGAAAGAGTTTTGCACTCTGTCCAATTGGCGCAATGTTTGCTATGGGAATGGCTTCGTTCGCAGCTAAATCACAGACCGAAATGGCATTTCGTAACGCTCTTGGACTCTCTCGCTTTGAAAATCGTAGAATAATCGGATTCCGGGAAACCGTTGATCTCATGAACGTGAGTCTTGTTTTTTTTTTTCAAATAATTGATTAATCATTTATTTCATGAATTTATTATTGGAAATGATTGTGACGTTTTTTGAGAAAAAACGTATCGACGCCTTTTGAGGAAAGTGGTAAATTAATGGAAATATTAATTGCAGACTTATACAGCCGGCGAACTGCAAGTTGCCAACGCCGTTTACCTTTCCAAAAGGTATCGCCCAAACCCCGAATACAGCGCAGTCCTGACCAAAGCTTTCCGATCCTCAATACAGACGGTCGATTTTAGAAAAACAGACGAAACGAGCAATATCATAAACAATTGGAGCGACAACAAGACCCACGGCCATATCAAGGAAATTGTTAAGCCAAGTAAACACCTTTTTATTTTTTTTTTATTTTCTTTGTTTCCGTTTGCGAGGCTGATGATGCACTGGGTCAATTTGACCCAAATCTGAATTCATATTCACTGAGAAAATTCCTTGATCTGTGCACGGTCCGAAAATTCAAGATTTAAATTTCATTGACACGAAAAAATAATTGGAAATTTGGAAAAATTAACTCGAAAAATTGACGATAAAAAATTTTTATTTGCAGGTGATCTCGATGGAAGCACCGCTGCAGTTCTCACCAACGCAGTGTACTTCAAAGGCACATGGATCAAAAAATTCGATGCCAATATGACAAGGGATTCTATATTTTATTTTGATCATAGAAAGTCGAAGCAAGTGAAAACTATGAATGGACTGTTCAACATTCGTTATGGAGAATATCCCGAAGTGGATTCAATCTTCATCGAACTTCCATACAAGGTTTTCATTATTTTCTCACTCTTTTGAAAAATAAGCTTTTTTTAAATTCCTACGTCGAACTCTCAACGTTCCTGCATGATTATATCCACACGACGTTCATTTTTAGCCAAGAACTAAATTTGCAAAAACTTGAATTTCTCGAAAATTGAAAAAAAAATATTTTCTACTTTGTTTCATCGTAAGAATTTCTATTTTTATACAGAGCGATGACTCTCGTCACAACATGAGCATGTTCATCGTTCTTCCCAAAAAGATCAACGGTCTTGCTTATCTCGAAGAAAACTTTGGCAAAATCAACCTGCAAAGTCTGGCCACAAAGGGAGTAATCCAGAAAGTTCAAGTTAGTCTCCCAAAATTCAAACTGGAGAGTGAATTTCAGCTCAAAGGAGCGTTAACACGCGTAAGTACACCAGCCCCTCTAAATCGGAGTAAATCCTCAATCGTTCGATTTCCTTTTTAACAAAATTTCTCGTATTTTCATGGAAAAACGATTTCGGTGGAATTTTATGATTTATTTCTTACAGATGGGAATGGGCATAGCGTTCGATTCGCGCAGAGCAGACTTTTCAGGAATGTATGACAGAGATTCTGTAAACGTTGCAGTACCCGGGGTGTATATTGACAAAGTTATACAGAAAGCTTTCATATCAGTCGATGAGGAAGGCACAGAGGCTGCAGCAGTGACCTGTAAAAATCTTGATAAAAAACTATTTCAATTTTTGTTTCTCATTATTTATTATTTTTTTTTATTTGTATTTTGGTGCGGCGTCGTTTTTTTTCTTGCCAACGAATTAATGAATTTCGGAGTTAATTTCCAGCATTTGAGACTTTCCACTCGGACCTAAATTTCATTTATCTTTCTTTTCTTTTCAGCTGCAATATTCGGTTTCCGATCGGCCACGATATCAAACCATGTCACCTTCAACGCGAACCATCCCTTCTATGCTATCATCGCAACAACCAACGAAAATCCACTGAATCTCTTCACTGCCCGTTACTCCGGTCCTGAATGAACAAAAACTTCCCAACAGCCATTACGATTCAAAATTCCATCGCTGTTCCAAGAGAGAGTATCCATAATTCTGAGACAAAATTGTATTATCTTGTTATTACGATAACATTAATCTTTGTAAGAAAAAGAAAGAAAACAAAAACTGAATAAAAATGATAAAAATTATTTCAATCTTTTGTGACATTCGTTTTTTTTTCCTTTTCTCGAATTTTTATTATGCTCACGTATGCAGAAATGTTGACAGATTGCTCCTGAGTCTTTCCGAGACTTCAGAGTCGCCGAGGACGACCTAATTTTTCGATGCAGTCACTCGATTCAATGTCAGCAAATAATCAATCATTCGAATTGTCAATGAACGACAAACGATTGTTTGTTAGACGACGAACAATAAATTGTGTCACTTGAACCACGAGTGTCCAAATTTCCTGCGAAATGGGGTGGAAAAGATGCGACAACGATTTGCACGAAAAAGAGCGCAGCGGGAAATCTCGAAGTGCATCGAATGCTACTCTCAAGGTCACACTGTGCTGCTCGTACGTTGGCGCCCTGGAAGTTATTCTTCGGCGTTATTTCGAGTGTTTGAATTTTTTCAATTAAATTCAAATTTGCTGTTTCGAATGTAATTGGTTGAGAGAACGGAAAAAAACATTGGAAGGGAATCGTTCTCATATCCATAAAATAATCCTGTTTTCGATAAAACTCTCACGGACGAGCAAACACTTTTGGACGTAAAACTATTAGAATGAATTTCATGGCAATAAAATGTTGTGATCCTAACGCAAATAGTGACAAATTCAAAATGTGATAAGAAACCAAGGAGACAGACTATTTCGAAATACATTGCGGATATATCACGTATTATATTCTCGTATTACACTTGTCACAACAATGGATATGAGCGTTATAGTGTCTCGTTGTTTGCTGCTTCTTGTCTACTCCCCCTTTTTCGTATTCTACGCCGCCACGACTTGGTTATAAGGCGAATTTTTCTTCGTTATCGTATCAAATGAGCCGAAAACTTGTTTCGCGAAAGTTGTGAATTTTATTAATAATATCGACCGAAATTAGTTGAATCGTGATTTTCATTGTCTACGATTTATACCGCGCATCCAAAATGCGTTTACGTAAGTAATCGTCAATCTAGACGAACAACCATTCGTTCACTTTGTTCGGAAAATTCGCCATTTGTTTGAACTTTGAATTTCCAGTAATCTACACATTTTTGTTTGTTCCCCTTATAGTTTTCTTAGTCGGGATCTTGGTCCTGAACATCGCGGCTCTCACCGTTGATGCAAAGCTGGTTGAGGGGATATCGGATGCAATTTATCCGGCAGGTCCATTCACCAGGCGAGTTTCTATCAAGCGAGTCATTGATGGAACAGCCAAATTCTCCGGCAAATTTGTTCAGGTATAATTGCAATTTTATGATAAATCTCAGTTTTCATTATATTTTACAACGGATTCTTATCAATTCTTACGACAATTCACGGTTTTTATTGTGAAATACAATAAAATGTATGAACTCGATGTTAAATTGATAAAATTACGAAAATGCGAATATCTTTTTTCTGGTTCTCTGTAGCCTTTCGAAAATTGGACTGGACCTTTTTCTTATCACAGTCTACGACTGTACCACATTTGATTAAATTCTGAACAGTAATTCTAGAACCGCGACGGTATTACCCTAATTTTTCGGACTCGGAATTCTCGCGAAATCATTCGAAAACATTTCTGGGTCAGAGTTCTTTGATAATTATTTTTTTTTTTTGATGCAGGAAGTTGCTAGAGACGATGAGAAGAATCTGATCGTTTCTCCACTGGGGGCTGCACTAGCCCTGGCCCTGACATCGTTCGGAGCACGAGGAATAACCGAAATCGTGCTTCACCGTCATCTTGGACTCGATAACTCATTGTATCGAAGAAAAATTGGTTTCCAATCGGTGGTTGATCATTTGAACGTAAGTCTCGACGAACGCAGTGACATTGTCACCCTGGAGAGACACTTTTTCGAATATGAACCTCTCCAAGCTCAAGCTTTCCTTGATTATATACAAAATTCTCGATACCCCGAATTCACAGAGTTTCAAAGCAGTGGAACTTCAATTCGCCACTGCACTGTTTCTTGGTGGAGAGAGCGAGTTCAATCCGAACTTTGTTGAATCCTCGGTGCGAGCTTTCCGTTCGACAGTTGAAAACGTCGATTTCAGCCACTCAGAACAAACCGCTCAACATATAAACAAGTGGTGCCACAACAAGACGAAGGGCCGTATCGAATCAATTGTTAATCCAGGTAAGAAATTGTCTCTAATGTATTTCTGGCTCGTGAATGCGTTTCCTTAAAAAAATCAAACTAATCAGTCGCGCCATTCTAATTAAAACTTCATTAATCCCATTAACCCTCAATAGTCACGACTCCGGATTGTGACGTAATAGTCATTGGGGGTGTTATCAAACCCGCTCACTTTCAAAGGCAAAAAATAGTTAAAAAGCTGTTGAAAAAAATAAATAAAATGAAAATACTGCAATGTGTTTTGAACCCTTGAGTAACGACCATGATAAATGTACACGTGAGCGTGTCACAACTCTCGGTGCCGCTAGGCGAACACAAATGTTTTGGAACGACGTTAAAAATAAAAAAAATAACAATAAAAATGGAACAAAACTATTGCGACTTTTTTTTCACAGACGATCTCAGCGAAGATACGGCGTTGGTTATCGTGAACGCCTTGTATTTCAAGGGTACGTGGTTGAATAAATTCGACGCCGCGGCTACAATGAATGGTGCCTTTTTCCTGAAAAATGGTACGATCAAGCAAGTTCCTCTGATGTCTGCAATAAACATTGTTCGCCATGGAGAGTATAAACCAATGGACGCCCAATTCATCGAACTTCCTTACGTCGTAAGCGAATTTCCCACAAACAAAAATTTCTTTCGATCAAATTACAAAAGCCATTCGTGCATTACAAAAAAAAATCAAACTTAATTACTCCACAGAGCCACGATCATGAACACAATGTGAGCATGTTTATCATCCTTCCGAACGATTGGAATAAGGATCTTACCGTTGTTGAAGCCAATCTCAACGAACTCAAGATCCAAGACCTTCTCAACACAGGAGAAATCGAGCAGGTCGATATCCTACTGCCAAAGTTCAAAATCGAAAGTGAACTCCGCCTCGAGGAGCCTCTGAAACGAGTAAGTCGATTGCTCTGTTAAAAATCGAGGAAAAAAAATCGTTGGATCGGAAAATTTCCTCGTTGACTCAACGAATTTCTTTTCTCAATGCACAATTCCTCCCTTTTCTTCTTTTTCAATTTTCGCTGTTCCAACGACGATGTTCTCGTGATTTTTTAAAATCCGCAACCACGGCGTTGCTCGAGTTTCATGATGATTTTCATTTTTTGCCAGATGGGCATGGGCAACTTGTTCGATACGTACTACGGAGACTTCTCGGGAATCACCGAGCAGAGTTACGTTGACTACGACAATCAGCAGGTGTCGGAGTATGACTACCAATACGCCAGACCGTCTACACTTGCTATCGACAAAATTGTACAGAAAGCTTTCATAGAAGTGAACGAGGAAGGCAGCGAAGCTGCTGCAGCGACAGGTAACAATTCACAACGTCCTGGAAATACGAGATTTTTCCTCGTTCCCCATAAAGTCTCTTGCTTTTATATTTTCTTCCAACTTCCATTGAGTTTGCTCAGCTAATGAACATTCCAATTGAAATTCCATGCGGAATTTTGAGGGTCTATCAATCGGTACAGAAAGATCAAGGAATCAAGCATTTTTCTTTTCCTTTCAGCTGAAGTTTTCTCCGACCGATCAGGTTTTGGACCAACAATTCCCAGCTTTTACGCGAACCGTCCCTTCTGGGCTATTCTCGCCACGACTGGCCGAAAACCCATGATTCTCTTCGCCGCTCGCTACACCGGCCTTGAATAAAAACTCATCCGCACCAAACACTTGGACATGCTTTGCCATCCATGAATTTCACATCTACGTCGAAAAAAAAATGTAAAAACTATTTTTAAAGCTACGACAATCGTCAGCCTTTTGGAAACCGCGAAAAATACTCGACAAATTATCAGAAATCTTCACCTACGCAGTCGATTCGTTGATTATACTGATAAGCAACTCTCGTGCCATAATCTACACTAGACACATACTCTTTTTTATCAACCGCTCATATACTTTGCCAGATTATCGTGCCAACTCCGTTGACTGTAAAAAATTGAAAGAATAAAATATTTCACTTTTAATCCGATTTACGCGACCGTGTTCGCGTCAATCAAAAAAATGACATCACGTTTGATCTTTCTTGACAAACTTTGATGGGATTCGAAGGTGTGAAAATTTTTGTTCAGAAAAAAAGCCTCTACAATTTGCAGAAACGAATTTTTATTTCTAACCCACGATCCTTCCAAAATCCACGATACGAGAGTCAATCGAAAGAGGAAGTTTCAACCCCATTCTGTAAAGAAGCAAGAAAAAATCTGGGAATACTTCAAATTAATGAAATATTCGTCAGTAAATAAACTTTTTGAATAAACAAAAAAAATGTCAATGAAAATATAAAATCGTGGAATTTTGCATTAATGATTCTGCACATTTATCGTTTTCGAGATTTTTCTTGAGTTGTAAGGCACGTCGCAATACGAAACGCGCAGCAGTCGCCTCGCCAAGATGCAGGACAATCGAAATATTTCAACAATCACTGATACACGGAAGTCAAGTTTACCTGGAAAATTATCAACAAAAATAAACGTGGTAGAAACTTTTTAGTGGAAAAATGTTGCAGCATATTTTATTTTGCTCCACGAGGCAATTGATTATCACGGAATTTATGCTAATAATGAGCAGATTGAAAAATATATTCTAGGAAACGATAAAAACAATGCAAAGCGAAACGTGCCATGTGGAAAATGAAAATGATGATTGGGAAAAAGTTTATGTAATCTTTAACGAATAACGAGATATTTTGTAGTTCTTTGCAGCAGCAAGTGCCACATACTGTCACTTCGAATCGAAAAGCAGCTCAAAGCAGCTTGTCACTTTCTCGAGGAAACTCCTAGCTTTTTGCAATCGTTCGCTCTGTACTCGTCAATTTAGCGATTCTTCGAGCAATCCTTTCGACCGAAGAAAATGCTTTTAAGTGAGTAATCATGAAACTTGTCAGTCAAATATTCTTCCATCTCATTGCTGTATCGATTATTTTTCTTGTTTATTTTATTTATTTTCATTCACGTCTACGTGTTTTTTGATTTATTCAATTTTTTTGTCTTCTGTTGGTCAGTTTTCTTATTCGTTATTTCGGGCCTGCTCAATGCAGCGGAATCGCAAAGCCACCCTCGACTCTTGATCGACGATGATGCATCGGATAATTCGATGCTAAGTGAAAGATACGAATCGTCTCCAGAGTTGAGACGGGAGGCTCTGCACAAAGTAACTCGTGGTTTTTCTCGGTTCTCGAGTTTGTTGGTCCAGGTGAAATAATAATTTAATTCGGAAGTTTCATCGCGAAATTACATGCGAAATTTCGTTTTCTGCAAATAACGTTTTTGATGAGTGTATCGAGAGTTATAAAAAAATAAAAATACCGCGGATTTCGTTGAGCAGGAAGTCGCGCATCTGGATTCGAGCAGTTGCGCTATTTCTCCACTGGGGCTTTCATTGACTTTGTCTATGGCATCGTACGGAGCACGGGAACGTTCTCTCAACGCATTAAGAACCGTTCTTGAGCTTCCACGTTCGAGAACTTTGAGCAATATTGGATTCCAAGCCTTGGTCGATGACCTGTCTGTGAGTCTCGATATTTACAATATCAAATACTATCCAACGGCCGCTCTGGAGCTTCTCAATTAATTTGCTTCTTCTTAATATTGACGAAAAATCAATAAAAAAATTAAATCCGTTCGATCGAATCCGTCGGATCGTTGAAAAGTGAATATTCGATTCCTCGTCTTCGTAATCTAATAAATTTGCAATTTTTTCAAATGATAAACCTTCCCACATGGACACCAGCAAGACTAAAAATCTTTTGCAGAGTTATCCAGGCGTTGAGCTCCACATGGCAAACGGGGTTTTCGTTTCACCGGAAATTCATCCTCGTAAAAGTTTCATCCAAGCCATGACGAAAACATTTCGCTCACCAGTACAAAAGATCGATTTCACGAAATCATCCGAAGCGAGCGATTCAATAAATCAATGGTGCGAAAACAAAACGGCTGGCCATATAAAAACTATTATACGTCCAGGTAAGCCGATATGCGTAGCAGTTTATTCCTTTCCTCAAAATCGGAATAACGTCGTCAAAGCAGTAGCTATTTGGACGAAATCACGTTAAGCAGTTTTTTTTTTATTTTTATTAAAAACTTGGAACGATTCTACGAAATAATAATTTGTCAGTCACAACTCAAAAAATCTTGCTTTCGTCACAGATAGTATCAACAAAGATACGATGATACTTCTCATGAACGCTCTGTACTTCAAGGGCGTATGGTTGAACCCATTCAACGCCCGAGACACAAGAAATCGTAAATTTTATGTTAACGGCATAACGGAGAAAGAAATTCCTACAATGAGTGTTGAAGGATTTTTCCAGTATGGAGAATATCCGGAAGCCGATGCCACCTTTGTCGAAATTCCATACCAGGTGAATTTATTCCCCATAAGAATTCCCCTGTCTTGAGTGTTTCCCGTTTGGGCTACAAACTGACCCAGGCCAGGAAAATAGTCATTTTTCCACTTTTGTTGATTTTACCATTTTTTTTGTGTACTTGAATTTCGTTTTTGGATATTCAAAGTAAACAATCTTTTGAAAAAAGCTTTCAATATGTTCTACAAAAATTTCCAAGTCAAAATATTTGCTAATTCATTTTTGACGACAATTTCTGTCCCTGGGGTACAAATCTACTCCATGGTGGCAAATAATTCTACAGAGATGTGGAAAGTAAGGGTTAACTCATTGTTTGCTCTTCGCAGAGCGAAGATAATTCTCGACGTATGAGCATGTTCGTTATACTTCCCAACACGAGAACCGGCCTCGCTTTTCTTGAACAAAAATTGCCAAATATCTCGGTCGAGGAACTAATCCATCGTGGAAATAAAAAAAAAGTTTATATGCTGCTGCCAAAATTCAAAATTGAAAGTGAGACCGACCTCGAAATTCCTCTGTCACGGGTAAGTGCGTTGATCTGTGGAAATGAGGCCAATGTTATTTTTCACCATTACTCTGGACTGTCAACTTTTCGGAGTAGAGCAAAAATTGTTGTGTGAATAAATTATAACGATCTGTCTCGTGTACTTTGCACAGATGGACCTCGGTTGCTTGTTCGATCCCGCAGAAGCTAATTTCACAGGAATCGTTTCGTCACCTCCACTGGTTGTGACCAAAGTCTTGCAAAAAGTATTCATAGAAATCAGTGAAACAGGATCGGAAGCTGCAGCAGCGACTGGTAAGAAATTTTTCTACTCACATACGATTTTTTTTTCAATTTATTCGTAATTAACTGCACTTTTTTCTTCGTCGATGCAACTTGACACGGCGACGCAATTTCCGTTAAAAAAATGCAATACCCAAAATAATTTCTCACTCTTCATAATTCGAAGTTGATTAAAAACAGAAAATTTATTTTTTCAGCTTTTGTTATATCGTCGCGATCCCTGGAAGATCGTCCAACTCTATTCTTTGCCGACCATCCTTTCTACGTTATTATCGCTACAATTGACGCTGTCGACGACCCGCTGAACGTCTTTACCGCTCGTTTTACTGGCTCATAAGCAAAAACTTTAGTACTTTCCCTAAAGTTTTTCCCTGAAAGTTTCGCATGAGAAAAACCCCAAATTCGGTAAAAAAAATAACGTTGAATACGGAAAATGATTTCGACGATCAGGATTTATCGAAATCGCTTAATACATCGTACCTTTGTAAAACCAAAATTGCTGGAAAAATTATTGAATCACCAAACTTTTCAATAGTTTCGGGAAGCTTGTGGAACGAAGAAAAAGTTGACGTCTCAACGACCACACGCTTCAATAGTTTCACGAAAAAAAAAACACTTGTGACGAATAAATTATGAAATCGACGAGTGCCAAAAAATTTCTCTTTGCATGCACAAGTGTTACTTTCTTTTCCTCTCTTTATCTTAATGTTTATCCACGCCCTCTACGCTACCGCATAATTTATTTGTGAACGACACGATTACTTTCCTCGTAGTTTTGCTACAGTTCTGACTGAGAGTTCAACATGCGTTCGCGTGAGTTATTCCCGAGCTTATCAAAACTTCATAATTCTTCGCTGCATCCCAATAAATTCGATTTTACTCTTCTGGCTCTTTTTATTTTTATTTTGTTTCTTTTTCAATTTTTTTTTTTTTTGCTCTATTTATCAGTTTTTTTGTTCGGAATCGTGACATTGAGTATCGCGAGCTTCAACGCCGAGGAACTGGGAACGACCAATCTACCACCGGACAACCACGATGAATCAATTATTAATGTTTTTCTACGGAAAAAATATCAATCGAGTCCATGGTTGAGGCAAGAAGCTTTGAACCAAGTAACTGAGGGCTCAGCTGCGTTCTCGGGCAGATTGGTCCAGGTCTCGTTGAAATATTCTTAAACTTTTCCACAGCGTGCCACCTGGCGCTCAATTTTTTTTTTTCTCGTGAAATCATGCAATTTTGAATTTTCCTCGTTTTTAATATTTTTGAGCACAATTTTTTGGGGTTCTACGAGAGGAAAGTCACGATTGTAGATTTCTCACCACTAGCCAAGCTGCGCAGAGGACTGGCCCCGATATATGAATTTTATTCTCACACAGGAAGTGGCTAAAATGAATTTGAGCAATTTCGTCATTTCTCCAATCGGCATTTCACTGACTTTGTCGATGGCAGCGTACGGAGCAGCGGAATCTTCTAAAGCAGTATTTAACGCTGTTCTGGAACTTCCATCTTTGAAATATCTCGGGAAAATTGGATTCCAGGCACTCGTCGATGACCTGGCTGTGAGTCTGCAATGTGAACGATGTGAAAAACTAAAGAAGGAAAAAATTAAACGATTGGAAAATTAATCGAATGTGAAATTTGATTGTAAATGTTTTGACAGGATTACACAGGCGTCAAGCTGCACGTAGCCATCGGCGTATTCATTTCTTCGACGATTGATCCTCATTCCGAATACGTCGAGGCCACCACAAGAGCTTTTCGTTCTCCAGTGCAGAAAATCGATTTTGAGAAATCAGCCCAAGCGACTGATTCCATCAACAGATGGTGCGAGAACAGGACGCACAGCCTTGTCAACAACATTGTAAATTCAAGTAAAACGACCTTTTTCCTAATTTTATTATTCCCCTGAGAAAAAAAGTTGAAAGAAGTGATTCACAGGGACATTTCTGCAGGCGATATCAACGAAAATACGAGCATAGTGTTGGCGAACGCCGTCTACTTCAAAGGAACGTGGTTGAAAAAATTCAATGTCGTGGACACGAGAAACCGAACGTTCTATCTCAACGACGTAACGGAAAAGCAATTGCCTACGATGAGTCTAGTGGCCTCTTTTCGCCATGGGGAATATCCAGAAGTGAATGCGACCTTCGTCGAACTTCCATACAAAGTGAATACAGAGAAAATTATTGAATTTTCTTCCCCAAACCAAAAAATTCACTCCAAAAACGAACAAAGCGGAGTTTCGAGATTTTTTGCGAAGAAAAAGAAAACAAAATTACGAATTCTAAGAGATTACTGTTCGTTATTCCAGAGCGGCAATAACGGTCGTAACATGAGCATGTTCGTGGTACTTCCGAACGCGAAAAATGGTCTCACGATTCTTGAACAATACTTCCGGAACGTCACGGTCCACGAACTCATCCGTCGCGGGAAAGAGAAGAGAGTGCATGTCCAGCTACCAAAATTCAGGATTGAAAGCGACATTGACCTTAAATCTCCCTTGATACGAGTAAGTACGACAATTTCTTGTGACAGCCCAAAAGCGGTCACAATAAACCCAGCACGGAATCGGTAAAAATAAATAAAGAAAACTTTTCAACTGAAAAATCTTGAATTATTTAAAAAAAAAAATTTGAGTCGATTGCAAAATTCGTGAAATTAGAAAAATTCTCGATCCCGCAGTTTCCGCAGGGGAGAATGGATTACTTGTTCGATTCACGCTACGCAGACTTTTCAGGAATCGTCGACTATCCTTATATCTTTTTAAGCAAAGCTGTCCACAAAGCAATCATAGAAATCGACGAAGAGGGCAGCGAGACTGCAGCAACAGGTATGAATTTTTAATTAAATCCGTTCCTTCTTTTTTTCAAATAAATAAAATTCACTGTCTATCAGTTTCTGCATCGATTTTTTTTTTTAATTTATTTTTCAGCAACTATTCGCGGTCCCCAATCCGGTGAAGACGAACCGACTCGCTCATTCATTGCTAATCATCCCTTCTACGCTATTGTCGCTACGACGGACAAAAATCCTTTGAACATCGTAACTTTCCGCTTCACGGGTGAATAAAAGGCTAGTTTTTCAGCAACCACCTTAATTTCGAGATTTACGTACATTCTCCGAATATACGAAATATTATTCGAATCAATTTTTTTTTTTTTTCTTCATTGAAACGAATTTTTATTTTCCTTTGCCATTGTAATCCCGGAACAGGGCGGACTTTTTTGTGGTTTCGACTTTGTTTAAAAATCGATGATAATGTGGAAACGTTATTTCTCGAGTTTTTATTTACGCAGGAAATTGTTGAAATGCCGAGGACTCGAACGATCCGAGTTCCAAGCTCAACAATCGTTGAAATCATCACGTGTTTGGTGATGAAAAGATTTGTAAGACGTACTCATTGAGTTTTTTCTGCTAATCACTAGATAATAATTTATTAAAATCTCGAGGATAAATTAACGATTAAAATACTTGGAATAATGATATTTCTTATAAAGAAATGAACCGACTCGTTGCACCACTTTTCGGTCAGGAATAAAATTCTTGTAATTATGCCGAACCTCTCGCATGGATTATCGATTTTCCTAATCCTGGAAACCGTCTCCACATCCTCCATTTTTTTCTTTCGATCCTTGTCTGCTCGTTGAACTGCGATCACGATCGTTGCAGTTGCTTAGAGATTCATTGCACTCTCGAATAGCTCCAGCATTCTTTTCATCTCTTTGCTGGAGAAAAAACAAATTTATATAAAAATTAGTTGAATATTAAATTTTCGAAAAAATACAATTCGAGGAAACTTGCTTTGCCTTCGACATAAAACTCACATTTGATCTGCCAGTTTGTATATCGGACTCATGGACTTTGAAAGTTCTTCGCACTTTGCCATGAGCTGATACATGGATTTGATGTTATGATCGACCGCGTCACACGTTTTGCATACGGCATCTCGATAAGTTTCCAAGCATCCGACCGTCACCGCCGAAGCCTGGAAATCGATAAAAAGCATAAAAAAATACCGCACGAGGATCGATCTTAAAAAAAAAGGAAATTTTTCGCGTTTTCATCGAGTACGTTTAGATTTTTTGAATTCTGTTGAGACAAGATTTTGAATACTGTTTCCTGAATTCCTGTTAAATTTTGACATTCCGAAATCTTTTCGCAATTCGTCCGAATATTTACTATGGACTTTTGACCAAAAGCAACGATCGCTTTCCTCCGTTTTGTCCCCGAAAAGCAAAGGACAGTGTAAATGCTTTACGAACCCCGTGCAAAATTGCAGCTAAATTTTCCGTCAACGCATCAACCGAAGTCGCTATTTTTCGTGCCTCCATTTCAAGCTCGTTCAGGACATTGTGATCCAGTAATGGCAACTGCGGCGTGAGGGCTTGCCTATAAAGGCACGGAGTTGAACTTCGCGAGCCAGGGAACGACGGAGTGTCTCCTTTCTTCGTTACCGGGCTGGACAGTTTGATTTTTGTCTCGAGATCTTCCGCAACGAATAAAACCATGTCACCTTCTTGCATGACCGTCCCTTCCAGCTGCAGATAACCCAGAGCTTTTTGGTAACTCGGTAAATCCGGATCTACGTCGTCTTCGTCCGGACTCTCGTCGCTGCTCTTCAGATTCAATCGATCCGGACGGTGACCGACGCCTTCCATTTTTGCCATTCTCTCTTCTAGCAATTTGTCACCGTCAAACTCTGGTGATTCTACGAGCGATCGTAGCTCTGACATGGGAGGCGAAGATTGCGAGTCGAACGATATTTCTGAATAAGACGCCGTCATCTCGTGCAGCTGTGAATTTTCGATCCAACAATATTTCGTTTTTATCACAAGTCAGAGAAAAAAAAACGAGCTCGTGTAGCAACGAAATCGAGAATCAATACAAACGCCTGCTCAAGCCCGAATGAATCTGAATTTTTGTGGGAAATCGTAGCCTGAACAATATCTGGACAAATCGACGAAAATGCGAAAATTCAAACTCAGAAAATGCCAAAATCGCGATAGAATTGTTGAAAACTCAAAATATTTATGTGGAAAACGGTTTCATCCGAAAAATGCGAATTTCACAAAAAGTAGTTTTATTTTTTTTGGTAAATTGCACCGATTTTTTCAAGCTCCAACGAACCGGATGAAAATGGTGTAGAATATATTTTCGATTTGAATGAAAACATCCCGCGTCCTTTATTAAACTCTAACCTTACTCGATCTTCGTCGTAGTCAACAGCCGCATTGATTTTCTCAATACGAAGTTGTCCTATTCTAGTAGATGACGATTCTGCTCCTAAATCTTCGGGCTCCATTGTAAAAGTGCAGGTTACACTTTAACTGTAAATATACTGCACGTTGAGTCTGTTTTCCTGCTTTTTTTACACAGGAATTGCAAAGAAAAGTTTCGCAGTTTCGGGTTGACAGCTGATCGAATGTTGTGATGTACAGCTGTTTATGGAGTCGCGGGGTTGACAGTTAACCGACCATTTCCGGAAACATACGAAATTATTGACACGCCCATTGTCGCTAGAAAGAATGGGCGGCAAATTCGTTGTGTTTGTTGCAATTATTTTTTCGATGCGTGAACTCGGTTTAATAAAATTCTCAAGACCAACGAAACTGGAAGTTGTGATGATTATCAATGTTTGAAAAGTTCGAGAAATTCGTCGATTAAATTTCATGCGGATTTCGGGTTTACTTTTATTTATTATGGGTCGGGACACGAAAATTGCCGAAGAGCCACGAGTATCGGCAAAATTGGGTGAAGAGCTGGCGCGATCAACACGCTCCCCCCCCCCCCCCCCCCANNNCGGTGCGCGCGAGCCTGTCGTACATTATTTTTTTCATCAATATTCGTCATCGAGAATGCGCGGTCTTTAATAACCGTGCATACACGTATAATGTAAATTAATTTATTCGCACTTGTCGTCCATATTACGAATGGCCTAAAAAACATTTATTCACGACTTTCTTAAGGTGTGCGTGACGATAAAAAAAACCGATTGTCCACATTGTAACTAATTTTTGACGTTTCGATGTTTCACGAGGGCTGTCGCCCACCTTTCCAGCAATAATAATATCGATTATTACGAGTGATTGGAAATTCTGTGCATTGGTGCTGTGCCTAAAAAGTCTTCGGCATAATAAGAAATTAATGAATAAAATCCATTGAACCAAAAAATGATTCGTCGTTTCAGTCGCGACGAATCATCCAGTAGAGCGAAGCTTTTCTTTGAATTTAAGCCTTTGGAAAAATCGGGGAACCATTTTTAAACGTCATCGATGATTGTCATTCCAAACTATACATCGAAATAAATCCAACAGAAAAAACTAAAAGCAATGTCAAGGCTTGACAGCTAGTAAAAAATCGTCAAGTTTCTCGACAGAAACTCCAACGAATATCGTTTTTACTATGTCAGCTGACATAGTTGAGGAAAAAAAAATCTGTCTCAATGGAAAAGATCAAATACAAGAGTCTACGGTCGTTCCACCGACCACCACTCGAGGCGGTCTCCGAGTTTACAAAATTGTTGTACTCGGAGATGGAGGTGTTGGTAAATCAGGTAAAAAAATGTCACTCACAATTAAAAATTCAAAAAAATGTTTGAAAACTAAATTTGTACAATTATTTACTTCTCTATTATTTCCTGCCCTTTTTTTTGACAATACGGATTCATTCTAATGCAGCAATCATTTTTTTCAGCGGTTACTCTACAATTTGTCAGTCACAGTTTCTTGGAATATCACGACCCGACTATAGGCAAGTAAAATTTCTCTCCCCAGATTTACACAAATTTCTGAAAAAACTGTGTTTTGACATTTCCCCAAATCCTCCTTCGTCCGTCAATCGTTTTCCAATAATTGATTAAACAGACAGTTCACGGACAAGTTTCAATTGACAGTTCCTTCAACCACGAGGATACGGTAATAATCTTTTGACACCTTGGCCAATAGAAAAGTTTTTTTACAACATAATGTTCAATAATTCAATGAAATACTCCAGTGTAATTATTCCTCCATCCTTTGGCTCATTTACCTTGTTACGATGACTTTCTGATAAAGTGGCTTAGCAGTGGACTAATAATAAGCACTTTTCTTTTCAACAGAGGATTCTTATCAGCAACAAGCAGTCATAGACGGCGAAGCTGCGCTTTTGGACATTTTAGATACTGCTGGACAGGTGAGCATCGATTTTTGACCCTTGGAGTACACACTGGGTCATTTTGACCCGAAAAACGTTCTATCACCGATTCTTTGGCATTTAAAACGTCGATAACGTTTTACAAAAAACGGCTCTACAAAAAAATGCATATTTTTTAAAACGCCTCGGGTCACATTGACCCGATAGGGACTTGTAGGAGGTTTGCACTGCAAAGGGTTAAGTTGATTGCAACTAAAAAAATGCCTCTAATCTTTGGAAAGTGGTAAACAAAGCCTGCAGAATCGAAATTAATTCAAACTCTTTTTTTTTTTTTCAAGGTCGAATTTACTGCTATGAGAGATCAATATATGAGATGCGGAGAGGGATTTATGATCTGTTACTCGGTAACGGACAGACACAGTTTCCAAGAGGCCTTGGAGTATAGAAAATTGATATCGAGAGTAAGAGCGAGCGAAGACATACCGTTGGTCCTGGTTGGAAATAAATTTGATCTACAGCCTCGTCGCAAGGTTTCCACCGAAGAGGGAAAAGCTTTGGCGGACCAGCTGGGCTGTCCTTTTTACGAGACGTCTGCAGCGCTCAGGCAATTCATCGACGATGCATTTTATTCCATAGTACGACAGATACGTGCCAAAGAAAATTCACGCGATGTCGTGAAGAAGCACAGTCGGTGGTGGCGGCTTAGATCCATATTTGCTTTTATATTTCGACGAAAAAAGAGAAACAATACTCATTATTCGCCGTAGACGTAATCGAGACAGAAAAAAGTGCACAACGCGTTAGTCAACGATGCAGTTTCGCGCCAGCGTCGTCCAAAGTAGCAATTTTATCATTTTCGTTTTCCTTGTTCTCAAAGATTTCTGCAAATGCGACACAAAGAGAAAGAAAAAAGGTGAGAAATTATTTTGACGTTGCGGTATTGGAACGTCGATATTTTTGTTGCATACAGAACAAGTTATTATTCTTAATAAGATTCAGATAATATTTATTTATTACACCGTTTGGAAACAATTTTCAAAGAAAAACACCTTGACAATTTTATTTATTTTTCCGAAACATTTTTGAACCGTTTCGAGTTGAGCAGAACGCACGATCTGTACGATGATTTTCCAAAAGAAAGTTGCCCACGAGAATGTACTGTCACTAGAAACATCGCGACGCCAAGACCCTTGGTGGCCATGAACAGAGCACCTATTTTTCATCCCGAAAGGATAAATAATTTTTCGCAGCGTCCGAAAGAAATGATTTGTGAAGGAATATTTTTCAATGCCCCAAATATTCAAGAGAATATCTCAAAATGATTGGAGAAAAATGCAGGCAATTTTAATTCAATCATTGACAAATTGACGCACATGTCGAAACGTAACAAGAATTTATGAAGAAGAAAATAATATTTGCCATTTTTTGGTGGCTTTTTTTTAATTATATTTTAGAAAATATATTATCCATGCTTAGGTAGAATATTCATGAACGTTAGCGTACTCGCGAGATAGGAATTAAGCGAAAGAAAATAACGAACGTACAAGGAGCCAATGAAGTTGATATTTCGCTCAAGTGATTGAATCGACAATTCCATTATTTCGATTATAATTTCAACTCGAAAAACAGAACTTTAGTTCTGTATCTTTAGTACCTTTACAGTCCGCTGATAAAAACTGCAACGTCGGTTTTTTCCTCGTCTCGAAACAGACTTTAAACTCGAAGTGAAGGAAATTATGCAAAATACTAAATTCGGAGAGAACATTTCAAGAGAAAAGGAAAAATCATGCTCCGACATTTGTAGGACAAAATAGAACCATTGCCGCAACGAATTCTACGATACCAAACGAAAAGAAACAAAGAAACAAAATGAAACACGACGAAGCAATGAAACAAGGCCTTTGAATATCGAATAAAAAAAAAACGCTACAAGCCTTACTCATGAGCCCATGGGAAAACACGGTCTTTACACATCAACAAACGGGTACAATTACAATACCTGATAATCGATTATATTGAGGCATAATCCACGGGTGCTTAGGAGATAAAATTAGATAATAATATTATATTAAAGTTGGCATCGTTGGAGTGTAAAAAAAACGTTTCTCCAAGGAAAAAATAATCAACTAAATTCTGCAGCGAATAAACGTCATAGTTTTCGTTTTATAATTTTCTTATTAGTATTCGAATTTTCTAAATTACTAAAGCGTCCTCCAAGATCTTCATTTCAATTCCAACGATGCAAACTCCAACGTGTAATGATGAGGAAAAAATAGAATTACGGAAAATGACAATTACGTATAAAAGGTTCTACGCCATGAACGAAAAAGAAAAGTCAAACTAATAGCTTCTAGAAAACGGCAGTAGAAAACTTTTCTATGTTATTTCTTGACCACACGGAATGCAAGTACGAAGTGTATCTAGTCGTTACTTAATGTTTGCTAGTCAGATTTTATCATTTTCGTCAAACAATATCGATGTTACAAACGAAGAAAAACTTGCGAGGCGAAAACGAAAAAGCTAAATAAACAGAACTAATTTATTCACTGTACGTATAGAGTATTAAATGTTGATGGAAATATTGTTTGTTTTATGCAAGCTTAGCCCTCGATCGTGCTATTTGTGAAATACGCGAAACGATCGGTCGATTGTTTTCGAGCATCAAGTGTGTCTACGTGCTGAATTTATTTTTCGACGGGCCGAATAGCAACCGAATTTCAAGCTATTTATTTTACGCGATGTTTTTTATTACCAAGATGATGTAATGGATGAAAAATTGTTATATGTATATCGTAAACATTTATGTATAAATCGTAGCTTCATGTTTTGTCAGTTGTTCATGTAATCTCTAAATCAGAAAGTCTTTATTCTCGACTGTAGCCATTTCAATGCAGCTAAACAACAACACAAAAAAACGTTGAGTTCAGTCCTGACGAATCGCGAAAAATCAGAAGATATTACGAACATTGATAAGCAATAATGAAACATTGATGTTCAATGCCTTGGAAATACGATCGATGCGCCCTTGAATATTTTTTTAATGTTTTTTCCAAATTTTCCGAACGACCTGAAAATCAGGACTTTCTAAAAAATCTACAAACATGTTTTGCAAATGTTTGCAAAGTTCCATCCTCGACAATCTTGTCAGATTTTCGCCCAATCGGCAAGTTTTGGAATTCCATGAAATCGTTGCCCAGAATTGCAATTAATTCATCCCCGATCCTCCGTCACGATCCAAACGTATTTCAATTAAAACAAAAATGGGAGAAATATTGATGGAAAAAATTATACCACCGACCAGCACTATGAGTTGAATGTAAAATATTCACCTTCGTAATCGTCAGCCACGAACGACAAAAACTGATCGAAAATAATTCTCGAATCAAACGAACAAAATTTCCAACGAACAACCCGAACAAAAGGTACAAAACAGTTTGTACAACGATACAGGAAGAATAATTCTATACATGAATGTAGAGGATTGTTAGAAGTTAACGATTGTACTGTACGATGACAATACAAGTTGAAAAAAAAAAAACAAAAAATGGTTTGAATTGTGTTTTCGTATCCTTGCAGTTTTAGCAAACAAAATTATTTTCCATTCGTTTTCCTTGACCAATGGATCAGTATACTGTTTTATTCTCGTTCCAAAATCTTCAGGTTTTTATTATAAACGTTTGAATATATTGTAGAATTGCAAAATGCGTTTATTTAAACTGATGTACAAATTATATGGCGCGGTGAAAACGGTGAATTCCATTCACCGCATTAATACCTCGTTTATCAATAATGATAGTCTATACATTTATGTAAATCTCTATATTGAGATGGTTCGTTATTAAAACAACAACTGCCCCACTCTTTCGTCACAAAGTGATCGAAAATATCAAGATCGTTGATTCTTCAGTTCTTATAATATATAAAGGGTCGAAAAATGAGTATTTGAACAACGTCGATCAAAATATTGATGGAAACGTTTTTTCGTCCCTTAATTTTGTAGTGCTGCTTCGTTCTTATTGTGGTCATCCGGTTCTATGAATCGGTGAATTTCTTCGTCGCCATCGTTCGCAAGATTACTCGGTTCTGTTGTATTTCAGAGCAAAAACAAAACACATGCATGGTAATTTGTAATTTGAAGAAAACGATATTTCATTTGGATAAAAATTGATCATCATTTACCTCCGTTTGCTTCGTCGAGGATTTCTCTTCCGTTTTCCATGTTGGCCGAATTATTTCCTGCAATTGGGCTCGACGTTGGCGCTGGAATGCGAAATCGTATGACCCTTTATTACTCGCGTGAAAAGTATAACGAAACAATGAAAATCCCAACGTTTGTTATATTTTGAAAATGTTTATTTTAGGGTGAATATTAGTGACGATTGGGCCACAAATTAATTTGCCTTCCACCATGATGTGTCGGTGAGGAAAAGCGTTCAACAGTAGACAGAAATGTTAGACGATTCGTGATGGAAACAATGTGCCTGATGATCCCAGTGAAGAAACATCGAGAATCGGAAACAGTGGCGAGAGTTTTGAGGAAATTTTGTATTTGATTGTTGTGTGTGTGAGTTTTTGAGGGCGAGAGAAAGCGAAAGAAGCTTGAGAGAAATTTCAGGGCTTATCAGGACAAGAGAGTCATTCAGGAGCCGATCTTTTGCGAATCGTTGCAGCAACGATACGCTCGAGAATCAGAGAAATTTCGATTTATTATCGATGGAATGTGGACCTCTACCTTTCAGCATTGTTACTGAGAGGCGAGGAGCTTGACGCGAAACGCCAGGCGGATCTGTCGGAAGAATCGGCACTCCGTGATACTTGATACCTCCTCGACCCTCGTTCGAAATTTGCACCGCTGATTCGGCAACCGGACCCAACTGTCCCTTGTCTCCGGAGGCTTTCGCTACTAAGCACAAAAGTAAACATGCCAGAAAAAGATTCGTCTTGGGGGATATGCACGATTAACTACGAGCGTGGATTTGTCATCTTTTCCTTCAAGAGATTCGTCGCAAATCTTATCGTCAATAAATTTTGGCATTTGCATCAAACCGCTAAAACTTGTGTCAGTGTTGGGCAATAACTGTGAAGGCATAACAGAGTGCAAATCTGTATCTTCAAGGAGCTTAACTTACATTCCGATGGAGCCTCTTCCGGCACTATCTTGTCCTTGTCGATGTTGACCGAAAGTTTCAACTTCTCCAGGTCACTCTGTGCCTGTAAAAATATCCAAAACATTTTTTCACAAACTTTTACACAAATTTCCTCAGATACTCATTCATAATTGCCTCAATACGGGAATAGGTGAAAATTTTCGTATTAATAAATGTTTTCGTTTGTTAAACTCGTTTAGAGCCAATACCAAAATATTTAAAGGAATAAATGTTGTCAATTTTATAGGCTGTACGAATATTCCAACAGCAAACATGACATCGCGGTCAAGATAACCGCATATCGTTCCGCACATCCTCATATCACATTATACATCGTCGCATTAGAGCGTCCATTATTATTTCACGCTACACACCGATACAACACTGACATACGCCTAACACGATATTCATTATCATTTCGCTCTATATACCGTCGTTGCACACCATGCACCTCCGTATCAAACTATATTTCTCATTATTATCGTCGGAATATCGAGAAAAAAAAAACGAGCAAACTTTTGTTATTCCTACAAGAATCGCAGGGAATTACAGGAAAAGTAATCAAATTTTCAGTCATCCAAATTAGGAACCTGCATTCAACTTTCGAAAATGATTCCTCGAAATTTATGGAATCAATTTTAGTAATTTGAGACTTTACTTTTTACTAGAATCAATCTGGATGACTGCAAATTTGACCAACTCCCACTAGTGCCATGCTCGTATGAATAATAAAGTTTTGTTTTTTTTCTTTTCAATATTCTTCCGAAAATGAAATGGAATATAGTTTTATTCGGAATAACGTTTTGTTCGTTTTTTTCAAGATTCTGTCGAAAATAATAGGGGATATAGTTTCATTGAGAATAACGTTTGGCTCGTTTTTTTTCAAAATTCTATCAGGAATAATATGGAATATGGTTTCATGCAGAATCAAGTTTTGCTTCTCAAGCTTTGCGATATCGCAGTAAAAATGTCTCATTTTTTCTATATGAAAAAACGTTTGAAAAAGTGCTAACCGTCTTGAGATCCGTCGACAATTTTTGATTTTCTTCCTTCTTTGCCTCCATCTGAGTGGTCAATGTGGCTTTTTCGAGTCTCAAGGTTTCGATGGTGGCGCTTTTAGTAGCATCGAGTTTGTTCAGCGAATCCAGTTCGCTTTTGCACATAGTGAGAGATTCTGTGACTTCGTCATTTTGCGTTCTTAGCGCATTGAATTGTTGCAGACGTACGTGGAGAGTGCCGACCTCATCTTTCAAAGTTTTGTAGCGCTGATCGACATTTTGGCGCAAAGTTATGCATTCGTCTCTCTCTTCGGCGCTGGAAAAATATTACCGTCATTTTTACAATTTTTTGATAATTTAATTGTTATTTTTGCACGAATTACGAAAATAAAACGGTGGAGATTGATTCTCAAAGGGAATTTTGCTTTTACCTGATTTTTACTTGTTCATTGAGCTCGTCAAGCTGACGAAGCAATTCGATGTTCTCTGTTGACAGGCTCCACCAGTTGCACACAAGAAAGAAACAAGCAACAAGCAATCCCCCAACAAACAGAGGTGGACATCGTCCACCCCCAACTCTCAAACCATCCAAGCCCATTTTTTTTTTTAGCTCTGGCTCGTCCGGCGTTTGATTATTTTTCAAAAGCATGTACTTGAACGGTATCACTATTCACAGTGAACTGTGTAAACTTACGCGGAGGGATAGTATTTGTGTCTGGATAGATGACACATATACGGTTAACCTTCAAATTTTGACAACGCAGAGATGCGTCAAACGCGGTGCCTTGCACTTGAGTATTAACCCGTTCCCGAATCAAAGCATAGAATTCTCATGCGAACCTTTTTTTTATCGAAAAGATCTCCAGGGAACGTGTCAAACGGAAGGATAGGAATTTGGAAATTGAACACGTACGAGATATCTGTCAAATGCTTATTATTATAGCGAACAATCACGTTCATCGGTCCATCACGTTCAGCGTTGATAAACCGCCGTATCTCGCGTACAGCTGACTAGATATATGTATAGTCTTGACCAAGAGGAAGCTTGAAATATGTTCGAAAGATAAAAAATCAACATTCCATAATTCAATAAACATCAGCTCGAGATTTTTTTACCAGAATTTGCTACGCCGAGTTTTTCCTCGAAATACGTTTTTCTAGCGTATTTTTTTCTCTTTTAAAAATCTTGACTTTTCCCGCTGCGCCCCGACGCCCTCAGAAGGCAGGAACCCGCATGACAACATTACGGAACGGAACCAATGGAACCAAAAGGGAACGGTTCCAGAATTTGTTGAATGAATATTTTTTAACGGCGTAGAAAATAAGGGGAATCACCAACAATAATGACACGTCGAGTCTCGAGTGCGTGCGTATGACTACGTCGATAAGACGTAGTTTTTGTTCCAAACAATCCACCAAGTAATCTTGTGCAAAATCTGGACCGAAAGAGCGTTTTGTTCTCCATCCCAAGTGAATACGGACTCGCAAAGGTTCTGCTGCCAACTTTTTCCTTAATGAAGCATTACTGACCCCAAAAGCTCAAGGTCAACGATGGCTGAGACTGCAGTCGATTCTCTTGCCGCCCTCGAGGTTAGTTTTCGAACATTTATCAATTCCCTTGAATTTCTCATGTGTCATTTTCTCAATCAGTGCAAAAGAAAAGCGTCGCCGCGACAAAAAGGGAAAGAAAATGAAAAAACTCGAGAGGGAAAAGAAATTATAGACCAGATGCTGGAGAAGTTGATACATGAAAACTCTTGTTGTCATTTTCAGTAAATAGACAGTACACCACGTAATTCGGTATCGAAAAAAAATCTGTACCCACTTTTAAATTCTGTATTTTCAGGCGCAATTGATCGAAGCGGCAACAAACTATCAACAAGATTATTACGAAGTAGCAAGCGATTGGCATCGTTATGAACAAAATGAACTCAACTATCTCAAAGATTATATCGGCTTTGCTATGTTCGGACCTCCGCAGCCCAAGGTCATGGATGAATCAAAAGCATTAGAAGAATCTCGGCAAGACAGTAACGATGAAAAAAGCGAAAACACAAATAACAATACAAATATAACAAACGTAGGAAGTTATGTTTATGAAAAAGAACAGCAGGAAGCGATCGACGTGATTTACGAAAAGGTGCTGAGGTACGCGAGCCAGTATGACCCAAAAGGGAGTGTATTTTGCAGTACAATATACAATGTTATATTCAACACGGAGCAGACACAAAAAAGTATATTAAAAACAAGGGCAGAATTGGAAGCATCCCGGCAAAACACAGGCAGCGAGGGTGAGGCCGATGCCGCGCAATGTTTACAGCCCGAAGTTCAGGTTTATCCTGTGCCTGTATTCAAAGTCAAACAGGTTCGTAATGAAATAACTAAAAATTCACCGATGGAGGAGAAAGTTTATTACATCGACAACAGCGGGAGAGTTTACGACGGATTCGAGGACTATCTGGAGTCGAATACTCTACCGATATGTACCATGGTTTATCCCAAAGATGGGAAATATCAAATCGATCAGGAATTCTATGCTAAATTGAATAAAGTCCATTTGAAGGTCGACGACGAAATATCACTCGTTTGGCTGGAACGTCGACAATCACCCGCCGACAGTACAATGACGAAACTTTTGTCAACAGGCGATGTGGCCACTACAGTCGTCACAGCCGCGAGTATGGTCGTTGGCATCGCCGCGTGTTTAACTCCCGTTGGTCCTGCA
Organism: Hyposoter didymator; assembly: GCA_037952995.1. Taxonomy (NCBI): domain Eukaryota; kingdom Metazoa; phylum Arthropoda; class Insecta; order Hymenoptera; family Ichneumonidae; genus Hyposoter; species Hyposoter didymator. The sequence goes on from JBAJMU010000009.1 coordinate 1,398,293, forward strand.
GTAGCGCTAGCGAGTATGTTATCGAGTAAAGTTGTATTTTCGTGTAGAATTATTTATTTCGAACAAATTCTCCGCGAGTAAATGAATTTCAAAATGTTTTCCACGAAATTTCGTGAAAAACATTGATCGAGTCTGTAAGAATACGTAAAAAAAAAAAATTCGAATAGTTGAGAATTTTTTCACTGCATTTTATATAATTCGACAAAATTCCAAGGTTTTCGTGATTATCGGAAAAAAATCTCGAGCGTTATCACGAAAGATTTATTTTTAAGCTCCATATTCCACACCATGCAATTGATGTTTTGTTTTTACTCAAATGTACAGGCGGAATTAGTGGCGGTATTGGCGGGATGTGGGGCGTTGGACGATCCGTTCAAAATCTGTTTGACCGAGGTCGTCACGACGAAACAGTAAATCCAACGGTGGATAGGTCAGCGTTTGGTGCTTGGATGGGAATCGTCGGTGGTGCAGCAGGTCTCGCAGCGTCTGGGAGCTCGGCTCTTCTCTCACGTGCGATTCGCACGGGAACAAAAATCAGTAGCACCATGGCATTGACACACGACGTAGTGTTGGTTGGAAACTTGTTAGTCAATGGCGTTGGAATCAGTTTTAAGGGTTACGACATCTATTCGTCGTACAGAGACAACAAAGGCGTTTCGTCACTGGACGTTGTGATGCTTGCTGGACATTTGTTCTTTTTCAGCAATTCCGTGATGAATATCCGGTTCACTCGGACCATTGTTGAATCTTCTCAAGCCCAACTGCTGAAAGATTACGAATCGAGTTTACGCAGTAATCGGCATCGCAAAGAGTTTCAACGAATGGCTCGTAACACGAGAGCCGCTGGCACCGACAACGTTTCCAGCAACGAGGAAATCATCCGTGGAATCAACAAAATTGCCAACAAGGATGAATTCTTTCAGGCAATGGTCAGAAATCGCAAATCATTGAGCGCTTCGAGCGCTAGAGCAGCTTTCTCCGATGGCAAAGTCACCGTCAACTCTGTCCTCACCATCGATCCCATAGAATTTGCAACTTTACCCAAGGAAGTACGCACGGAGATTATCAGAAACTCGGTCAATCCGCAGACCGATATTTCCTCTGGAATCAACACTCAGAATTTACCCGCTGCCTCCGTCACTTTCGCTGAAGTTAATCCCGCGAATCCTGCATCGAAACCTACCGACGTGCTTGGAAAGTCCGACGAAGTTGCACCGAATGTTCCGGCTGAACCAAAACCAGCAAATCCTGCTGTCAAACCAAATAACGTGGCTGCGAGCCAGCCTAAAGATGGTAAAGTCCAAACAAGCAATTCGGTCGAGCCAAAGACCGCTAAGAACCCCGCAATACCAAAAGAATCTGTTGGAAGTAAATCGAACGTTCCCCTTGGGTCACAGCCCAAAGATTCCGGCGCAGCTAAACCAACTGATTCTACGGGAATAAAACAAAATCATCCATCTGAGAATACATCGAAAATTCCAGCTAATCCAAAGCTGAAAGCATCTTCAGGGGTCTCCTCAAGCAGTCCGGCAGCGCCCAAGTCCAATAACTCGCCCTCAGCGCCGAAGGAGTCTGCTGGAAGTAACGTGCCAACAGGAACGAAGCCGAAAGATTCTGCTTTGGGGAATAAACCGAACGGAAAAGTTGCTACAACAAAAATGGCACCGAACCAGACGTCGTACAAAAATTTCGACACGAGCAATCGATCGATTCTCAACGATTTTTGCACCCGACACGCCAGCGCTATGTTCCAAACTGCACCTCCGCAACTCGCCGATTTTGCGAATGTTCTGACCGATCTTCAATCTGTACAAAACTATGCCATCATTTTCAGCAAATTACTAGAGATCGGTTATCAAATATTCCAACGATTACCCCGTGACGAAGAAATCGTCGTCGGAAACGTCCTCAGCTTAATCGTCGAATTTCTCTGGGACTACGTCAAGTCATGCATAAGATATTTGAAACCAGGCTTCCCAATCTACGATCCTGAGGTCCGCAAGTGTTTGGACATTGCTCTGCAAGAGCTCTGGATCAGAGTCGAAGAAAGTATCGAAGAGTGGGTCGCAGCCTTCAAGAAATGGTTGAGACGAACCTTTCCTCAATCTTTCAAAATTCCCCAATGATTCATTATCCGACCTTGGCCAAATTTCTTCGAAACATATCAACAAACCGCACACGTGCTTTATACACTTAAGATACACCCAAGGTGCCTTACAACTTAGTTTTCCGTAAATGTAGAAAAAAACTAGAAGCTCCGTCGAGAAAAATCACATCGAAAAAGTGTCCAATCATTGTAACAAAATAGCAACAAATTTTTGTTCAACTTTTTTGACCAATTCTTTAAATTACATGAATGCCACGTTTTTCTATAAATTTCATTTGAAGATTCCAAAAAATATCGATACAGCAAGGCTCGTTTCGAATTTTCGGAAAATATTGAATGCAGCAACTTTATCGTCGCACTTCGAAGTGCAGAAAACTCGTTTCCTGTGTTTTACAATTTTTGTTTTTTAAAAAATGTGTTTTTTTTCTATGCCCATTATTATTAGATTATTTAGTCTTCACTGTTATGGGCAATTGTTATATTGTTACAATGTGTATGAATATAAATGACATTAGACTAAAATATGAAACAAAATTGCACGATACATAGAAGGGGAGGAAACTCCAGTATTTTTGATAACTCGAAACATGGACAGCATTTCGATAAAAACTTGTGTTGTTAATTTCGTAGATGAAATAAACATTTCTGAACCACGAAATCCAGCGTTTATTAATTCCTGTTGAAGTCATCGAAAACATTCCATAATAATGGAACTTTATAAACAGCCGTTGGGATAGTTTCCTAAGAATATCGTGACAAAGATTGAGAGCAAAATTCAAAAAGCTTTTTCACGCTTTTCTCACGAAAACTCATAAAAATTGATGGATTTTCGACAAATCGACGTGATTTTTCGCTGCAATAGGTCGCAGATTGTACGCGAACAGCATATATACCGTTATTCTTCGAAAATTGAATCGACGAAGGTTCGCAAGAGACAAGGCAATAAAAAAAATCACAAAAACTTTCAGCATTTAATTTATTACAAATTGTTTGCAATACTCATACGGTACCATGGATTTTGGTGCGTGGGGCAAATAGTAGACTCGTGTGTTAATAACATACGTAAAGAGACCAGATTTGCCAAACGATTTGCTTTAGCATAACACAAGATTAACTTGCAACTGTCGATATCGATTGAGTATCGAGGTTTAGATTCGCAAAATCCTTTATTTGGCAATATTTATGGCACGGCATATAATATGGGAGAGAGTTACGCAAAGATGTTGCGGAATTATTCAATCCGCTTATTTCTTTTCGCGCTTCTCATTACACAGTGACGTGGGATTATTCTTATAATGTACGCTTGAGCACTAACTAATTGAGAGAATGACAGAACGTTCATTTAAAAAACTTAATAATATTATTTGACCAGTGGTCGTGTATGTTTGTCCGTTTAGAACGGCTCAAAGCTGCGTAGGAACCCAATAAAGGAATCGAGTGCCAAGAAATATCGTGCGGAATCCACTAAATAATATGTACACAAAATTATTCGTCGCGCACCCCGAGGACGCACGAAAAATGATAAACCTGGTGGATTTTAATGACTAGTCTAGAAAAACTTCCTCGTTGTGAATCTTTTCAAATGAGTGTAACGCCGTGATCATGAGAAAATGAAACAACAACAACAAAAAAGGAAGATAAACGAAAGAGTCAATGCACAAGATTCACGAGGGCAAAGTGCTTCTCCAGCAACGTATCACAGTCGAAAATAATCGAGGGAACCATAAGCAAAGTCGTTTGCACGAGATAAAAATGATTATTCGCGTTGATAAGTGATTAATGCGCGTGTCTCGATTCTTATTTACTGCGAATTTACAAATTTAACTGTATAGAAATTTCCAACGAGTTTCAGGTGCGTGGAAAGACTCCTGACTCGGTTTCACGAGAAAAAATTGTATTTCCCGAGCGAAAGAGTGATTTGTTCACGAGGGTCCTTCGGAGAGATTCTTTCACTACATCCTCCTCCCATCTTATACACCGTTACGAGGGTAATGTTGCTAAACAACGATACCTATAACTTAAAGACGTTTCAATGATGAAATGACGCACGACGCGGTTATCGCGAATTAACATCGATTGGACTATTGATTAAACGGATATGCCGCAAAAACCATTTATCATTATAAAGTGTATTCGAGGGCTTGGAAAAGCATCGGGCGATGAGCAGACTATAGCGGGCCCATTGTCATCTGGGAGTTGAATCTGCTTGACGTACCCGTTCCGAGTGACGTCGATTGTGACCGCGTCCACCGCGCCCACGATGATTTCGACGCCCATGGTGATTGCTGTGACTGTGAATATTGTTCTCAGCCTGACGCGATTCCATTTGATTGTGATTCTGTGAGTTTTCAGTCTGCTGCTGAATTTGTTCTCGTTCTCGATGTTGTTGCTGCTGGCGTTGATGGCCCGATGAGTTTTTCGAATCGACCGACTGCAGCTGATGATGATGATTATTGTGCGAGCCCTGATGATGGTGATGGTGATTTCTCGCAGTATTATTCACTGGATTCTGCGGTATCGTATCGAGACTAGGTCCCGGTGAACCAGCTGGAGATTCCTCCTCAGTTCGTAACAACATTTTAACGCCCTCAGCCTCGGGGTCGATAATGCCCCCGCGTTGTTGCTGCCGCAGAAACAAAGCCGACATCCGTCGCTGAAGATCACGCAATTCCGTACTGACCGCAAAGTCCGCAGCCGTTTCTACGTCAATGGGCGGTGGTGCCGACCACAAAGATTCGACGTCGCAATTTATTGGCTCCCTGCAGACCGGACATATCGCCTGGAACTCTTTCGTTGAATCTCGTTGCCAGTGCGGCAATTTCTCTTTCTCTTCTCTGTAGTAACGCTCGGAAGCTGCTACATGAGCTGCCAGACAGTGCGAATGAAAGTGATGATAACATTCGGTTTTCGTGAACTCGTCACCTTCGCGGAACCCGCACAGACAAACCGCGCATTGACCAGTCGGCAAATTACTTCTCGTCAGATGTTCTCTCACTAGCTGTAACGAAAAAAAAGTTTTTCTAGAAAAGTTATCGAAAATGCAGTCCAAAAAATTATTCCAATTTTGCAAGTTTTCATCGTTTTACCGGATTTTTAGCTAATTTTTTTACTTGAACCGAAATTGCCCCAGGCACACGTGATTCTGCATTAAAAAACGAAAAGAACAAGCCCCAGTTCAATCCTTTTTGTTAAATTTTACCAGAGATATGAATTTTTGAAAATCGCGGTCATTTCTGACCCAAAGTTACCGGAATAGGTAAAAAAAAAAAAACGTTACCGTTCTAGGGTTAATTAATGAGTATTCACAGTCGTTACCTCGATAAGCTCAAACATGACCGGCTGGCCAATAAAGTCTTGGCATTTGGCCTCTATTTCGGTCTGTATAAGTTGGAGCGTATCTTCGTGCAAGCCTCTGGGATTCTTGAGGCTAACGGTAGGAGATACATCTGGATATCCAGGGTGTAAGTGTACTATGAGTCTGAGACAAACGTACTGAGACTGAGAATCTTCTCCGGTCGAAGGGAATACCAAAGTTTCTATGGATTCCGGCTGACCGGCTGGATTCTTTCCAATCGTTAGTTCGTCGTCCAACAGTATGGCTTCGAGAGCTTCTATCTCGTCGGCAACTCTGAAATTGGTGAATTAAAATGAATGATAATTTGCTACACTGGACAAAAGGCAATTTAGCAAACTGTCTGATTTACCTCTCATCTATCGTCATATCTGACATGGTATCTGAATATTCTTGTCTCTCTGGACCACGGATCGTAAATGAGCCTCAACTTTTGGCTACGAAACTCACTTTCACTCCCTTCCTCGTTTTATTTTCGTCGACGAACTCGTACGCCTTATCACGGTAACGAAGGATTTTTATTTGATCGAAAACAACAACCAACTCACCAAACACTCGATCGCATACACCAACGATTCAACAATATTTTTACAGAAGCTTCAACAACTCGATCACTTTCAATCAGCATGTGTCTTGATTCTTAGCGACCCTACTCCTACTGTCACAGCCTTATATGCTTGCTCCGTTCTAACAGATTGTGCTCAACCAGACACTGAAAATCCTACCGAACTTATCGCATTCATTTCCAAAACGTTCGATCTGCCAGCGACCAGATGTTTGATTTTTGTTTGGGAAAGGTGAAAAATTTTGAAACTTCTACTTCACGAATCTACACTTCGAAGTGTACTACTGAGTGCAAAGGGAGGCAAGGTGTGCTGCAGAGCACAGGCAGATCCAACTGGATCCGAGCATCCGAGGAATCCAACTGTAACAAACGTTGCGTGATGCGCGCTCGCGCAATCTACAGCTCTGATTGGTAACGGTCGCTCCGTCTTTCGTTATTTCTTTTCGTGTGCAATAATTGAACACCTGACTATTATCTGCTTCGATGAAAACCATTAGACGGTACTCATCGCTGTTAGAAACCTACGTCTTGCTATTTCGAGAGTTCAATGGAATAGTGAAGGTGTGAAGAGAAAAGATGCAACCAGAACACATTTCCACTGCATCTTTTCAGTGACCAATCACAGCTCTTGCCGAGCCGTTCAAGATTTATAAGTTTTATCTCTTGAGCGTTATTAAAGAATCGGCTCTTATGGGTTTCAATGAAACTATCAATTTTTATTAACCACTATCTTTCAAATAAACTCTTTCGAGTTAAATTACTCGTGCTATAATGAGGAAAATGGTCCATTACCGTTGGATCCGCCAGACTCCAATCAAGACTGCAATTTCGTGTCGTGTGTGTTGCGTGGGTCGTGGGTCAGGCGCATATGATTCGGCGCGTAGATTCAAGCTTCCGTAAGCGAGGAGTGTGTTAGACACCGCATCGCATAGTGATTTAGTTTATTTTTAAGCAAACTAGAAAAATCTAAAAAAGCGTGAATTTGAAAATGGTTCGGTCTGGTTCATGTAGCTCTTTGTTGAGAGATGCTCACGAGGAATGGTTTTCTATATACAGCTGACTGAATTCGTACAGCTGTTGTTTACACGGGCATACGGTGGCCAGTGTCGTTGAGCTAACCTCACTTTGTAGAGAGATGAACAATCGAATGTTTATGTAAAACGGAACGATGCAAAGTGCGAACTCAACTATTCGCACTGGTTACTCGTTCGTCCTTGACATGGCAAAACCGCAGTAAACAAATAAAAAAGGTGTATGAGCATTTAAGTTTTCAACGGTGGAATGTTGATAAAAAATCCCAGTTCCATAATCGTTGAAATAAAATGAAAATGAAATCACAAGCCATGGATCACAAAGGAACCAGCAAGGATTATTATCAAGACAAATCGTTGACACTTTTTCCAAGATTCGTGCGGAAATCAAATGATTGGTACGGGCGTGCTTGCATCGTAATCTTGATCATGCTACTCTTGACGTTCACGATCTTGACGTGTAAACTGTTGAAAATCGGCAATTCCGCGCAAAATAAAGTGTACGACGCCTTAGTTTTGGACGACGTGAGTTTATTGCCAACAAAGATTTTGGCAGCTGATCTTCCAGAAGCGCCCGTAACAAACTCTTCCTGCTCGTTTTTTGACTGCTTCAATGTTTACAAATGTGGGACACGGGGCAACAAACTGCTGGTATACGTTTACCCGCTCCGGACGTTCGTAGATTCCTCAGGGAAGTCAGTCACTGGCCAAATGTCCAGACAGTTCTATGAGATTCTGCAAACTATTGTATACAGTAAATTTTATACGTCCAATCCAATGGAAGCATGCGTTTTCATTCCATCCATCGACATGCTCAATCAAAACAAGTTGAAGCTGCGTCAGGTGTCTCAGGCGCTGAACACCCTGGAATTGTAAGTCAATGTTCCTCAAAGCTCTTGATAATTTAGATTCATAATTTGCTTCATATCCATGAATCTTTGCACAGCTGGAACAACGGCGAAAATCATTTGATATTCAACATGATACCTGGGAGCGTTCCGGAGTATAATAACGTTTTCGAAGCTTCCATCGGCAAGGCTATGGTCGCAGGGGCTGGATTATCTTCGTTGACACATCGAACAGGATTCGACATAAGTATCCCGGTCTACAGCTCCTTGACAATGGACCCTAAACGAACGAAAACCCATTCACGGTAATCCTATTTCTAGAAACACTTGCCAATGAGTGCAATATTATTTACAGGAATCACGATGATGTAAAATTTAACCCTGGAACTAAAAAACAAGGTTTCTACCCAAGCAAACTTTTAACTTTTTAACTGCATTCCCGAGTCAGTTTTTCAGCACTTTTAGGTATTCAAATCGATTTTTCACCACAAATTGATAAACTCGTTATTTTTATTGCTGACACTCCAGCAACCGCTTGTTTTCAAATGATATTTAAATTGGTAATTGGACCTTTTTTATTTATCAATATTTTTCAATTACTTGTGAACTTTGAAACTTGAAAATATGAAGAAAAATGGGATTTTTTATTCGGGTTCTCGTAAGAAATACATTATCGGAATGCAATCGAGCCTAAAATCTATTCTGAATTATGGGCTTCATTCCTGTGAAAGATTCATCGAAATTGGTTCAGCGATTTTTGCGTGAAATGGGCACAAACAATTTTGCAGTAGAGTTTTATATCTATAGACATTCAATTAAAATAATATTTATTATTATTATATAAGAATATATTCACGTATTCACAAGTCAGATTATTCTTTTCAGAACGATTTTAGGAATAAGAAACCGGTGGGGGTAAATATTTACCCCGGTTTGTAGTTTAGAGGTGAAAAAAATGGGCTTGTGGTTCTAAGATTCAAGAAATTCTCCAGGGAAGAGTTAATTGTGTTCAATTGACTGCCTCGCTTCAAAGTTGTGAATGCAAAGTTGATTAACAATGTTTTTTACTTGACAAAACAGGACATGGCTGGTCGTTTCGTCACAGATTAATATCAACGCCGCATTCGAGCAGGACTTCATGGAACTTCAAGCAACTCATCCCCATGATGTTTTGATCGTCGGGCCGTGTCTGCAGTACAATCCAATGAATAACAGCATCCGCTGTTCTGGACAGAAAGTCTACAAATATACGGACATTTTGCATGTAAGAACTTTAGCGACGGTTGAGAAAATGAACGGAAACACAAAAACTCGATTTCGATTTTAACATGATTTTCAATATTTGTTTTCTGCAGTCCGCAACGTTCTGTCTAGTCGTTCGTGGAGCCCGGCTGGGGCAAAGCGTTCTCCTAGAAGCCATGGCGGCGGGATGCGTCCCGGTCATCGTTGCCGATTCTCTGATAATGCCATTTTCTGGCTTTATCGATTGGGTGCGGTGAGTTATTTTTGTTTTCAACGATTCCTTGATATTTGACCTTGACGTTGAACTCAAAATATTAAAGACTACGATTATCGGAACGTCTGTCTCATTGGAGTCTCTGCGTGAGTGATTCTGACGTTTTCGCTCTCACAGAGCCGCTGTCTTCGTTCCGGAGGCTGAGATCATTACGATCGTACAAACGCTTAAAAAGATATCACACAAAAGAGTCGTTGAAATGCAACAAAGCTGTATATGGCTGTGGGAGAGATATTTCCAATCAATGGAAAAAATAACAATGATGACGCTCGAGATTATTGAAGATCGAGTTTTCCCACATATCTCAAGGGACTATTCGTACTGGAATCCCCCGTTGGAATATGTGAGTTTCTATGCCATGGTTCCGAACCCAAACATGAAGCGAAAACAAAGAGTCTGGAAGAATATTTTTTTCAATTGTTTTGTAAAACACTGACTCCCTTTTATTTCGTTGGGAAAACTTTCGTTTAGTCTGAAAATAAAAAATTCTCTCTTTCCAAGCAGAATCACATATCGCCGTTATTCGCTCCAGTAGCTGCTCCAAAGATCCGTGGATTCACGGCTGTTATTTTGACGTACGACCGAGTGGAATTGCTGTTTTCGCTCATCAACCAACTTGCCAAAGTGCCAAGTTTATCGAAAGTTTTGATTATTTGGAATAATCAACACAAGGATCCACCACACCGTAAGAAATTTGTATTATGAATTTACGCCGGATACTTGTTTAGGATTCGCTAGTCGTTGATTGATCAAAAAAACGAAGAGATTAAAGTTTTTACGGGTATAAAGGAATTCCTCGTTTAAATTTTTCAGCTTCCAGGTGGCCCAAGATCACTAAACCTCTGAAGGTCATTCAAACCAAAGAAAACAAACTGTCAAATCGATTTTATCCTTACGATGAAATTGAAACCGAAGCTATTCTGTCTCTTGACGATGACATCATCATGTTAACCGTCGATGAACTTGAATTCGCATTCGAGGTACTTTTTAATTTCCAGACTATGAAAACGTGAGCGTGGAGTAACTTCAGATTAGAAAAAATCAATTTCTAAGTTTAAAAACTGCCTCCATTCCCCGATGAAGAGGGGATGAGGCCAGGTTAACCAAGATTCTCGACATTCCTTTGTGTCAATTTCGTATTAATCGGTTTCAGGTTTGGAGAGAATTTCCGGATCGACTAGTTGGCTTTCCGTCGCGTACTCATACGTGGGACAACAAAACTAATTACTGGAAGTACGAGAGCGAGTGGACGAATCGAATATCTATGGTTCTCACTGGAGCAGCTTTCCATCATAAGGTAAGTTGATCGAATTCGTTTTGCGTTTCTGGAAAAAATTTTATCCACGATTTTCGAAACAAAATAAAAATAATAAATTTCAACCCCGTGATGACGAGTTAGCATGACGCGTAGATCTGGCGGTTTTGAGGTATGGAGAAAATCTCCCTGCGTGTCCTCGTGAAGATTTCTAATCGTTTGCGTTTCTGAAAAAATTTCTATGCACAATTTCCGGAAAAAAAAAAAATAAAAAATTTCAATCCCGGAGGTAAATAAACACGGCAACAATTTCGTTGTGCCTCAACAGTCCATAGCTCAAAAAAGTGACTCCATTAAAAATCACGAAACGATTTGTAAAAAAAAAAATAAAAAAAAAAACAGCGTGAAGACGTAAAATTAAAATGAATTATTTAAATATTTTCAGTTTTGGACCTACATGTACACTACAGCGATGCCGGGCGATATAAAGTCATGGGTCGATGATCACATGAATTGTGAAGATATCGCTATGAATTTTCTCATCGCCAACATTACGGGGAAAGCTCCAATAAAGGTAACTTTATACATTTTCCTAGCAAAGTACAAATTACGGAGTGAATCTTTTGAGATTCTCTGAAAAATCATGAAGAGCTTCCTTGATCTTTGTATTCCGATGACTCGTTGCAGGTAACTCCCAAGAAGAAATTCCGCTGTCCAGAATGTACAAACACCGAGATGCTTTCCGCCGATTTGACACACATGGTGGAGCGCACCCAATGCATCAATCGCTTTTCCGATATTTATGGAATTATGCCTCTACAATCGGTAGAGTTCCGAGCAGATCCTGTACTCTTCAAAGATCATTTTCCCGACAAACTCAAGAGGTTCAAGGAAATAGGGAGTCTCTAGATTCCCTCAAACAATTCGGCGGTGAATAAATCTCCAATTTTTTTTCACACCATTTTTTTTTCGGGGGTTGATTTGTACATATCGATGGTTATTGATGATTAAAAATGTTGGATTAATATTTCTTCGATCGTTCATTACACTCTTCTTCGGAGACGTGTCTGCAGCTGCTGCCAAACGTGCAAACCAAAGTTTCCTGCAAACTTGTCCTCTTTTCTGTCTTTTCCATCGATTTAATTCGCAAAATGCGATGCGAATGCAATTTTAAAATGCCGTCGAGTGTGAAAAAAGAGCCAACGTCGAGCCTGCCGTGATATTCGACACTCGTAACTTTAATCATTGTGATTAATTCTCCAGGGATCGTGAGAGTCTTTTCCTACTCAAGCACCAACTTTTTTGTCGCAAATCTCGTTTTTCAGAGCGTTTTATTTAAAAATAAAACAAACGCAGTGACTAGAAAAATTATGAAACCTCAAAGTAGAGTCAATGGAGAGTATTTCAGAATTTTTTCACATTTTTTTCTCTCCAAATACTGGAGCCATTAGTGGCAGAACGAAAAAGACCCACGCATGGTCCGGGCGCCATAAAAAATCACATGATCCGCAGAGATATAAGTAAATATTTGAAAAATCACGGAAAGCCTTGTGAAGAAACAAGTCTAGATGTTTAATTCTGATAAACATTATTGGCAAGTGCCAGACAGGAAGCATTGGGCTCTGACAGACAACGAAGTCTTGGTTATTTGCACAAGTGTGTCCTATTCTACCAAAATGAAATTCGACTCGTAGACGAGCAGACAAAATCAATCATGATAATAGCGAGTGTGCGATTACGCTTAAGCCGATTTCCATAATTGAAATATAAATATCTCTTAGCTTCAGCGAGACGTGATCATTCAGTGGCGATTTTCATTCGATTTATTCCTCACAGTACACCTTTGTTTACTTTGCTCGGCATGAGGACCGTCATACGTGATCGTTGATCGCATTGAACAAACAGTTTCGTTAAATAATGCTCATCGGTAATTCGGTCGGCGATCCTGTATGTGGCGATATTCCAGATTACCGAATGTATATAAATCCGTTTATAAACGTTTTGTCTACCAGTGAGCTAATCAAAATTCAACGGGAATTTCAAATTTCTTGAGTGCGAGAACGGAAACATTTTCACAAAACAGTAAGTCCACGCAACTTTTTCGTACTGGAGGAAATTTTATTTTTACTCACTCGGCTAGTTCTGACGAGTTGTTGAACATTTCCCTAACTTTTGCTGCTTGAGCTCGAGCCTCGAACCGATTGATAATCGTTGACTGCGTTCGGCAGACTGTATCTATTCATTAATTTCAGTAACAATGTTTCAAATACTGACCTATTTGCTGGCATGTTCGATGGGCCTTGCTCATGCCGTGGGTCAAACCACGATCGTGGTGAGTAAAAATTTCGCGACAATTCGACTCTATCGTCGAGTAAGAAAATGCCAGTTGCACAATTTTTCAATCTTTTTAAATATTGTTAGCTGCCCGATGTCGTTAAGGCTCTTGGAGCACAGTGTAAGGATCGAGGTCCCTACGAGGGAGCTTGCACAGTGAGTGCTTTTTCGATACAAGTTCAAAATGTCATGGTTTTCCGGTGGAAATGGTTTTTACGATGAACAAAAATTGTTTTTTTATTAGTCTCAAAACGTGGACAGCTCATTTGGCAGTGGATTTTCATGCAGCAATCTCATATGTGCCAGGAGAGTCCCTGGGCCTGTCGTAGAATACGAAGCCGTTGCAACAGGACGTCCTGTGGATGGGACTCAATGCCGAAGATTTTATGTGAGAAATTATTGTAAAAAACTCTTCTCCGTTAAATTCGTGCTCCATTTTTTTTTTTTTTTACTATTTCAAAACTAATCGGTAAAGTTTCTATCCGGATTTAATCGTGACTTCCTAACAATCGGTGATTGACTTTTTCAGGTTTGCGTCAAGGGACAGTGTCTATTCGCAGGTCCAAGGAGTGTTCCAGCTCAAGAAGGATCTGGTCCCTCACTGAGGTGTCTCCAATCTGTAATCCAACAGGCACCCACACCTCCTCCAACAAGAAAGACAGTCATCGCGATCCCCAGACGGAAACAATCAGCAACCAAGAGAAGCGATCTCAATGCATGAAAATGTATTCGGCCAATGATTAATTTTAAATTCAATTGAAAAATCTTTGTGGTCGACGCACTTGACTAAGACTCTCGAGACTCAATCCTCCTCATTGCTCGCTGCACCTCTCATTCTTATCAACTCCATGAAATTTGTTGTACTTATTAATAACTCCCGCAAACACCGTAAACACAAGGCTGTGCGAGGACTAACGAAATTTGAGTGGAAAATATCTCGAGCACTGTGTAAATAAATGAACACTGAAAATTTCAAAAAATCACTTTTTTATAATGTACTAACATTTTCCCTTGTGACGCGCGAACATCGATTTTTTTTATCAACCACATTAATACATACACATATTTTATACATTGAAAATATATTCCATTGCAACCGAAATGGGCTTTGAGATAATAAAATCGATAATACCATAAATTACAATCATTTTAGTAGCAGAAACAACAACTCCATTCAAAAAATCAAATGTAACAATTAGAAGAGGAAAAAAAATGGATTAAATCAATCGCCATTCGACTAGAAACCCATTAGTCATTCGAGAAATAACAAGAAGCTCGCAATCGTCTTTGTCGATTGTCCAATTCAGAGGCGGATAAACAGGTGTTTAATAATTTTTCGTAATTGTCAACATTTCTTCGCTTCGGCTGTTCGGAGACGTTAGAAGGAAATATTTTTTCATGGGGTACAAAAAATAGTGTAGGTAAATAAAAAATGGTTCACGGTTGTCGAGGGGTTCGCATTGCTTCATATATTTAATAGGAAACAATATTGCCTGCTAGTGTCTCGAAAGGATATTTCTTTTCATTCGACATTCTCCATATTTAGTTGATTTTTGTATCGCCTTTTGTTTTTCTTTGATACGCATCGTTATTTTTTTTTTACACACACGATAGACTAACAAAAATATAACTCTTATTTATCTCTGACATTTATATATTCTCTTTTTTCCCGAATATTCTTCGACGTCATTGTTGTTCGCCCGAGTCTCCAAATTTACCATAAATAATACGCCTACGTTAAGTAAAATACTTTGCAGTCACTTATATAAATCTACGAACTTCAACTTTATTTTCCAACTCGATACACGCGACGAGCGTTATTTTTTCATGTGTCTATCGGATTTTCTCCGATCGTTACAGAATATCTACACTTTTCCGTTCCCCATTATTTTGTTTTTTTTACAAAACGTCGAGGCGTGTATCGTGTCTAATTTCCGGCAACTAATCTCGAGCCTCATGCCTTATAAGAACAATATACAAACAGTCAATATTCATATTTTCATGGTGATTGTTTTTTCTTCCTTATCTAGATTTTGTTTACTTTTGAGATTATTGGGAGGCGGCATGTGGGTCGTTTCTCTTCATTATTTTCTCTGTACAATTAGACGAACAGGTCGCTCGCTTTTTAACATTTCGTAACCGCATTTTACGAAGCTTCGCAATCTATTCCGTTGCACCCTCGTGTATGCACACACACACACACACACATACAGACGCACACACTCACAAATACGAATATGCAGTGACGCCCGCTAGCAACGGAACTGTTTGTGTTTAGTGATTTTTAACGAGACTCGATTCATTCAAAATCAGCTGTCAAGGGATCTCACAGTTGCAATTGGCCATCCACCGACCCATCGGTTGCTGCGGGCTCCACAGAAAATGATGAAAATCCGATGACAAGCTGATAAATTTTTTCGTCAACTGCAATTTTGTTGTTACACGAAATCAATCCACTGCTGTTCACGATCGCGAAAACATAAAGTGTTGCGGTTCAAGTCAGCATCACTGCATATTCGTATTTCTTTATTCTTTTTCGAGTTTTCTTCCCTCGAGTATTTGCATGATTCGCGATACTGTTTATGCAAAGTTTTCCACAACAAACATGTATTTGTTCGGTTTTTACAAAACTAAAAAGACTAAAAAGTATGTCGAACAAAAAAAACACATTTGTCCCAACTTTGTGAAAGAACATAAAATCGGAAAAAAGCTTTACAACTTGAACAAAATTGACACGAGTCTGGCGATAACTTTTCTGTGCTTTTCTCATGACTTGAAAAAAAAAAGGAAAATCAACCAATGGAAGAAAAACAATTAAAAAACAGCCGTTCGCTATCTGACCAACAATTCAACATTGCTACACACACGATCACATCCACACACACACACACGTGCACGCGCTTCCAGGACGCAGTCAATTGTCATTTATAATGAATCGACGGAGCTCAGCAGAGTCAGCCGTACCACTGAACCGTTCAATTCTTTTCTGCACGTAAAAGCGTGTCAACTTTCTAGAGAGAGCATTGAATTTAGTGAAATTAAAATTACGTGGTAATTGTTTATCCTCTCGGAATGAATTCACGAATAATACAGAATTTAAATTTAAAAAAAGCCACACTCTTTTGTCGATTCATTTCTTTTCTCTTTTTCATTGCATAACTGCGCGTATAAAAAATCTGTTACGACGAATTTATTTTCGTAGCTTGAAACGAAAGTAACAGTTTTCTTTAGAGTTACCTCTCGTCCATTGAATTATATCGCTCGTGAAACAATTCCAATCAAAAGATTGACGTGAAGCCAGAAAATTTTCGGGTACTTTTAAAAGAAAATGAGAATTTTTCTTGTTTAATTTGTTCCGATTAACCGGCAAATAATTAGGACGCCAATACAGTAATCTGAAGAATTAGCAACATTTTTTCGTTCAGTTATTTTTTTAGGATTGTTTGATTAACCGAGGAACTACTCGCGTGTCACGATAAATTGAAAAAACAGTAAACAGGATCAATTTGTCGATTTACACAACGATTAATATACGTTTTGAAATAGTTCAACGGTTGCCTTTGCACTCGTCAGTCAGTGTATAAAATAAATGTCTGCCACAACGACCAAATGAAGGCTATACCGGAAATGACATTTCCTATTCTCCTGATTAACTTTTGAGCCAATAAATATTACGTTTTTTTCTCTTTCTGGTATTTTCCGAGTTTTCAAGATTTTCCGAAGTTTGGCTCTCGCTCGATCACTGCCGTGATTCAAAGAATGAACGGCAGCGCACAAAACGTCACAGTTTTTCAGATCCAATGGGTTTTTTCGTCTCGTTTCTCGTCGGGGACACCGACCTTGGAGCCGAAGAAGGTCCGACGCTCGTACTCCTTGCCAAGGGTTCGCTTTTCGTTGGGATTCCTGTTTGCGATATCGTTCTCTTAGCCGCCCTGAAAGAACTGTCGAAACAACAAACAGAATTCATTAATTTTTTTCATCTTAAACTCTTTTCCAACGTTTTTACATTTTTAGTTATTTTCTTGGTGTTTTTAAGTTCCACCAACACTTTTTTAGTTGTTTCCTTTTACTTTTGTCATTTGTGCAGCGTGCGCAAAGAAGCAGAGGTGCGATATTTTTTTCAATTATTATTTTAACCAATTTGAGTCGCTGCTGCTTTTTAAAATCAAGATTAATCTTATGTGAGTAGCGATCAAAGAGAAATTTAACACGAGACATTGAAAAAGCATTATCATGTGATTCTTCTATTTATTTTTGAGGAATTTCCATTTTGCTAGATAGTTGAAAAGTTGTGAATTTTGAAGGAATTTCCACAGAATAACGAAAACATTCAGGCAGTTCAACGACACGCACGAAATTTCATCCATCGGTTAGAGGAAAAACGTTCAACTGTGGATTTCGAAAGATGGTGCACTGAAAGAATTAGACTGAAGGAATAGGATTTTTTAGATTTAAATTTGAAAAAATGGGACTAAAGATTTTTTTGTGAAATATTCAATAAGTTTTCGAATTTGTGTTGCCTTTCTAATTCTTTCTGTGTGTAAATTAATGACAAGAGCTGAATAGACGTGTAGCACACGCCGAAACAGTAAGTTTAATAATGTTTTGATGAACGCGAGGAGTAGTCTTGAGAATGTTGAGCAGCGTGTCGGAAAAGTGGCAAGAAGCAGGGTTTTTTCGGAGTCGTTGTCGTAAATTGTTTTCTCGCTAAATATGGAAAAGCCTAAAGACAGGCAAAGCTGTGTATTAAAGATTTTTAGTGCTGTGAAATCGAGTAGAATGAACGGGCTGTGAAAACAAAAAAGAATAAAGATTGTTCTGAAAAAAAAAAAAATCGTCAAAATGATAAAATTGTAAAATTCTTGGGACATTGAGATTACAAAGAAAAATTCACACACATAACGATGGTTTTGGAGCAATGATTCGTGCGTCTTGTTTTCCCATCTGGTATGCAGTATCCACGCAGCCTCCGGAATTTCAGCATTCATATCTAAAAACGTGCATCAATGCCAATTTTTCGCGACACAATAACAACGTTCTTGGTTGCTATTGGCCAGGAGCAAAACTAATTTAAAAAAAAAAACATCCACACACAAATACACCAACACAACCATTTCCCTGACGTTTCTCTTTGTCAAGAATCTTTGTCAAGTCAAGAATAAAATTCATTTTATTGACCAAACGTTGCAAATGAGAAAAAAATAAATCTCGATCAAATTGAAATGAAGTCGAATAAAATTGAGGGGAAGAGGGACAAACTTTCGCTGCATTCCAACACTGTAAACTCTCTGAGAGGATAATAATTGAGAAAAATATTGAGCCGATTGGTATTACTATTTCCGACTCATTTTCATCAACAAGAAGACAAGAATCGTATTTTTTTTTTTTTTTGACATAAATTACCAAACATTCCAACTACGCAGCGAGAATTATTTTCAACATTTGTTGATTTGGCGTATGGGCTGTCTGCGAGCTTTTCTATACATTCATACGAACATCGATGCACACTGAAAATATTTTCAATTATTTATAATTCTAGCAAGTCTTAAAATTGGAAAGATTTTCAGTGGGTTACGTGTCCATATAAATAAATGAATTTATTATGAAATTTAATCGACTCTGCGGTGCTCTACGTATTTGACATTTGTCGAGCGAACGAACCCGCGCAATTTTACCTTGAATCGCTAAACCGTGTATTCTCGTTCAAGGGAAGGGAGAAGAAAGATTCTCATGATTCTTTCCGAGTAAATCAGAGGCAGAAATACACAGACAGAGAAAGTTTCAATTTTCGGCTGCTTTCCCCGTTTGTTTTTCTTGCTTTTAACGATAATTCTCCGGTAAAGAAAAACCAACTGAGGTCTGAACAAGCGCTGGAACCGTAATCATCGTTCTCATCGTCATCATCACCGTCGTCATTGCCATCTTGATCCATCCCATCAGGACAGTCTTGAGATTTTTTTGTGGTTTTTGCTTTTTTTTTTGTTTTTTTTTCTTTTAAACGTAAAAATTTGTGAGTACGGATCATCAGTAGCAGATTACGAAAACGTTGAAGAGCTCGACACTTATGCAAGCGTCGATCGAGCGACTTATCCTCACAGCAGGTACCTGCAACGAATAATTTCGTCAGCCACTCGGAGCAACGAAATCTGACGAAGCAACTCCTTCATTCTCTCATTATTTTCCTGAATAAGAGGACATTGAGTGGGCTAAAGGGTGGAGGGCCAAGATGACGAGCACATTTGACATAACGTCCCAAGAAAATTGCTAAGAAAATAGAAAAAACAAAAGTAACAGTCGACAATAAATAAACGACGATTAATACGAAATACGAGGATGAATTTTTTTCAAGAATTCCATTGAAATAAATCCGCCTCGTAATCGTATCTCCTCGAAAGCTATCGTCCAAAAGTGGGCAAGATCGTGTTTAGAGATTCCATTCTATTAATGTGCAACAAGCCATTGCAATCGTACACTGCGTTATTGTTGAGGAAGGATGCAGGATGATTCGGAAGATTATACGAACCGACGTTGATCAAAATTGAGCATTCGCACAAAAGTTTCGAAAATTCATTAAAAATTAATTGAAAAAAAAATGGGGTCCAAATCATAATTTTTAACCGTGTCTCTCGATACATTTCAAATTTATTTCGTTTTTTAAATACAAAATATTTCAATGGTATAATTTTACGAAAATCCATCGAAATTTCACTATATTCTTTTTATTTATTTTTTCAATTCACCGTAGAGTTAGAATTCGTGCAAAAAAAAACTACGATCGATAGGACTGACGATAATTAACAAAATTCCCAAATATCGAGGAAAGTGAAAGAGAGATGAGACTTTTTTTTGTTAAATATATTTATAGAGGAGGAGAGAAAAGGAAAGAAAGGAGAGATTGGTAAAAATGTAGATAATTACCAACGTGAGTGATTTAATTGTAGGTAGATAATAGTAGTAGCAGTAGTATCAAGTAGTAGGCATGTGTTAGATGTGGGTTAAGTAGACTTTCCGCTTTAAGTACACGCTGCTTCGTGACGGTGAGCAACAGCTGACCATTGTCTCGTTACTGGAACAGAGCCGAAGGTCTCTGGTATTCGTGTCAGGTTTTTTTACTGAAAAATATTCATTCTAACGAGGCACAGGAGGAAACTTGACAGGGGCGAAAAATGGAAAAGCGCGTACGCGCGAAAACAGGAGAAACGTGGAACAAAGAAAAAGTGATGGTACGTAAACGTGCGTCTGGAAAATTTATAGGACAACGAAAGAAATAAGAGAATAAACGACGAAACGACGAGGACGACGACGACGGCGAGGAAGATGCGATGCGATTTTACCAGACGACGAGGACTGGCATATTCTTCACCCAAAAATAAACAACAACCATTTCTCCTTTTTTTTCTTTTCAATTAATTAATGCGGACTGTGCGAATGAAAATGAGAAAATTTGTCTTCCTGCCTCTTTCGGAATGGCCTCCCTGTCATGTACGATTAAAGGGCACTGCGTGGGTGTAGCCAAAATAAATCTAGCTCTAAGTCAACGAGTTGAGAGATGAACGAATAATGAAAAGTTAATGAGAAATTAAAGAATATGGAAGAAATTCCTATCGGTCTCCCAGTCTGTCTATTAATATGTCATTCTTGTCTCACGTTGATTCGCTATTAGCCAGTCCGCGTGGTCCAGCTCGAATCCGGAGCTCTAAGTTAGTTTTGTTGGGCTGTCGCTAACCCTTGAATTTCCGCAGCTGGATACAAAATATATAGTATACATGTATATATTATTAACAGCAGACAAGTCTTTGTATTATTAATCAGCGTACGTTTCATCATTGTGACAAAGCAGAGGAATCACGAGGAATAAATAAAATTCACATACGAACAAGAATCGACGATAATTGTGTCATCAATATGCTCGAAACGTTGTCATCGTTTTTCGTTGTTGGTATAACGAAAGAAATGGGAGCTTTGCACTTTTGGATACTCGAGTATTTGAGAAATGAATATTTTTCAGAATAGATTGAATCCCAATTATTGCCATTCGTTCGTTCACTATCATTGCGATTTTTCGGAAATTTGGGAAAGGGAAGGGAAGCGATGAGATTCTGTGATGAATAAAATATTGAAAATACCTTCTACGTCGCAGGGAAGCGTTGAGACCTGGAAGACCAAATTGTCCTCGTGGTATGACCATCCTCGCGTTACCCTTGGCAGATCTCGAGCCACCATGGGCCTGCAATTGACTGAGATGGGCGGCGTAGCCTTCAGTCAATATCGTCGCGAGAGACTGATGCTTCTTTGAAACTTTACCAACTATTATTATTTGATTCGGCTTCAAATTAATTGCCGTGTACACACTTATGTCCTTGCTACTTCCGTACGCCTGGTGTATCATCACTCCGTGCTCTTGCACGAGATTGTTTAGATAGGCCGCTTTGTGGCCCAGAGGATCGGTCGAAAGACCATCCGCGAACGATACCAAACCGTGCGGAAAATTGTGTTGCGATAGCCAGGATACTACTTTTTGTTGCTGCATGTCTGGCCGAGCTGTGATGTAGATTATCAAGTAACCGAGCTCCTGCCAGTGTCTGCGAAAACCCAAAAAATCATTTTTTTTTTCGATAGTTTCATTTTTAACGTGTTACTATGACGAAAACAATTTTGTATGAACATTCTTGATACAAAAACCAACAATTTTCTGCTCTGAAAAAAAATTTTGTGATGTTGAGAATTGGAAACTTCCAATTTTTCACTTTTCCAAACGCGTGTAAATTAAAAAGTTTAGATGGGGAAAATAAAAAATTAAGTATCTCAAATTCTAAACGTCAGAAAATTTTCCTTCGTGGGAGAAAATTTTTCAAAATTTGTCTTGATTGAAATATTTACCGTGCAACGTCAACGGCGCCGGCTCGGACTTTGGGATCCCGACCGGTAACGGACATGCTGGCTGTGAACGAGCCGTCTATACTGAACACCACGCATTCAGTTTTTGGTGGTATGACAGCGATGAAAAAATCCACTGACGTGTGATCGCCTCTGGTAAAATAATGAATATTTTTATCAAATGATTTCGCATTGATTTGGGAGTTTTCGAAACTTACCGAACTACCATTTTTATTGGATAAAGACCGTAGCCAAGGGCTTTGTCGTCCGGAATTCTATAAGTTATTCTTCCAGTCTTGTCAGTTACTTCCGTCGATAAGAGAATCCACTCTCCTAGAGGCGCGTCCTTCATCACGTGAATATCGACCTTTTCACCTTCGTTGAAGAAAAAAGAAAAACAAACTTCAGTCAGTTGTGATTATAATTTTTTTACGAATTTTTTAGTGCAAACTAGGGCGCATCACGCGCGCTAACGCGCACGAACGGTCGTCAGATTTACGAAAACGCATCCAAGCGACTGGGCCTTCCCAAAAAGAAAGTTTTTATGCATTTTTTGTCGAAAATGGTGAAAAAAAATTCAACCAGACCAACAATCGACGAGAACTCTTCACAAGGGCTCGCGGGGAGACTTTCTCAATCACGAGAAACCCGTCAGGGAGCCCCAGCCTCCGGATTGAAAGTTTATTTTTTCCGAAAATCATGAATAAAAAATTTTGAAGGAATTTAATGCAATCGACGAGGACTCTTCACGAGGACACCTGGAGGGGAATTTTCTATCACCCAGTACCGCCAGATTTACGAAAACGCGTCAAACGCTTTGACGTGCTTTTTTTATATAAATTTTAATCATGCTATTGTCCTCACCCGTTAGAGCTATCACGTCGATGGGACTGTACATAAACCGTGCTATCAATACTTGGGGTGCGCCTTCTTTGACAATGACATCGTTGGCTCGGTGATTGGCAGCAACGTTCTGCGTTTGAAAATTCGAGGAAAAAACTCAAATGAATAAACGAGCCAAACCCTCGAAATCTATAAAACACTCCGCAGAGTCTCAGTTTTCGAAAAAAATGGAAACATTACAAAATGGTTTTGAAGATAGTTACCTTGAGTTTTACGGAGGTGCGTTTCTTGTTCCATTTTTCACGTGGTTGTCCAGGACGGAAAGAAGCCAATTCCTTTTCCTCTCCGCCAAGCATGGGGAGGTCGAATCGGCCGAGCTGTCTGAGTATAAATGCAATTACGTCCGAAGACTCCCAGTAACTTGCGTGGAACAAATGTGGCAATGCGTTTGTGGGGAAATTGGCAAGACCCTCGGGACAGTAGAGAGCGTAATCTATCCTTTTGTTTCCCCACCATTTCTGAGTCACTGAAACGTGTGAGAAGTGGAAATTTCGTGAGATTGATAAAATTGGGAAAAACAAAGAGGAAGCGATTCTTGAGAATCTTTGAAAAACTCACAAGCAGATACGGCCTGAAGGGGAACGTTGTCAATCAGTCCCGACATGGTGCTCTGCAGCGATATGTCAGACATTCTCCGTAAATGGGCAAGCGGCGTGTTCGGAATGTTGAGACTGTCGGTGAATAATTGTGGATTCGTTTGGATCGCCTCGACTGTCAAATAATGAATTTCAATAATCAACGATCATTTCAGTCAATTTTTTCGCACGTGCCTTTGCTAATTTGCTCCGATTTTTTCGGCAACTTGGAGAAACTCAGATCCATTTAAAATTTTGATAAATAAAAAAATTGTAAATCGTTATCAGACTGGATAATTCCGTCGTCCTTGGGCAAATGGGAAATGTTAAATAATGAGAAATCATGTGCACTCACGCAAATGATAGGGTTGTCCGTTGCCCAATGGGTATTTTTGATAGCGCGCAACGTTGACTGGAGGCAACTGAGAAAATCGCGCGGAAATAAGTGGCTCGAGCCTCGCCGCCACAGGATCGGTCGGATGAAAAAGATTGTAGACTTGATTAACCAGGGGCCTCGGAATGTTGTTGCTTTTTTCCCCGATCGATGATATTTTTCTATAGGCAAGTACGAGCGCGAGAGGACTTCCAAACATGAAAAATTCGCTGACCTCGAAGTCGAGTTTACATTGTTGAGAATTTTCACTGAAAAAAAACAGGAAATTTGGGAAAAATTCGTTAAATGATTTTTCATTCAATTCGATTATTAAAAAGTGTTTCGATTCTAATTTTTTTTCCAGTTTCTTTCTAGATCTCGGCTGAAAAGTTGTTGAAAAAATCGGTTCGATACCTTGTGGAGGAGGATCTTCTCCTGGGCGAGGGTGCGGTCAAATGTTTCGGATCATCGAGAATCCCGCCATTGTTTTCCATCCCGGGTTGATTGTCATTCTCCAAAATACTATTTTCACTATCGTGCCTCGACTGGTATTGAACTGATCGACAAAGTGCGTCGTAGGCGAGAATAGATCCCACGGAATCGCCGACGAAAGAGACTTGTCCGGCAAAGCCTCGGCCTTCCTCGCTCCTCACGAATTCTTGATAAACCTGATTTGCCCCGTTGACGACTTTCGATACCGCGTCCTGGTATTCGGGGGTCGAGCTCGCCAACAGGGGGATCGCACCGATCGGTATTGTGTCGTGAGTCACTTGAGGCGTATCGATGCACGATGGCGAAACATCGAAACTGTAAGGACTTAGACTTTGCCCCGAACAAGGCGACGACATAAATATCAAGAAAAATTGCATTGTCCACTTGATGGTCGTGTCGCGATAATTATTTCCAATTATTCAATCACACGTTTTGAAATCAAATTTTGAGGCGATTATGAAAAATGTGTGCATCATCGGATCATGAGATTTTTCGTCGTCTGACAAAAACGCCTCTGAAAATATTGATTTTCCAAAAATGTCAAACATTTCGTTATTTTAACGAATTCACGTTTTTCCTTTCTTTTCAATTTCCAATAATAATAACAACACGGAATTGCATACCTCGAGAGAATTCCGAGACCTTCGGTGCATATGGACGGACAAGAAACAAATTTCACTGCTATGTGGCCGACCATACTCGGATAATGTTGCCTCATGACGGACTCGAAAGCTCCCCGGAACGTAGTGATGTCCGACTTTTTAGCCGTAAGATCAACATTCGCATCTGTTTCGATAAACAATTTATTTCTGTAGTTGTGATAAACAAAAAAATGCTTCAATGCAAATGAATTTGAATCAATATTCGGAAATACGAGAATTTATCGAGAGATTTGTCAATTTCGTACCTAAAACACTTCCGGCATGCATGGCGATGAGCAAAATAGTAGTTCGGCAAGGCTGATGCGTGGGTGAATGTTGAGGCGACGCAGGACAAGAAATGTCCAAGCTGTTGGACGATTTAATGTGCAATCTTTTGCTGCTTCTTTCACTGGCGACCCTCTGCAGATACGAGTGCGAAAATATGCTGTCATCTGTAATGTGATAATGGAAAGTTGATGGACCGATCATAAAACACGAATTAATAGGAAAATAAATAGAAAGTTAATAATTGACCTTGATGCTCGTTGATAGGAGCAGTGGGAGAGATTGAGTTGTCTTTTTCGTTGAGTAGATCCAAGGAGCTCCATTTAGCGAGAGAAGTGTTGTCACCAAAATCCTCTGAAGATTTGTCGGCAGCGTTTAAATGGATAAACAATAATAACGCCTCGTTACGATCGTAATGAAGAAAATAAATATCGTCTCCTTCAAACACTAATTATAATTAACAGGCGTGCTTCATAAAACGTTTTACCACGAGGACAACAAAAATAATAGAAACAGAGAGACTTGATAAAAATTTCATTCATTTTTCATATTTTCCGGCTCAAATATACAAACTGATTAGAAATTAGATTATTATTGTTTAGTGATTTTCTCGTTTTTCTCTGATTATCGGTCAGAGGTGTAATTTAAATGAATCGACAAGCAGCAGTGTGATTAAAATAAGCCGTGCTGAGAGCGTGCATAATTCCTGCCAGTTCCCACAACTTCCTTCCCTTTTTTTTGTAATTTCGATGCGATAAATAAATTAGCATGCAAAAGAGTCGTTTTAATTTTCACTATTAATTCGGAGTTGATTATTTCGCGCTGACTCGACGTCGCTCTGCGTTGCAAAGTCGCAGCGTATTTTTAGTTTCTGTTTTTTTACACGGCACAATTTTTTTTCTGTTTTTATTTTCTACGTGCTTTTGTGTGATTTTTTTTTGTGCGTGTGTTCCTCCTACCTTTGCGTATCTTGGGTATAACGAGGCCAGCTGCACATTTTTTTTGTTGTTGTCGACGAGAGTGCGACAGAGAACAAACAGAGAGAGAAAAAAAAGACACATAGAGAATAGACAGTTAATCTATCGAAGCTCTAGCTTGCGATCGTGCTCGTTACCTCATCGCTTCAACGTTAATTTCTCATTTTTTTTTACTGCTATATCGATTAGGAATGCATTCTTGCAAGGAGCATTGACACTCTGGCAATAAAGTGTCGCTCGTTTTAATTGCATTCAACGAATGAGTGAGGAATGTTTTGCTGAATTCCGAAAAAATATAAATCATAAATTGACGTCGAAAGAAAAATAAAATCCGTGCAACCATTCTAATTCGACAACAATGTCTTTTTCGTTCTTTTTGCATCGACCTTTCCATTCGCTTATTTATGGTTTTATTTTAATATTGTGAGTTATGCGCTTATTATTCGATTTGCTAATTGATGAAGAAAAAATATCGGGCTCCCAAACAGCATACCGCTAATCATCTATTTTCTTTTTTGTTTTGTTTCATCGACTAAGTCGATCAAAAATTATTGTCGTCATGCGATTTTGTTGGCTCTGCAATAAAAATGCGCTCAAAGCATCCACGCTAAATGTAAATATTTCTCGTGTACATAGTATGTTATTTGTATTTTACAAAATGAATGTTGCGGTAATAGAATTAGGAGAAAATTCCTAAATCTTTATTTTTTGACTTGTTCGCAGTCGTCGTCGCCGTTACCTCGACAATCGAAGAATTCGTCCTCGCTGCTCGATTCCGATTCTCGCACGATACTCTCCATACGGAGATTCGCTATTTGGATCTCGAAACTTTTGGCAGACGAGGGCGAATGAAGCGATTGGTTGCTCCGATTCCGGCCTTTTTTCATTCTCGTCTCTCCGCTCGTCTCAATCGTGTCGTCCGTTATTTTTGTCCTTTTGAACGATTTAAAAAATCATTAATCGATTAGAAAAATTGTTAAAATCACAAAAATTTTCTTTTGCCGAAATAATTCGAGATTTTTTCCATTTTTTGGTGAAAAATTAATCTCTGCTCGCACGTACATCGGGGCGACCGTCTCAGTCGGCGAGTCTTCCGGCGTGACCTCGCCCTCCGAACTCGCAGCCGTATTTATTATCGGTATATCCGAAGATTTTCTAAAGCTCGGCGGACTCTGAGGATCTTCGCTTTTCTCGATGCTCCCGAGAGTCGCTGCCAGGGTTTTTGCCACTTGGTCCGATCCCTGCATCGGCGTCGTCGCCGTATTGTTCGATTCCGATTTCTCTTCGTCTCCGTTCTCCCCATTTCCATCCTCAGCGCTCTCCGCTCCTCCCATTTTTTGTTGCAACGCTAATTGAGTCTGTCTCTCTATTTCTCGAATGTCTTCCATCGTCAGACCGTTCCACTCGTCCTGCCATGCCCATGCTTGACGATGAGCTCGTACCATCGTTTTCCTCAGAGCTTTTCAATTCAAATGAAATTTATTACAATTTTGTTTTCTTTTTTTTTAATATTTAGACGAATGGACATCACAAGAGATAAAAACGAAAAGAAGTTATTGACTCGATGACTCGGGCCTTTTGGAATAATAACGAAACTGGAAATGAATTTTTTTTTTAAATTGTCGATATTTTGTTGAACGCGGTGAACTAAATATCTTTCGACAATTCCAAAATTTTCGTTACTTCGGCAGTATATTTGGTTTCTAATGGAATTGTTAGCAAAATTTACGATTCAAACGACAAAAATTTGCTTCCAAAGAGACTTTCTAAAATATTTCCTGCTGCGATGACACAATTTTTGGGATTATTCAAAAAAACGTTTAGTTGAACGTATCGAACAAAATATTCATCTTTTCCAACAAAATTTTGTTTACAATGGATCATGGTCCATTTGATGGAAAGTAATTGGCAAAATTATTATTTTTTTTTTGGTCCTGGATCGTGATTTTAGAATCTTCACTTACCCACGTCATGGATGAACTTCTCGAGCTTGGTCTGCATGCCCCAGTATCGAAATTCAACTCGACACAGCTTGTAGGCGCACATGAGAGACTTTCCCGATCGCGTAGGTTGTTGCTTGTCCTTCAACAGTATACGAACGTCTTTCATGACAAATAAAACATGCAACCCCATCAATGCTCTCTATCGATCACATCGAGACACACAATAGAAAACACCAACTCCGCGGTTGTCCTTCGTACATCGCGAGTCTATTGAATTTAATGCTCGATTGTGGGAGACTGTGCGGTCACTGGGTGAGAGAATAAAAATAAAAATACACTATCGCCGGACAGCTCGATTTTTAGAGACTCCATATCGATAAATTTGTAAAAAAAAATAAAAAATGTAGAAAAAACGAGCAATTGTGTTGAATGTTCTTTTTCGAAATATCGAAAAGATTTGAGGAGCTGGGAGTTGGCGTCAATGAATTTCATAGGAAATAAGATTTTAGTAGATCCGAATGAACGAAAAGTTTGTGCCGGACAACTCGATTTTTAGACTCCATATCGATAAATTAAAAAAAAAAAAACAAAAACAAAAACAAAAATGTAGAAAAACCGAGCAATTATGTTGAATTTTCTTTTTCGAAATATCGAAAAGATTTCAGGAGCTGGGAGTTGGCGTCAATAAATTTCATAGAAAATAAGATTTTAGTAGATCCGAATGAAGGAAAAGTTTGTGCAAAAGTTTGCGCCGGCCGACTCGATTTTTAGAGACTCCATATCGATAAATTTGTAAAAAAAAATAAAAAAATATAAAAAATGTTCAAAAAACGAGCAATTGTGTTGAATTTTCTTTTTCGAAATATCGAAAAGATTTCAGGAGCTGGGAGTTGGCGTCAATAAATTTCATAGAAAATAAGATTTAAGTAGATCCGAATGAAGGAAAAGTTTGTGCAAAAGTTTGCCCCGGACAACTCGATTTTTAGAGACTCCATATCGATAAATTTGTGAAAAAAAAATTTTTTTTTCAAATGTTGAAAAAACGAGCAATTGTGTTGAATTTTCTTTTTCGAAACATCGAAAAGATTTGAGGAGCTGGGAGTTGGCGTCAATGAATTTCATAGAAAATAAGATTTGAGTAGATCCGAATGAAGGAAAAGTTTGTGGAAAAATGATGGACTCTACGAACTTTGACATCGTTCCAATAATCCTCGAGCCAAGATTCCGTGAGAGGCCCTCGTCCAGTTTTCTCTGAAACGAATAATTTAGGATCCTCTTCTTTGACGTAATCGGCACCGAACAATTGATCCTTTACGACGTCTATTACGTCGACGATTCTGTTGCGTAAATCGCTTCCCGAGAGTTTGAAGACATTTTCTTGGTGTCCGTTGTCAGGAAAATAATACGTCTCAATCTCGACGGAAAACTTTTCAACGAATGGACACGTGTAACGTGTTTTCGTGTAGGGATAAGCGTTCCAAGCTTCTTCGTTAACAGTCAGAGCCGATTTTGGTAACAAGGACTTGAACCATCCCGGTAAATGGCTACCAACGTGGTAAATCTTTGAGGTATATTGTCCATTCCCACCACCCGGACCATCCGTGTAAGGCTCGTTCACGATTATTTCGACTCCGCTCCCTGCACCTTTGCTCTCGTCGCGTGATTTTTTCTGCAATATCAATCATTTCCTTCGTCATAAAAATCATTCAATTTCCAACAAAAATATCTCACGCGACAGATAAACAAAAAAATTTTAAAAAACGTAAATGCTGAACAATGAAAAAGTAAACATTTCGTTAATATGGAAATTTTCAACTCGTAAATCGTCTTTGGACCCAATTACCCCTCCGTAGACACACATGGGACTGGGCTGTCCAGCCCATTCAGCCAAAAACGTAAATGTCTCGTTTTTCGTATAGATTATCATTAAATAAAAATTTAAAAAAAAAAAACGATTTTTATCCATTACCCGGGGGAGGGTTTCTTTCTATAGATCGAGAACGACTTTTCTGAATTTTTTCACATTTTTTTAACGAGTCCAAGTACAGTATAGGTCACTCCAGACCCATGTGTGTCTAGGAAGGTGCGCTGAGTGTAGTCTGTGTCTACGGAGGCTCAAAACGATGTCATATAAAAAGTTGCGATAACGAATATGCTGATTGCTATGGGGATATTCGTTCAAACAGAAATTTTATCTTGTATATTTAGTCGCTGGGTCAAAAGACGAGAAGCCATTGAATAATTGAATAATTAAGTTATAAATGAAATTGGAATTACCGCAATCATATAGAGCTGAGCGATTCGATACTCCTCTACCGTGAGAGGCAGTGGAATTCGATATTCCTTTATCAACATGTCTGTTTATCGAACTATCACGATTCCTGAGTGTCCTTGAATCCGTCACCCTCGTCTCATGTCTATCAAGATAGAAAAAACCATAATTATCCTCCCACGAAATCTCTGATGTATCGTTGTCCGAAAAAAAAAATATTTCCGAACGTTTTTGTGTTTTCAAATCAAAAAATAAAAATGTGAAATTTTTGTCACGTTTTTATTTTCACTGGAAATGAAATTTTGTTAAGAATGTTCGATATTTTATTGAATACGGTCAACTAAATATTTTTTGATAATTTCAAAATTTTCGTTATCCCGGCAGAATATTTGGTTTCTAATGAAATTGTCAGCAAAATTTACGATTGGAACGATAAAATTCTGCTTCCGAAGAGACTTTCTACAAAATTTCTTGCTGCGATGACACAATTTTTGGGATTATTCGAAAAAACGTTTAGTTGAACGTATCAAACAAAATATCGATCTTTTCCAACAAAATTTTGTTTTCAGTGGTGAAACGTAAATATCGAGGATGATGATGCAGAACGCCGGGTTAATTAATGAACCAAGGCGACAATACTTTGCGAGGTGCTCTTAAGCGACATTATCTATTTATATATGCAAAGATATACATATGTAAGAAGGTCTTGCTCGTGGGGTAGCGAACCAGGTGTGTAAGTACGTAGTAAAGATGTCCAGGCATGGGGGGGNAGAAGGAGGAAGAGAATGAGGAATGGGAAAAAAGGGAGCGCTATGTAATCAGCGACTGTGAACGCCCTCCGGTCTTTCAAAGCTCTCACTATCGTTCAAGCAACGAACAAAGCTCATACAAGAACAAGAGCTTGTTTTTCCTTCTCTCTTGTTGGACACTCGACCATCCGTCGCATCCTCTCGCTTTCTCTTCTTTCGTGTCACTGTATATATGGACGTTCTCTTTGGAAGCCCGTCAAGTGCCTGACCAGAGGCGGGTTTGTTCCACTATATTTATGCCTCCACGTATGTGTGTAGAAATATATAAACGTCAACGAAGGTGAAGATATCGGTTTTTCAATTTTTCTGCCTGTTCCAGTTTCCACTAAATTTGAAACCGCGTCAATTCGGAATCGTTTCAACTTTTTTCGTGGTTTTTTGACACAAAGAGGAGGATCGAACTCTGTGACGATCGGCATCGTTGATTTGCCAATTAGTCTGAGACTCATTAGCTTTTGAGGTTCTCTGAGCAGGGAAAATCACGATTTGTTTTTTTTTCTGGAATGTCGTAACTCTCGAAGGATTTTTGGAGAAAATCTAAAATTCTTTTTTATTTTTCTATTTGTTTGGCAATGAAAGAAAAAATGAAGAATTATCGCGGTGTTGGTCCCTCGAAATGGCGTAGAACGCCTCGTACATATAAGGGAGAAAGCTCATCCGCTCTTTCCGCTTGCTCTACTGCGAAACCTTCCATCCCGTGAACTATATATTGGATGAATATCACGCGAATTCTCTCGACGAGAAAAAACACCGAAGAAAAAACCTCGGCCTACTTAACAATGGATTTTCTCTCGTAAAATGCTTCCTTTGCAACTCAAATTAGTTAAATCCGTAGATCGAAGTATCGCTGCTTTCAACCATTCAAACTGAATGTGTAAACCGATGAATTTATGCGAACCAGAAGTTACAACGTTTACGGACGTGAAATTTAATTTAGGAGCAAAATAACAAATATTTCCTCGAAGCCTCAGACTCTCGAACTCGTTCGCAAAAATTAAAAAAACAATTTATCATCCGGAAGAGAGAAAATTTCGCTCGAAATTGTAAGCAAATTTACTAACTTAGTAAAAATATTTAAAAAAACAGAAAATTTTTATTAACAAACAGAATTTTTTGTTTTTCCCCGAGAAATACCAAAGTGTACGAAGCGATTTGATTTCTTTGATCACCGATCCAATTTCCTCATCGCAGACAGATAGTCGTGATTTGAGAATTTTTTTTGTTTGTTCGAAAAATCTCATTAATACAAAAATAACGAGTGGAAAAATTTAGGAATTAATTAGAATCTAGGAATGCAAAAGGATGGAAATGCAAAAGAAATTTTGAACGATATACGTCGATTATCATTTCGATTTCCAAGTGCTCAGACTAGAATTCCTTGGAATCGAATAATTAATTATTATCAATCTGATAATTAAAAAAATTCTAGAATTATTTAATTAACAAACAGAATTTTTTAATGACAATCCAATTTCCTCATCGCAGACAGATACTCGTGATTTGAGAATTTTTTTTGTTTGTTTGAAAAATCTCATTCATACAAAAATAACGATTGGAAAAATGTAGGAACTAATTAAAATCTAGGAATGCAAAAAAATGGAAATGCAGACGAAATTTTGAACGATATAGATCGATTGTTATTTCGATTTCCAAGTGCTCGGACTAGAATTCCTTGGAATCGAATAAATCACTTAATAAATAATATTATTGAAGTAATTACAGAGATTACAACAAAAGCATGTGGATGAAAAACAAACATGCATCGCGTGCGTCCAGCGGGGCTAAAGTGTATGGAGGAAAAATCAATCGAGCTCGCTGTCCCGCGTTCAATCCACTGATGTTCGATTTTTTTCTCCCAAAATGTAACACGTCACAGCAGTTGTAAATAATTTATCGCAATGATGAATATTGTGCAAAAAACTTGATCACAAATCCACGAATCATTCAAAATCTTACTTTTTATCTGTACGCGACAATGAATTCTCTCTATTCCCTCGAAAATCCAGAGGGAAGGCGCTGATTTAATTCCATCGCGGTTCCGACTCCGTAAAAACTTTAGCCAACATTATTCTTCGTGTCTCGACAAAGACATTTATCAAAATAAACATCGACGACGCAGCTCGAATCTCCTCTCTCCATCCAGGCTCGAATAATTCGTTTCACGTCAAAATTTCTTGTAAATCGAAAGTCCTGCATTTATCCCACACACGCTGGACTCGCAACAGCAGTTGGAAATTGTCGTTTTTATCTCATAGTTTACGTCACACACTTTGTAAAGAAACGAGATTCACAAAATGAAGCAAAAAAATCTCCGGAAAACACTTTAACCGGGAAAATTTGCAATCGTTGACAAAACGGACGACCAAGTTTCGCGGGCTCCGGGTTACCGGCTATTTTATTCTGCCAGCACCACTTCCTACCCGAAGGGGTGCCAAGTTAAATGAAAAATCTCTAAAGAAAACAAAAACGCGAGAAAAAAAGTTGGACTGGAATTCGTTGAGTTATTATTTTTTTTATCAACTTTTTTTTTTATTAAAAAAAAGAAAGACGCTCAATTGTTATTATTATTATTTAACACTCGTACGCGAACTCCACTCTAACAATTACCCGAATCTCGTACGACGGCACTTGCTCCATATCAAGCATGTCAATATGATTATAATTATTCTTAGTATTATTTATTTTCATGATTATTGTTATTGTTGGCGTAGCAAACACGTGTTAATCACATACGCAGTATCGAACGTAATTCGCGAGTTTTTGGAATTGGCATAAAAAAAAGGAATACGATTCGTCGATCTCCGGAGAAGCTGGAGCAGGAGAAAAGTTTGAAAACTCACAGCACAGGTGGATTTTTATTTAGTGCGAAGAATGTCGTTCCTCAGGACTAAACATCTATTCGGAGCAAAAGAAAAAACAAAAAAGTTGACGAGTAGGAAAATACGTTGCGATTTGACGACGTCAGTCTGCCGCGCTGGCTCGTCCAGCACTCGCGTAACCGAGCATCTTCCCAGACCATCCGATATCTTCGTATCACTCGGGACTCGCGCTGTACATTCTTTCGGTTTGCTCGTTCGCGTCCCTATCGCTTTTGCCCCCATGCGTCTGCGCTATTTTTTCTTTATCAGTTCTTCACGCTCAACCCAAACAAATCCTCCGAGTGTGTGTCCGTGTCCGTGTGTGTGCTTCCCTCTCGGCCCCTTGGATTTTTTTAGAAAAATTCCTAATGCTACGCTCTCGTCTTTTCAACCCTCGAACTATTTCTCAGCCTCGATTCTCATCCCTCGCCGAAAATCCCACTCGACACACCAAACCTCCGCGCAAGCGCGCGCCCTTCACATTCATCGCTCCCTCCATTTTTACATCATCCCTGCTCCCCAGCTTTCCCTCGACGTTTTCCTCGGGCGCATGCTTTTACTCAATCTCCGGGACAAACGCACATGTGTCTCTTCCCTCACGGCCCTGTTCGGCGTCTCTCGATCAAAAGCCCTACTCACGATCTCGCTCGTTAATTCTCGCCTTGTCTCGCCATGCGCGCTCATCCAGCTCGACCATACTCAACGTTTCTCCTCTTTTTTTTCTTTAATTTCAAAATACGAAATTTTTTTCACGCTTCACGTCCACGAACGCGGGAATCGTCAAATATTTTTTTTTATTTTAAATAATCATCTTGTTGTTATTTCTCATTCGTTGTGGAAATTTCCATTACAAATCTGATGATCGTATTTTTGGAGTTTAATAACTCGTCGAAGATTAAATATTCAACGATCTTATTTCGGGAACACTCCAACAATTATAATTAGCCTCAAGAAATTCGTGCGGAGGATAGAAATATCGTAGGACGTCGTATGCCCACCACTTAAACCTCTACTGATCGATACACCCTCCCAGAAATCCCCCTGAACACACCCTCCTGGAACAGCGTGGATCTTATACGACGACGAAACGCAGGCGAACGCAAAAACGGATGCGCGTTACCGCGTACACATTGCAATCAAACATATGGGGCATTTTGCCTATGGGAAACGTCCTTTTGTATTTTTACACTCATTATCGAGGACATGTACTTGAAAATAAAAAAAAATGACGATGTTATTTAAACTTTTATTAAAAATTGCAATTTTTAATTTATTAATTTATTAAAAATTCAAATTTTTAGTCTATTAATTTATTGATTTATTGAAAATTTGCGTTTTCAATTTATTAATTTATTGATTTATTAAAAATTCAAATTTTTAATTCATTAATTTATTGATTTATTAAAAATTTCAATTTTTAATTCATTAATTTATTGATTTATTAAAAATTTCAATTTTTAATTTATTAATTTATTGATTTATTAAAAATATAAATTTCTAATAAATTTGATTAAAAATTTGAGCGAAAGATTTTTTTTTCGGTCTTAACGAAGGAATTTTGTTTTTCAATGTTCGTATCGATTTGGCAGTTTCGTAAAAATTTTAAT
Organism: Hyposoter didymator; assembly: GCA_037952995.1. Classification (NCBI taxonomy): domain Eukaryota; kingdom Metazoa; phylum Arthropoda; class Insecta; order Hymenoptera; family Ichneumonidae; genus Hyposoter; species Hyposoter didymator. The sequence continues at coordinate 1,433,913 of JBAJMU010000009.1, forward strand.
CGTTAAGAAACTCGATGTTTTTAATCGTTCGTTTGAACTTGATTGGGATCCTCTACTTCATAACCATCAGGTGGGACGGCATTTTTTTCAGGATTGTGGAAGAACGAGTGATTTCCGTCACCCCATGGAAAGCGCTGTGCAATGTTTAACGAAAACAAAAGCTTATTACACAAAGATTTGGAGGTAGGAATGGAGAAAAATAAATCCGCGGCGAAAACCTTGGTTCGGCGGTACATGTATTCCATGGGGACGTATTCGGGTCGAGGTTTTCTCGATTCCTCCTCTGTTCGGCATTTTATAACGAGCGACATGATCAAAGAGACCGGCAAGGCACCGAGCAGCGTTACCAATCTCCAGAATCGTCCTTTTTTCACGTCCTCTGTGCATTTACAATTTTTTTTTTTTTAAACTTAAAATACAACGTACCTAAACGAATCGGAGGTAAAAATTCGATGAAATCAGCAAAAAACGATGCAACAATTTTGCTTTTTTCCTTTTTTGCTTTAAATTGAAAAAAAAATTCTTTAACAAATTGAAGATTAGAGCGCTCCGGAACAAGTTCTGACTCGGACTTTAATTTCGAAGGGAAAAAGAAATTCCTGGTATTTTTAATAATTAATAAAAAAAAAAAACAATTCCTTGTTTTTTTAATTGATCGTGAATTTTCGTCAATTTTTGTTTTATAATTCTGCTCATTCGTACCCTTGGACGGAGGTGAAAAAGGAGATGGTGTCAATTCCAGGTGATATTTTTGGGCAGGAGTTTGGTTCGAAAAAGAATCAGCCGCTAATTTACAATCCCTGGGCCGGGAATCTCCCAAGTTGGAGGATCGAGATTGACACGAGCCTACGGAGGATTTTCGTTGATCGGAATCGCACGAAATCGTTCCCGAAACAGAAGAGATTTGTCCGCAACGTTTTTCTCTCGAGGATTCCGAAGCGATTTTCAAACGTTCCGATGTTTTTTCTTCACAAGGATTCTTGCTTTGGGAACAAGATGAACTTGCCGAACTACGATCTTTCTTCGAATCGCAATCCTTGAATAAAACCGGATTTACTTGGGACACAAAAAATCTTTTCGTTTGGCAAACATCGTTACGTTTCACTGCCAACGGGAGCCTTAGACTTTGCCTCGAATTTTTCACGCATCCCACCAATCTTGTTCGTCCCAACAAATAATTTAACATCGTGCATTTTTTTCCCTCAAAAATTCTTATCCCCGCAGCTGGAATCAAGTTCGTAGGAAAATCGATTTATTTTTGTCAGTCATTTGACACTTCCGATACGATTTTCAATTATTTTACATCCCGAAAAACAATCACGTCACCTCAGAATTTTTATCCCTCACCGATTCAACATTTTTGTTTCGTTGCCAATTTTCTATTCTTCTCGAGCTCTTCGACTCAAACGTATCATGTTGAGGTATTGCTAACAAGAAACGATTTTCTTTCTAAATTTTGTATAAACGTTCTTGGCCCCAAAAATTTATAAAAGTTTCCTCCTACGAAGAAAAATTTTCTGACGTTTAGAATTCGAGATATTCCATTTCTAGTTTTGCATTTTTTTCATCTCAACGGATGTGAGGTCACGCTTCGTTGAAAAGTTCCACCAAAAAAAGAAAAAAACAAAAGAAACTTTAATTTCCACGCGTTTAAATGGGAAAAATAAATGAAATATGGAAACTAAATTTCTCAAATTCTAGACGTCAGAAAATCGTTGGTCGTATCAAAAAGTTGTTGGCGTTTCGATGTTAAGAACATTTTCCACAAAATTTGAAGAAAATCGTAAATTAACCCGTTTTACGACCTTAAAACTTGAAAATTAAAAGGAGGAAAAAAAAGCAGCACGACGAGACGCCTGAAAAGTGCGGAATGTGCTGCTGCGATACCAAGGCCTACGAATAACCCTCGTTGAAACCGGAAAAATGCATCGACCGCGTTCCGTTGTGGCGAAATCCGAATCACTAATTTTATATACACGAAGAGTCCGAGCCAACGCCGATAGAGGCAAAAAAAACATCGAGAATCGCATAAAAATAAATGAAAAAGAAAAATGTGTTGAAAAAAAGTTTGAAACGAATATTTTCCTCATTTCCGCTTTCATTTTCTTAAGTTGCTGCATTTTTTTCTCTCCGTATGGATAAAAAAAAAGGTTGCTTCATTTTTGAGGTTAATTCCGTATTTTCGATGTATTGTTTTCGACAGATTCACACAACGGAACACGCCAAGGTCGCGGAGCTGATGATTATCGGCGGGAATAATATTTCCCTCGTAAAATAATTCTCCGCGTGTGTTGAAAGGACAAAATTGAGAAAAGAAGCAGAGGAGGAAGAAAATCGAGAGGATTTACGTATCTGTATAGTTCGATCGGTTTGGAACAGACAGAGTGGCGTCTGCCGCCGACCTACAACGTATAATAAAGTGGCTGCTTGGCGAGAAAGACTCGAAAATATCGGGTTCTGCGTTGCATCGCAATTCCACAGTCCAAAGGAATAACAAACATTCGCGAGTTTGTGTCTCGATTGTTTGGTAACCGAATCTCGATAATCAAACAAGAAGCTATTTTCATGCGGTAAAATAGCGTTTTGCACACTTGATCAAATCCTCGTGTTTAGCCAACCGGAAATTTCCAGATTTACATTTTATTTAGCTTACGAAAAGGTGAACATTATTCGGAATGAGAAAAGGGTCTTTGAGCTGCGAGGAATAAGCTCACAGACGCCTATTAGACGAGCAATAAAAGAGCAAAAGGAAAAGAGAGAGAGAGAGAAATGAGAGGATGAAAAATCGTACGGAGCCAAAGAGAATCCGTCTGGTGTGTGCCTTGCGCGGTCACCTTTGACATTTCCAGAAAAACGGGTCGAAGTCCCTTCCCTCTCCTCTGCGAAACACAAACCTTAGAGTTCCCTCGCCGCTCCGCAGCCCCCATCAAAGATTTTTCGTCCTAAACTGCTTTACCATTTTCCATTTCAACGGAATTCCCCTTTCTCCCGCGTTCGCATCGATCCGATGCGAAGTTTGATTGAGTAAAATCGATCGATTGATTTATTCGTCAATTCATTGATTCAAACGCACGAAACTAACGTTAAGAATGAAGTAAATCATTCACGTCTATAT